>BSBK01006560.1:2500-113614 GCA_027943335.1 Chamaecyparis obtusa
TATGACACCTTTGTACCTATCCAGATGTACAAATATATCTTTTTCTCTTGTCATGTGATGTGAGTAACCACTGTCAATGATCCAATATATCCTGATGTTAGCTTGTGAAATCAGTGCCAACTCTTGTGCATTCTTTTCATCTTCAAGAGAAATGAATCCAATTTAATCCTTTGATGATTCTTCATTTGATACTCCATCTCCAGCATAGTAACATTCTTTTGTATACTTAGGCTTGTAGCTATTTTTGAACTTCTTGACTCTTGTAGGACACTTAGATGCAAAGTGACCAATCTTGTTACATGAAAAGCACTTGAATGGTAACTGTCCTTCATATTTTCCTTTTCCTTTCTTTTCTCTCTTAGCAATCATAGAAATAAAATCATCTAGTGTATTTTCTTCATCATCATCATCAAAATTATGAGAGGTGTTCAAGAATTTCTTACCATGGACTGAAGATTTGAAGGTTGTCTCACTTTTAGGCTTTGTCTTGAAAATTGATATCTCAAAGGTTGAAATCTTGTTGATTAAGGTCTCTCTCCTAAATTATTTTGAGAATGGTATAGTCTCTTCCAAGATTTTTATCTTGTTCTCATATTCTGGTATTAAAGTAGTCATCAACTTATCCATGATGTCTTCTTTGAAAATCTCTCCACCATTGTTTCTGATTACTGAACCTACTTCGTTAATCCTTTGATTGTAGGCTCTAATGCTTTCTTCAGGTAGCATCCCCAATGTATTGTATTTTTTCTTCCATGTCTTTCTATGTGCATTCTTGGTTTGGATGTCTCCTTCAAATATGTCTTCTAGATACTTCCAAATCTTGTAGGCTTTATCTAGTTTCTTAATCTCTAAAAATTCACTATCAGACAACGCGCTGATGAGGGATTCTTTAGCAAGAGTATTTGAAGGTAAACAACTCCTTTTTCTTAAGAGTTTCATCTTCCTTAGCAAGATCTGATAAAGAAGGAATCTCAACTTCTTTAGTAGCTACCTCAAAAATCTCAAAGGAAATGCACTACAAATGTGTCATCATTTTGTTCTTCCAGTCTAGATAGTTTTCTCCATAAAAATTAGGACTTTATTTTCTAAATAATTCCATCTGATCAACCTCAAGTTGTTAAACTTTCTCTCTGAGGCACTTGGCTCTGATACCAATTGTTAGAAATAGTCCCAAGAGATAACTGAGAGGGGGGGTGAATCAGTTATCTAAAATTTTTCAATTCTTTATCCAATTAAGTGTATAAGAATATTAAGCATGAACATAATGAAATAACACTTAACATAACAACACAATTTTGGTTACAAGGAAACCCAAATAGGTAAAAACCCCCATGGGAATTGACACCCAGTAAGAACTGAACTAGTGTATTATGATCCTTGTTAGAAGATCTTACAACCCTGTTAGGAGTTGAACTTTACAATAAAATAAGTAGAGTGACCTAGTCAAGGGTCAGACCCTATTAGGGGTGAGGAAGCACTGTCCCAGAGCACACAAATCAAAGGGGTGAAGGCTACAACCTTCTGTTTAATAGATACACACTATATCCTGATCTTGGTGAGATGCACATAGACCTTCTATCCCTATTGGTTCCAATGAATAGCATACATTTTCTTCTTAGTCACATAGACCTTTTGTTGATGGCACAATATTTTGCACTCTCTTCGCTGCTCTTGTCTTTTAGCTATCTGCCATGCCTAGCAATCACAAAAGACTGCCTATAAATATCTTCCACTAAATGATATAATTAAGTCAGCTTGTTAGAACCATCTTGAAATCATATTAAAGAAACAATATAACTTTCTACTATAATCTCAGTTGGCTCTACTAAGCATGCAACATAAATTAGGACTACACAACTCCATGTGAGTAGACCCAATGCTACACATAGTCGGCTCCACCAAATTAACTCCAAATTTCTTCTCATGTTGAATTACATCATCCACTCTTATCAAAACCTTATTAAATCTTCTCTTAACATAAATCCAAGCATGCATACTAAGATGATAGGTGTAACTAACACAATCATATAAACACTATTGGATCTTCCAGATAGACTCAAGAAACTATAACTGTCAACCAGAAACTTCATAACTCAACCTATACTACATACCTAACTCTACATCCATGAAAATAACATCATACATATGTCTACAACATAAATATAAATGCGCAAGGCTCTACTATAACCATACTGCAAATCATATACAAAATTGTTCCTGGGACCTATCAGAAACACTCACTAATATACACAACTATACTACTGTCTTTACTCAGAATGAGCCTCTACGTCTATGATATCATGCTTATAACATATCCATGCAACATATGCTCAAATCTCTCTCCATTAGGCTTCCATGCATGCTAATTACCATATATTGTCATCAATGATAAACATACACTCAATAATCTAGCTTGCTGGCAAATCTCCAACAAGGTATATAATATGAATAGTTTCTATAGAATAGTGGAAGACAAGTAAGTATTCTATGATGGTGACAATTTGTGTCTAAAATTTTGTATGGCCTATATGATGGTAGTGTTTATTAAAAAGCATAGAGCTAAAAGTGGAAATTATGTTCTTAGTAATTTTCTATATCTAGAAGACAATGTGGTCTGAATATCATTGAGTCAGTGACAAGAGTATACCATTTCATATTACATTATTATAGTTACAAGTGAAAAAGTTGCATTTGTGTTCTCTACAAGGTTTTTGTTCTATAAATGAAGGTTGAAGATATGTAGATATGTGTTGTATTGGTTTTTGGTATTGGTCTTTATTTTGGTGTTCTCTAGTGATCTAAAAAAAGTTTTTGGTGATCCAAAAACAATATTATCAAGGAACACAGTTTGGTTCAGCTTAAGATTTGGGTTGGAGATATGTTGTCACACTTTGGTAAATGACATGGTATGGTTGACATGGCTTCTAACATGGTATGTGGATCCCAACATAGTATGTGTAGGTTCAAATATAGCTTACATGATGGTATGGGTCTTTGGGTAGGTTTCTACTACATGTTTGAATTACTCATGGAGGATTGTTTTGGTAATTGTACATCTAGTATTGGGTTATGTGTAACAAATTCATGATCTTTCTTTCTCCTAGGATGGATCATGTTTCTATATTTTGGTCCAAGTGTTATATTCAAAGCTTATTGGTGCTTCATGTTTAGGTTTGAATCTTATATTTAATGTTTACCTCTTATCTGAATGGGTTCATGCTTAGTGTGACCTAGGTATTTAATGTTTATCACTTATTCAAATGGGTACTTGGTTTACATTCTTTTGGTATAAGACCTAGTTGTAATTTATTGATGGTTTTATGACTTGTAATTTGTTTTTGGTTTGGTCGATCTTGGAATAATCTCCAATGATCTATCTTGTATATAAGTATAGTATGTGTATTGGAAAGATGTAAGTTTGTATAAGAAAGTGAAGAGCTATAAGTAGAATTTAGGAAGAGTAGAATTCAATGAAGAGTTGTGATTGTGAAGAGAAGACAATTTGTTGACATAAATGTGCAGGACAGTTGAATTATCAAGAGGATTTATCTTTATCTACATTGGAGATTTGTATGTATCTTTGATAGTGAGTCTCTGGTACATAAATTATTTTATGTATCGTACTACTCTAGTAGTGAGCCTTAGTTTGCAACTTCGGAGCAATGAGCTCCTTCCTATATTGATTTTGTAAAGGCACTCAACCTTTTCAATGTAGTAAGTTCTTATGTTCATTGTAATCAATATATATATATATATATATATATATATATATATATATATATATATATATATATATATATATATATATATATATATATATATATATATATATATATATATATATATATATATATATATAGACACACACATATATATATATGATGTATGTATATGATCGAACTATAAAAGGTTGCTAAATGGGATTTCTTATAGCTCATGGTTAGAGGAGGCTTGGTCACTATCACTTGCCTATAGAAATGGTAGGGGCTCAGGCTCGAATCACATCGCCCAATCCTTTTCCTTATCCAACTATAAGAGGGGGGACCTAGGGGGGTAGATTAATTGGGGGCCCATTTTAGAGTAGGGCTATGGTGGCCTATCTATAGTAGGTCTGTATGGTGTCATGAATAATGGTGGCTGCTGGCTCAAAAAATTTCCTCCAAGCTCAAATATACTAAAGGTTGATCATGGGGTCTTTTTTCTTGAACTAGGGCGGAGCTTCAACTTCTCATTTTTCACCGAGTAACTAGTCTAGCTTGTTAAAGAACTATAAATATACTATTTGGACTGATAGAAATAGAAAAATATTGTTAGCTTTGGTGGAGGAATCTGTTGGTGAAATATGTACATTTGTGAAATTTTTCGTAATGGAAGGTAGACAGTTTGTTAAGGATCTAAAGAAGAATGATGTTTGTTATGCTTTGATTCGTAACAAACTGAGTGAGAAAATCAAAGATAAATTGTTGGTAGAGGTTGAGACCTTTCTCACTGAGTACAAGGAAATCATTTTTGATAATGTACCTAATGGTTTTCCACCAATGAGAATTATAAGTCATTGTATGGCCCTAATTCCTGGAGCTAGTTTTTTGAATAAAGCACCACACCGACTGACACCAACCGAGAATGAGGAACTCAAACAACAAGTTAATGAGTTTTTGCAAAAAGGTTTGATCAGAGAAATTTTGAGTCCATGTGCAGTACCATTTGTGTTGGCACCTAAGAAAAATGGGGAATGGTGAATGTGTACTAATTCTAGAAAAATTAACAAGATAACAGTTAAGTATTGGTTCCCTATACCAAGAATGGATGACATAATAAATTGTTTGAGTGGAGAAAAATATTTTACTAAGACTAATTGTAAGAGTGGATATCATCAGATTAGAATTAGAGAAGGTGATGAATGGAAGATTTCTTTTAAGATGAAATAAGGTTTATATGAGTGGTTGGTTATGCCTTTTGGTTTAATTAATGCACCGAGTACTTTTATGAGATTAATGAATGAGGTTGTGAATAATTTTTTTGGTAAATTTGTAATTGTGTACTTGGATGACATTCTAATAGTTATTAAAACTAGAGAAGATCATTTGTTTCATATTAGACAGGTATTGTAGAGATTGAAAGAGTAAAATTTTTAGATTAATTTGGAAAAGTGTTCATTCATGAAAGAGGAGATTGTGTATTTGGGATTTATGATTTTAGATGATGGTTTTAAGATGGATCTTGAGAAAATTGAAGCTATTCTTGATTGGCCTAAAATTGAAAATGTTAGTGAGGTAAGATCATTCCATGGTTTGGCAAGTTTTTATTGAAAGTTCATTAGAAATTTTAGTTCAATTTGTAATGCTATTACCGAGAATATGAGAGGAGATAAAATAATTTAAGTGGACACATGGAGCTGATAAGAGTTTGAGACTTTGAAATAGAAGGTTGATGAATTACCTATATTAACTTTACATTATTTCAATAAGGTATTTCAAGTTGAATGTGATGCAAGTGGAGGTTCAATAGGAGCTGTGTTGAGTCAAGAAGGTAAACTAGTTTCTTTCTTTAGTGAAAAATTCAATTATGTTAAAAGGAAATATTCTATATATGATCAAGAATTTTATGCTATTATTCAAGCTCTGAACAAATGGAGACATAATTTGATGCCAAAATAATTTGTAATCTATACTGATCATAAGGCTTTGCAGTATTTGGGTAGACCTAATAAGTTGAATCAGAGACATATGAAATGGGTTGAGTATTTGTAGAGTTTCACATTTGTGATCAAGCATAAGAGTGGAGTGCCTAACCAAGTTGTTGATGTATTAAGTAGAAGAAGATCTTTGATGACTGAAATAAGAATTGAGGTTCTTGATTTTGATGATATGACGAATTTGTATGAAAGAGACCGTAGTTATTCTGAGCAGTTGAGAATGTGTAGAGCACCTATACTAGATCAATTGAGTAATTTTGAAGACTATTTCATTCAAGAAGGTATGTTGTTCAAAGGAATTCAGCTATGTATACTGAGAGGATCAATGAGAACTAATTTAATAAAGGAAAAACATAGTAGTGGTTTGGCTAGACATTTTGGAATTGATAAGACATTGAGTTTTCTTAAGGAAAAATATTTTTGGCCTCATTTGTATAAGGATGTTCAGAAGTTTGTGAAAATTTGTAGATTTTGTTAAGTTGTAGAAAGAGTAAGTCAAAATACTAGATTATATACATTGAATTCTATTCCTGAGAAACCATAGACAAATATTAGCATGGATTTTGTTCTTGTCTTACCAAGGATAGTAAGAGATAATGATTCCATATTTGTTGTTGTGGTTAAATTTTCCAAGATGACACATTTCATACCATGTAGAAAGAAACCAGATGCATTGCATATACCAGATTGCTTCTTTAAGGAAATTGCTAGATTGTATGGATTACCAGGAAGTATCATCTCTGATCGAGATAGTAAGTTTGTTGGTTATTTTTTGAAGACTCTATGGAAGAATTTTAATACTGAGTTAAAATATAGTTATACATTTCATCCACATACTGATGGAGATACATAGGTTGTAAATAGAATTTTGGGTAACTTAATGAGATGCTTAGTCGGAGACAAACTGAGTAATTGGGATTTGATGTTGGCACAAGCGGAGTTTGCATACAATAATTTTGTGAATAGGAGTATTTGAAAGACACCTTGTGAGATTTTTAATGGAATACAACTGAGAGGTATATCAGACTTAAGATATATGGATGGTGAAGAAAAGAGGACTATTGAAGGAGAATAATTTTCTCAGTTTATGAAGTCATTTCATGAGGAAGTGAAACAAAAGTTGGAGAAGAGTAATCATAAATACAAGGATAATGCAGATAGGTCAAGAAGACATAAGATTTTTGATGTTGGTGATGAAGTAATGGTTCAATTCTAGGAAAGCATATTTCCTATTGGAACATATTGTAAGTTAAAAATGAATAAATTTGGTCACTACAAGATATTGAAGAAATTTGATAGTGGAAATGCTTATGAAGTTGAGTTACCTGATGACATAGATATATCATCCATATTCAAAATTTCAGATTTGTATGAGTATCTTGAACTTGATGAAGAAGTGACATTACCGAGTGATTAGCCTAAGAAGTAGATAGAGGAAGTTGACTAGATTTTGGATCAAAGAGTTGGCAGAATCACAAGATGAAAAGATTACATTGAGTATTTGGTAAAATGGAAGAATAGACCGATTGAAGATAGTACATTGATTTCAAAATGTGAGTTGGATTCATCTAAGGTTATACCTGACACATGATTCAGAGAATCATTTATTTCCAACCCCGAGTGTCTGATATAGGAGCATCTTGGGTTTATGGCAATCCTAGATCAACCAAAAATATGTTAGAGCTTATTTGGCTACTCGATAGCTTATTTTGTTTTCTTGGCAACTTCTTTTGTGTTCTTGGTGAAGTGTTCATGTCAGTCTTTAGTGAGCTCGATTAGTGTTTGATGTTTCCTTTACCCAGTTGGTTTGGTAGTGCTCAATGTTGCTTGGTTCCTAACTTCAGTGACTAGTTGAATTTAATTGTTCAATGTTGGTCGACTTGTGTAGTTAATTTTGGTCATGTTATTAACATTGGGATCTCTCATTAGGAAATGTGTAGACCTGAATCTGGGTTGTTTATTTCTCCAATAGTAGATCTAAAGGATCTTTAGAGCCAACCTATTTGGTGTCCTCTTGTATAAATAATTAGAGATATTCTAGGATTAAGGGGTGATTTAATGAAGAAGATAGAATCTAGAGTTTTGGATCCTCGCATGTATGAGGATTGTTCTATAATAAAGAATTTCATTGCATTGGCTGTAACTAGGAAGGCCTTATACCATTCCATGTATGAATTTTGAATTAGTAAATGAAAGTGTCTGCATTCCTTCTCTCCCTCTCTATGTTGTTTCTTCCAAGTTGTTATTCTGCAAGTAGGATTTGTATTTGGGTGAGCCCCATGCCCCATTTTGTCCTCCCTTGTGTCAAACATAATAGGTCCTCTTTCTCCTTATTCTTGTATCCATACTTGCAGAAAAAGGTTAGTATATGAATCTCTCTCATCCTCTCTAAGGATCCACTCCTTGGTTAAGGGAAATTTATCTATTATCTGATCTCAAATCTTAGATAGAAATAATGGTTTACATTAAGGATTTTATTCTATAAAAGAGATATTAATCCTTAATCACAACCTTTTCAATATTCAAAATTGGGCATCCATGGTAAATAAATCCATTACCTTTGGGGATAAAAGTGTGGTATCCTTCCTCAAGAATCCCTTTACCTAGCAATGGGGAATTTTTGATTTCTTCCCTTCTTATTATACATATCTTTTTAGCATCCTTCAAAAGGATCCCTTTACACTTCTTGCATGGTATGACTTTACATTTGTTCCTTCTTGACCTCATAGGAGTTGTGACCTCTTTGGCTTTGATTGGGTGTTGCTTGTGGATACCTCATTTTTGTTAAAGGTGATTTATCCTTATTTCTCTTTTCCTTAAGATGTCAAAATATTCCTCTTTTTCCATCTTATAGGGGGGGAATATATGGAATCCTTATTACAAATATATTTTTTACTCTAAATATTTCAGGTAGAGTACACTAGTATAATACAATTTTCTAGACCCAGATCACTTTGCTTTATACACTCTTGGCATATTTCCTTAGATATAATTTCCTTTCCTTGGATATCCTTAGGATTGGTTAAACTAGGATAACACAACTTTCTATCCTATTCAACATCTCACTTGAATATATTTTTGAGGATTGGTTGAATAGCATAACATAATTTGCTAGAGAATTTGAGCTATCCTTTTGACGAGTTGACTAGTTTAACACAACTTTATAGACTATTCAATCTCTCATTTACACTTAAATTTTCATGAGTTTACTATAATGAAAAAGACCATCAGCTCCATATTTACACCCTCTTTTATGGGTAGAACTATCATAACACAATTTTCTAAACCATTTCCCCCTCTCTTCTCTCATCTATCTCTCGCATGGATCAACTAGTGCAACAAAAATTACTAGATTGTGCCATCCATGATTTTCTTATTCTCTCCTCCATTATTACATATCATAACACACTTTTGTATTTGAATGTTTCATGGATCCAAGCATCTTATCATTAATGTGTCTTGCTTCTCTTTTTAGGTGACCACTTCTACTCTTGTAATAGCTTTCCAAGCATGATGCAGTTGAGACATTTTATTTAGTTTTAAAGTTTCTTCAACTATTTGACTTGTAATATTAGTAATATTTAGGATTTTTTTTCTTTTTTATGTGTCCTTCAATATGGATTTACAATTTAAGACCCTTAGTTTTGGGGCTCATGTCTTTAATCTTAGTGATATCTTATCTTTTTGTAGTTTTCCCATGATCTTCATCTTTATCTCTCTTTCTTCCACTTTACCATGAGTATGAGGTGGAATCATACTATTTCTAAAGTGAGGGCTAACTATACCATCTTTAAAATAAACTACCCTTAATTAGGTTCCCATGTTAGCCCCATTTTAGTATGTATAGCCTCCTACATTTATTTCATGCTCTACTAATGCTTATGGGACCTTCAGATTTATATGATAGGTCCTATATTGATTCAATACCTTTAAAAATCTAGGTTATCCCTTATTTAAAAGTATTTTCCTCTATTTTTCCTATAATAAAATAATTTATTTCATCACTTAGGCCCTACATTCTTATTTGTGGCCTCTCTAACATGTCCTTACCTTGGAATTACCTAATTCCTATTTGTCCACACCTTTTCACATATCCTTGAATCCCATGAAAATTTTGACTCATTCTCCAAGGTACATGTTGCATTTTACAACATGTCCTTGGGACTTGTCACCATTTCAGCCACGTCCCTAAGGATTTTGGCTCAAATTTGGCTCAGAGATGCATGTCACAGTTTGGCAAGAAATTAGATCTTGTGGTCAACCTGCCCTAGTTTTAACCCTCAAAATGAGTGAGACGTATTTAAAACCCCTATCTCTCCTCATTTTGAGAACTAGGATGATCCATTATCAAGTTATAGAATTAACTATCACATGTTTTGAAGCATTCACGTTAAAGCAAGAAATTGAAATTTAAGATCTGTTTTAAAATTGTGCATCCAAGTCTTCAATCCTTAAAAGCATTCTTCTTATTTGACAACAAGAATTGTGGAAAAATAAAAAATACATAATTTCCTATTTGGTTTTCATGAAAATCAATATACTTTATAAACACTTGTGATCAAATCCTTAGAAGCATTGTGACATCAATGTATAGTGTGGTTTACAATTCATCTCTATCTTCTATTTCATCTTTCCTTATGTAATTTTTATTCATTTTCAAGATCGATTCATAAATAGCGGTTTGACAAAGGAAAACCCCTTTATCCAACCTTTTTCCCCATTTTAACGTGTGAAGTAATATGTTACAGAGCTATTGGAGGAGCTATTAGGAAATCACTAAAGAATACAGTCAAAAACATGAGGGACAAGTCTCCATTGTCCTCATTTCCTAGGTACATATATCTATATCATTTTCATATTGTATAGTGCCATTATACCTCAATCCATATAAATACCTTTCTTGGAGATTTATAGTGGTAAAGGTGATCCTTTGACTCATGTGAAAACTTTTCAAATATTGTGTAGTGATTTTTCTCAAAAATATAGGTTCATGGTTGAACTATTTGCTAGAACCTTTTCAGACAAATACTTGCAATGGTATTGTTATTTTCATCCTTATACGATTGGTTCCTTCCAAAATTTCTAATGCTTTCATTCAATAATTTTAAATAATATTATTGTATATATTTCTTTAACTGATTGAATGCGTTATAAAAAAGGTGTTAACAAAAAAATGACTGATCTCATTGGTAGATTTAAGAATTTTCATTCGATCATATTTCTTATCCTATGCCTAATATTAATGTGTAGCATATTTTAATTTATAATTTACAAAAAGACATTAGAGATAAGATATTTCTTTCTAAATTCTTCTCTTTTACTTAATTATGTATAGTTCTTCATAGTTATCAGTTTTAAGTGAGTCAATTTGAGAACACCACTCCAATGGATCTAATTTTTAAGAATGATGCCACATCCCAACCTTTCCCAAAGTATCAATAACCGAAAGACTTCATCAAGATCAATAATTCATCAAACAATATTGATGTACAAGTGTTAGCAACATCTAAAGGAGTGACTCCTTTGTCATCTAATTTTAGACCTTCTCTTGTAATTTTACATCTCTTTTCGAATCATTGAATAATGTGATGTTGAAGTTGATTAATGATAATGTCTTAAAATTTCCTCCCATTAATCCAATTGATCCTTTAAAACCATCTCCCAATAACTTTGATCCCAAATCTTTTTGTCAATATCATCGTCAACATGGTCATGATACTGAAAAAGTGTTTACATTTGAAATCCATTATCAAATTCCTCATTGATTATAATGATATATTGGATGAGGATGTTAATAATCAAATAAATAAATCCATTTCCCCTCCCAACCAAAACTTGCAAATATATACTAATCCCTTACCATCCCATTCTACCAATACTATTGAGTCTACCAAATCTTTACCTTCTTCCTCCACCAATGTTTTTGATGATCCTACCACTGTGAACTATGATGTTGATCCTATCAAGGAAAAAAATATTTTCAACCTTATTGATCAATTTGAAACTAACCCCAAATCTAAACCAAAACCTAATCTCTACATTAAATTTGATCCTATGGAAACTATTGGGACACCTTATGGTCCTCTTTACATTGTTCCAAAGGTTAATGGTCTTCCCTTTCATAGAGTCCTTATAGATCCTACTTGCATGGTGAATGTTATAAATGATGAAATTATTTACATAAGAATCCTCTAGCCAGATTTTTATGAAAAATCCAATGTGATGATTAAAAGTTTCAATGATTTCACTTATCCTCCTCATGGTCCCATTACCTTTCTCATATAATTTGGATAGAAAACCTTATATGTCACCTTTTTTGTCATCCCAAATTCGAATCAATTTCAAGTTACAATTGGCCTTCCTTGGATCACTTCTATGTAAGCTATAGTCTCTCCTTTCCACAAATGTTTGAAATTTCCCCTTGATGGAAAAATCATCATGATTAACCATTGTCACTATCAGCCTTTAGCTACTTGAGGGAACTTTGAACTTGAATTATTTTGGCCTTCCATGCTTAACCTAATTCAACCTCACAAAGATAACTTCTTCATATCCTATCAAAAATTCAAAATCTAAAATATTTATGAACTTATTAATCCTAATCTTGTTCCATCTCCTTACCCTAGACCTAGACTTCTTCCTACACCTTCTATACCTCCTATTTATGCTTTAATTCCACCCCATATATCTAATAAACAATCCAAAAATTCCATCCCTCAACTTGGTGTGGTACGTTCCTCTATTCCTCCTAAAGAAGAAAAGGACTTGGTGTTGATTGATCCTAAACCACTTTAAATTTAAAACAAAACCAAACATAACTGTTGTGCTCATGATCACCACCATAACATTTATGGTAGAGTCCATGAACATGCATCCCAAAATATTTCCTCTCATAAGACACCTAGTGATTCCTTGATCCCCTTTGACCAACATATGCATAGCCCAAGGGAGGAAGTAAATTTAAAGAATATGGAATTAGACAAACATGATAATTCTATTCATATTCAAGATCCTATTGTGATTAATTTAGATGAAGAAGATACTCTTGATGATGATAATTTAATTTTTTCTAATGCAAATGATATTCATATTTCTATTGAGTATAATGATATGTATGATCTTATTGATTTTAATCATGATTTACCTTCTAGATTTGCAAAACAAAATTTATCTCTTGATCTTAGTGACAAACAAAGTGAGTCATCCTTAAAGAATGGTCCTTGTTTGGAACTAGCTACAGTTATATCTCTTGTTGTTGAAATGGATCCTTTTTCATGTTTCCCACCTAACCCTAAATAATACATATAAAGATGGGAGAAGGTGAGATACTTTATTGGATCATCTTGTATGGTGCATTCCTTTGTGTGTATGTCTGTTGTGTTGCATTTTCCCATGATGTACTTTTTTTTTTAGATTTCCTTAGACAAACCTTGTTCCTCTATTGGTGCAAGGTGATAAAGGAATTGAACCATTGTGGAATTCCCTTATTTTTATCTCATTTCCTTTATATGTTAAATACATTTTATGTCATGCATTTTCTATTGTTTGTGAACATATTCCTTTTTTTTGTCTAATTGAGGATGGTGAAAATTAGTAGTATCTACCATTAATTTTTATCTCTAAAATGTCTTCCCATAAAGATTCTTCTTTGTATCTCTCATGTAATATTTTTTCATTGTGTTTGTACTTCTACCTTTGGGGGATGATGACATTTAATTTTTGGGTATATGCACAAAGATGGGGGACCAAAAAGGTGCCACTTTTCTTTAGTGCTTACACACTATGGTCAATGGGGGACCAAAAAGCCATAGAGAGGGGGCACATTAGGACCCTAACACACCTAGGGTTCCTATTGGCCAGCCACAGGTGGATCATGTTAGTATTCCTTCTATTGTGAAGGAACATGTAGAGGTGGACACACTAGGCACAATTAGTGCTTTGACAAAGACTCTCATTCAGTGTGCCACTCCTTTAGTTGAGGGTGACAATGGTTAATCTTTGAGGGGGCATATTTGTCATTCATGTGGATCCTTGTGCACATTTGGTACTATCGAGAGAGAGGAAGAGGATTCTGGACTAATGACTAATGATTTTCTAAATATGACATTTGGCATTGACACACAGGTAAATATTTCCAAGTTCATTAAATTTATTTGATCATATTTCATTTATAAAAGAATAACTAATTAATTTAGTATCTATTGATTATGATCAAATTTCAGGGCAAGAGTGTCGGTGGTGGTGGCGGTGGTAGTGGCAATGATCCTCCTATCCCCTTCTGCACATCATCATCAATTCCATAAGTATGTATTGAATAAAACATTTTATTTAATATATTTGATTATTATGTAATTATATGAATAATTGTATCATAACTTATTGTGCATGTGCATTAGACATTCATTGGTGGACCATCAACATTCAAAATAGATAGCGAAGGGCACTGTGCCACTTTCCTTGAGGTATCTTTATTTTCTTGTTAATTTGATTTACCTTATTATATTTAATTAATAAATGAATGAATAACTAAATTACTAGAAAAATTATGATCAAAATCTATAGTCACGATGGTCACATTCTTTCACCTGGCTTTGTGATGTCATGATTGAGTCCACAAGTATATATATGTAATAATGCATTATAATTAACATGTCAGTAGTAGGTTCTTATATGAATGGTTATCTTATAATTTTCCATGTACATGTGCACTAGTTGAATGTTGGAGCTTTGACATCAACAACGCACATCGAAGGATGTGGTGGAACCTTCACGGAGGTATCATTTACTCATTAGTAGGGTTGTAAAAAATATATGTAATCTTGATAACTGTATAATACCTTTTTTGTTTATGTGATATAACAAAAAAGTGTGTGATGGATATATGAAAGGGGGGAAATGTAAGATGTAATTTGTTGAATGTGTGGGTGAATATATGATCTATCCCTAATCCAAACTCCCAGAGGAGAGATCCAAATTGATTAATCACAAGGAAGTGAGCAATGCAAAAATGAATCAATCTATAGAGAATATGAAGAAAGGAGAAAAATTCTATAGTCTGTTATAATAAATATGTTCTTAAATGCTAAAATGGATTGAAGACAAGTACTAACCTCAAAATAGGGTAAATCTAGAAAAGCCTATTTTTTGATGCCTTTGTACAGTTTCAGGAAATTCTACAACCTGATTTGGCTTGGACATGTAGAGACAAAGAAAACCCAGAAACCTTTTTTCTTTCAGAGCAAGGTTGACATTGACCTCAAGATCAGGGTAAGAGCTTACCCTGAGGTACAATCTTAACCCCCACTAAAAGTTGACCTTGACTTGAAACAACTCCGATAGAAATTTTGTTCGCGAATCTCAGAAGTTCATCGAAAAGAGTATCCAAATATGTACTGATCTTCATCATCCCGCACCTATACCTACAAGAAAAATGGGTTTTTTTGTTTGGATGAGGGGTTTTCCTTGGTCAAACCCTAGTTTGGAATCAACCTTGAAATGTAATTGAAATTACAATATATAAACAAAGTAAATGGAACTATTCACCTTGCTTATTTTGAAATCCTTGTGGAGGATTCGAATCCTTGAATCCACAAGTATGGATGCTCCAAATGAATGTGGAATTGTATTGAGAACGTCTCAAATCAACTGCAATAGATCTTCAACTTCAATCTTGAATAGATCTTGGAATAGGAAGAAGGTTGGATGAATGTGGATGAAGAAATCTTCAACAAGAGGACTCCAAAGAGATTGAATCCTTCAATGGCTAGCAATGGATTCCTTGATGAATTGAATCATGAATGCTTGAATGCTTGAGGATGAATGAATGCTTGAATTATTTCCTTCTCCTTATTTCTTTCTTTCACTTGAGAGCTTGATCATGAAAGGTGAATGCCAAAAGATGCTTGATTGTGTGTATGTTCGATGATGAAATTGCTTGGTGAAAATGAGAGGAGGAAGGCTTCCTTTTATAGTGATCTAGGGCACAATCTTCTAGAGGGGAAAACATAGGGGAATTAAATTAAAATCAGGCCTTAACCCTTAGAAGTGGACCTAGATTAAATATAATTTAAGATTTTACAATTTTGAAATCCGAAACAGCCAACCCGAAAGTGGGAAAATAAAACTTTCCAAAGCCCGACATCTCGAAACCTCCAAAATTTGAAAATTGGACTAAGGGTCAGGGTTGATGTCGAATCTTCCCTAGGTCAGAGTTGAGGTTGACTTTGACCTAGGTTAGAGTTGAGGTCAACCTTGACCCTGAGGTCACATATCTCAGATTTTCTGGACCAGGTGCCAAAAATAGGCTAGAAATAGGTGGAGATAGAAGCAAGACATGGGGAAAAATCCATATCCATGCAAAGACCTATTCAAGTTACTTGACATGAACCTAGACCACTTACTCAGAGGGCTAAACCTGTCCTAAATAGAAGTGCTTCCATTTTCTGATGATACATTTAGCCCCCACTTTAGCAAGAGTATGGACTCGACACAAACTCTTGGTAAAGGAGATCATAATGAAAAGATAATCTTATTGGAATCAAAGGGACAAAGAAAACCTCAAGCCCCCAAGGACTCAAGTCTTCATCAACTCAAAGATTACAATAAGAGAGACATCTCTAAAAAAGAGAAAGAGAGAGAGGGTGTGATTACCTCACCCAATGAGAACTTATGTCTCATTGTGAACCACACAAGGAAACAACACAACCAAAAAGATGGAATTGAACCACCTGGTGAATGTGGCTACTCACTAGTCAACTCATCAAGGATTCACCCTTAAGAATATTCTACTCCATAAGAGTAAAACCAAAAGAAAAAGAGATCCAGCCTTAAGGACACCTTCAACCTTAAGGGATCAAAATTTTTGAAACTGGGGGAATCAAGAGATCCTAAATAAAAATCCATGCTTTAAGGATTAGTAACTAATCCATAAAGGGAGAGAGAAATGCCTTGAAAAATATGTGTATATTGAAAGTGTGCCATGTGTGCAATAGGTGAGCAGAGCATATTCCCGCATGTTAAATTCATTTCTAACACTTTAATAGGAGCAATGGCTTTAATGGAAACATAAACAACTCCACTGATTACGTTTCTACTATGAGATGCCCCCAAATAAAGACAAATCAAGGGAAATATCACATAAACATACATAGAACATAGAAGGGATCCACCTACCATGGGGTCAGTATGATCATAAGAAAATATATATACGATATTATTGCAAATGAATTGACATCATTCCCCAAAGAAAGTAGAATTATAGTCACAATGGAGGAAAGAACACATAAGAGATACATAGAAGACTCTTTTTGGACAACAACATGGAGACCAAAAATGATTCAATGCTACCAAGTCTCAGATCCAAGAAGACTACACAAGGAAACATTTATGAACAATAGCACAAGTACAACATAACATGAAACAACATTTAGAAGAATAAAGATACATATAGAGGAATTGTACAACAGCTTCAAGTCCTTTATCACCTTGCACCAACAAAGCAACCAGGGTTGTATAAAAGAATCTACAACATTTAGCAAACACATCACAAGAGAAGCACAATACAACAAGAAAACACACAAAAAGATACCATAAAGGACAAGCCAATCAAGTGGGCTTCCTACTCTCCCCATCTCATTCTATATCATTTAGGGAAGGTGGGTAACTTGTAAGAGGGACTATATCCAACACAGTGGGAATGATAGCCAGTTCCAAACAAGGATCTTCTTGAGAATTGTAATGTTTGATACTAGGTGTAAGTGTCAATTGTGATGAAAGCATATTAGATAAATCAATGTCAATGTCAATAGTCTCATATTCATCATTAACATCCTCATGAGTATCTTCCTCATCTATGTTAATCAAAATAGGATCTAAGATACAAATAGAATCATTATAATCTTGCATTTTGACATCATTATTAGCACTAACTTCCTCTAACACATCATGCATAGGCTTGTCAAAAGAAGGTAAATAATTTTGAAGAACAAAAGTATGAGCCTTTTCTTGAGCATGATGCTTCTTATAGCATTCATTAGAATATCGATTACATTTTGTCTTATTTGAAATATTTTGAGAACTAGGAGGAACAACTACCGGATCCTTCACAGGTTGTATAGGAGGATTAGTAGGATTTGCAGCAGAGTGACAAGGAACACCAGGAGCTTGATTAATAGAACTAGAAGCCATAGATAAAGGAGGTATGGAAGGTGTAGGAAAAAAACCATCCATTGGAGGCATGCTTAATTCAAGAATCTTATGATTCTTATAGGTTTGGTATGAGTGAAAAATATTATCAGGTCGAGAAGGACATGAATTAGGTAATGAAGGCCAAAAGAAGTCAAGGGTAGCACAATCCTTGGACCTAGAAGGTTGGTATAAACTATGATTATCCATCTTCACTTCTTCATCATGAATGAATTTAAGACACTTATGGATAGGTGAAGAAACAACATGCATGGCATTTAACCAAAACAAACCCAACTTAACTTGAAATTGATCGAAAGTAGGAACAACAATGAAGGTAGTGTTCACAATTTTACCAAAAAGTTCAACCGGCAAGTTAATAGAACCAAATGATGGATACAGAAAACCATTACAATTTTGAATCCACACATCTGATGTATCATAAGAATTGCGTTGCAAATTTTTCATAAAAATATTTTCTTCAGTAATAACATTGACTAAGGATGTAGGATCAACAAGACAACCACATGTAGGTATCTAAGAAATCCTAGCATAAATGTAAAGGGGACCATCAAGAGCCTTAATAGTCTTAGAATCATCAAAGGTAATCAAAAGTTCCAGAGGTCTTTTATTCTTAGGTTGCTTTCAAGGTTTAGGTTGAGTTTTTAGTTTAGGCTGCGGTTTTGGTGTAGGTTGAGGTGGAACTTGAGGTTGAGTTTGAAGCTGAGGTGGAGATATAGTTTGAACAACATGCTCCACTTGATTAATAATGTGATTAAGATCATCCATCTTTGAATCATAAATAATGTCCATAGAAGATGGCTGAGAAATGGTATTAGTATCATGTGTAGGTAAAGGATTCATATAGATTTGAAGATTTTGATTAGGAGGAGAGACAGATTTGTTCCCACTACCATCAAGATCATCAACAGATAAGGCAATATAATCAATTAAGTCTTGAACCTTATGTTTTAAAGAATAAAACTTCTCAGTATCATGACCATTTTGATGATGATATTGACAAAAAGCTTTGGGATCAAAGGATTTGGAGCTACTGTAGAAGGTAAAAGAGGTCAAATAGGAGGTAAAGTAATCATATTAGCAGTTAATAACCTATTCATAATAGAATGTAAAGATTCAAAGAGAGGAGTAAATGCACAATTTAATAAAAAAGTAGTGGATGCAGAAGTGGCATTGTGGGATGCAACAACAACTTGATCAACAACTACATTCGCTTGTTTGTTTATCTTGCCATAGTTGTTGAATTTTTGAAATTTGTTTGGATTAGGGGCAACATCACTCTTATCAACTAGAATGGGATCCACTGGAGTGTTTTTCTCAAATTGAATCACTTGTAATTGATAATGATGAAGCACTACAAAAAGTTGTTGAAAAGAGGTAAATTTAGTAAGCAGAATCTTATCTCTAATATCCTTTTGCAAATTTGAAATAAACATATGTTGAATATCAATATCAGGATTAAGATAGTAAATCTGAGCATGCAAATGCTTAAATATACCATTAAATTCAATCAAATTTTTCTTAGTGTTTTGTTTACAATGCATCAAATTAGTTAAAGACACTTGCAGGCCAATGTTATTTTGAAATTGTTGAATAAAATCATTAGCAAGTTTTGGAAAAGAGTCAATAAAATAAGGAGGCAAGGAAAAATACTATTGTAAGGCCTTGTCACAAAAAGTTCTGGAAAACAACTCGGCTACAATCCTATGGTCATGAGCATAATCACTACAAAGGATTTGAAATATTTTAACATGATGAACAAGGTCTCCCTTACCATTGTAATTCTCAAGATGAGACATATCGACTTGCTGAGGAACAAGATTACAAATAATGTCTAAGGACAAAGGACTTCACATGTCACATGTATGAATGCTAAACTTGTTTTGAGTCAAGGATGCAAGTTGTTGTAAAGATAACACAGTTTGAGCCAAACTGATGATTGTTGAATCATTAGAATAAATAGGAGGCATAGCAGTATTAGAAACACTAGGTCAACTTTGACCTAGGCCAGAGTCAAGTTTGACCTTGACCTAGAAGGTTGACATTGACCCTGAGGTCACAGATCTTAGATTATCAGGACCGGGTGTTGGACACATGCTAGAAATAGGTGCAGAAAGAAGCAAGATAGGGGGAAAAAGCCAAATGCATGCAAAGACTTATTCAAGGCACCTGACATGACCCCAGACCACTTACTTAGAGGGATAAACCTATCCTAAATGGAAGTGCTTCCATTTTTTGATGATATAGTTTCATTTTTAGTTATTTACATCACATAATCCTCCTTCTATTCCTGATACTTTGGATCATCAAGTAGCTGCAGTAGTAGCTAGTTTTGAAGCACTGACCGAGGTATGAAAGAGATCACTTAATTTTAATTGTTATTTTAATAGTTTTTATTGCATTTTATAATGATATTCATGTATGTATTTTAATTATTATTTTGATCTTTTTTGTAGGGATTTATTACTCCAGATTATCAGCATGTGCCTTCGGTGGATGCACATAGTGACTATTTGCTAGTGGTAAGTGAATATTCCATTTTATGTCATTGTATAATTCAATTTTGATGTATATTAGTTATTGATGCTTCATTTTTTTTAATCAGCTTGAGCTATAGAAGAGTCTAGACAGGAGGATGAGTGAGCACACAAGGAAGACTACAACATCCACTGCATCTCCATCGATGCCACTATCGAAGACAACTCAAGATTTGTTTTCTTCCCCTGGCAGGTAATGACTAGATTTGGGATATAGATTGTATGCCTATATGACATTAGTGGACATATTTTTTGTATATTGTATACATGATGCATTGTACATCCATTTGTCTTTGAGGAAGCCAGTCTAACTGTATCGAATATATTCAATGTATGACATTATTCAACAGATATATTTGGCTTCATGCCCTATGAATATTTTTTTTTATGTTTTAGGTATGCAATTCATGTGTTTGGTGTATTGATGTATACTAATTTATGTTTATGTGGATGTCTTATGCTTTTTAAATTTCCCATGCCTTATAGTTATGCTTATATGTTTATCGATGTATATTGTTACTGTCACCCTAAGGAGACTAACTCAACTCAAGGATTCTACAAACAACTTGGAATCCACTCAAAGAATTAACCTCACTCAAGGATCTAGTTGAGTTCTCTATCTTTTTAAGTCACTCCCACAACCATACTACTAAAATTCACTTCCTTGTTTCCTTGTTCCAATGCCTTCTAGCATCAACTCTATCCTAGGCCACCTAGTGCACCTAGTGCCTCCACCATGCCAAAACTACAACTAGAACTCTCACCTTGTTCCCAATGCCATAAATCATCTTATCATGATCTATTTACCATGTGCCAACTTCCCATCACTCCCATAAACTCAACTTCAACCATTTCTCTTCTATAGCCTTTCTAGGCCTATCTAGTAGCCCTTCACACCCTGAAATCAGCAACTCACTTACAAAATCCCCAAAAAACCTAGCAAGGTAGTTACATTTTCAAATACCCTTTTCAAAGTTATTAAACTCCTAACAAACTTAGTTTTCTACCATTTGACTGGTGAAGACTTTCTCCACCCTCTAGTTCTGCATCTAGGCCTAATTAGCCCTTTCTCAAAGAAGCAACTCTTATCCTCGCTTATCTCCAATAATCAAAGGCTTGAAAAAATATTCCTAGACCTTCCAAAAAACAATATTTTTAAACTCTTAAAGTCCCACCATTCATCAAACTCCCAAATCAATAAACCCTTGTTTCTAGGGTCAATAACCTAGGGTTTTAGGGAAACTACCCTTACCTACAACTCAAAACCACACTAAAGGTTCTAACACCTTCTGGTACATCCACATAGACCATTTAAACCATCCCCTACCCACTCCCTTCATCGGGCATCTTCTAGGCATGACTGGTGCTTATCAAATACACCCTTCGCTTTATGTGTTCACGAGGCCTGCCACTCTTCCTTCTCACAACCTTTTCTCCTTCCTTGCACTTAAAGTTATATGAAATGCATGAAATATATACAAGGCATCTCCCACCAATCTAAAATTAACACAGGAGTGGGAGTGCCCTTATATTTTAGGGAATTTTAACACTTAGTTGCTGATTGTACCCCTATTCCAGTCACTATCAATACACCAGTTAAACCCTTAGTGTTGTTAGTGATGAAGGTAATGAAAAGATATTATAGCCAAGTCAAAAAAAATGCAAATAAATTTTTCTACATCAAACTAAACAAGGATCACAGTCAGATCAAATAGAATAGTTCACTATTGTTGACTGTACCCAAGGCTAGTGGAATACCAATGTGTAGTGAAATTTTGAGTTTATTGATTCAAGCTAATACAAACTCAATCCATTTTAGATCAACAAAATTCTCACCCTATCCACTCACATGGATCCCAAATAGACTCTAATCTTCCAAAAGACTAACTGGACCCTAAAAACTAACTTCTAACTGTCCCCTAACTGATTGATTGTTAATGACAAACACTAGAATTAGTTGTCAAGTTGACAACAAAAGTTGTCAACTTGACAACCCAACACCCTTTGCCCACTCTAACTACTTATAAAAGGTTTAGAGACAACCTTTACAAACCAAACTAACTTAGAATTCCTACTAACCCCTACTAACTCCTATTAAACCCTATTTGGCTTATATTGCCAATATAGGCAATTTACAAGATTGTTCACATTTAGTGCTTTTAACACTATGTAAAGGCTCTAATCACCTTAGTACATATTTATGGACCCTTACAAGTTATTTCCATCAACCCCTGACCTAGGATCAATACATAACCATACCTAGTGACCCCTAGGTACCTTTTAGGCTTATCAATGCCATTAAGGCTTACATTTAAGATTGGGTTACAATATTATTAATACATGATCCAAATAAAATTCCATGATCCAAATACATGATCAAATTTCAAAATGGACAACAAGCCCTTTTGCATCTAAATACATATTTGCACTCATCCTCCTTCTCACCCTGGAGTGGTACGTGACATTCGAATGACTATGTGTGCCAAACAAGGCTGTCTGTGGTGTTTACTTGGCCATTCAAAGCTTTTAGAACTGACGGTTTGATGCTATGACTAACGGTTTGAAAGATACACAATGTTGGCTATTTGAACTGAGGAACACTATGAGTTTTGACATCAATCGAGAATGTGTTGCCAAATTTAAATGAACTTGAATCTCTAAAAATTGAGATAGGCTATTGTAGGACTCAGCAACATGGTCCCGTAGAGCCTCACGTATTGATACTACCTTGTAGGAGCTCTGAGATATGACCCCGTAAAGATCACCAATTTCATGCTAAAGGGACCTTGAGAGACACTTCGGCCTAGAGTGGTCGACGGTGTTTGAATGATTGTATGTGGAAAATGAGGTTTTCACTAGCATTTACCCAACCATTTAGATCTATTCAAACAAACAGTTCGATGCTACAACTGATGGTTTGAAAGATATGCAATGTTGGCTGTTTGAACTAAGGAACACTTTGAGTTTTGACATCAACTAAGAATGTGTTGCCAAATTTGAATGAACTTGAGTCTCTAAAAACTGAGATAGGTTATTGTAGGCCATGGTAACATGGTCCCATAGCACCTAATTTCTTGATGCTACCTCGCATGAGCTTTGAGATATGACCCCATAAAGATTGATAATTTCATGTTGATCAAGGGACCTTGAGGGACACTTTGGCTCGGAGTCATCTATGATATTCGAATGACTGTGTGAAAAATGAGGTTTCCACTAGTGTTTACCTGATAATCTAGCCCTATTGGATTAGACGCTTTGATGCTATGTCTGGCGGTTTGAAAGATATACAATGTTGGTCGTTTCAACAGAGGAACACTATGAGATTTGACATCAACCAAGAATGTGTTGCCAAATTTAAATGAACTTGAATCTCTAAAAACCAAGATAGGTTATTGTAGGCCCCAACAACATGGTCTCATAGTGCTTGATGCATCAATGCTACCTTTCACAAGCTTCAATATATGATCCCATAAAGAACGATGATTTCATGTTGAAGGGATCTTCAGGGACAGTTCAGTCTAGAGTGGTCGGTGGCATTCAAATGAATGTGTGTGGAAAATGAGGTTGCCACTAGCATTTACCTACCCATTCAGAGCTATTGGAATAGATAGTTCCATGCTATGACCAACGGTTTGAAAGATACCCAATGTTGGCCATTTGAACTGCGGAACACTTTGAGTTTTGGCATTGACATAGAATGTGTTGCCAAATTTAAATGAACTTGAATCTCTAAAAACTGAGATAGGTTATTGTAGACCCTAGCAACACGGTCTTGTAGCACCTAACAAATTGATTCTACCTTGTATGAGCTTTGAGATATGACCCTACAAAGATCACTAATTTCATGCTGAAGGGACCTTGAGGGACACTTTGGCCTAGAGTGGTTGATGACGTTCGAATGAATGTGTGTGGAAAATGAGGTTTCCACAAGTATTTACCTATCCATTTAGAGTTGTTGGAATAGATAGTTCAATGCTATGACCAATGGTTTGAAAGATGCACAATGTTGGGCATTTGAACTGAGGAACACTTTGAGTTTTGATGTCGACCAAGAATGTGCTGCCGAATGTAAATGAACTTGAATCTCTGAAAATTGAGACAACTTATTATAGGCCCTGACAACATGGTCCCATAGCACCTGATGGCTTGATGCTACCTTGCATGAGCTCCGAGATATGACCCCGTAAAGATCACCAATTTCATGCTAAAGTGACCTTGAGGGACACTTCAGCCTGGAGTCATCGGTGGCACTCAAATGACTATGCATGGAAAATAAGGTTTCCACTAGTGTTTACCTAGCCATTTAGAGCTTTTGGAATAGAGGGTTCCATCCTAGGACTGACGGTTTGAAAGATACGCAATGTTGGCCGTTTCAACTAAGGAACACTATGAGATTTGATATCAACCGAGAATGTGTTGCCAAATTAAAAAAAAAACTTGAATCTCTAAAAACTGAGATAGGTTATTGTAGGCCCCAAAAACATGGTCATGTAGCACCTGACGGCTTGATCCTACCTCACATGAGCTATGAGATATGACCCTGAAAAGATCATTGATTTCATGCTAAAAGGACCTTGAGGGAAACTTTGGCCTAGAGTCATCGGTGGCATTCAAATGACTATGTATGGAAAATGAGGTTTCCCCTAGCGTTTACCTGACCATTTGGAGCTTTTAGAATAGATGGTTCGATGCTATGATTGATGGTTTGAAAGATATGCAATGTTGGCTATTTGAACTGAGGAACACTTTAAGTTTTGACATCGACCGAGAATGTGTTGCCAAATTTTAATGAACTTGAATCTCTGAAAACTGAGATAGGTTATTGTATGTGCTGACAACATCATCCTGTAGCACCTAATGTCTCAATGCTATCTCCCACGAGCTCCAAGATATGACCCAATAAAGATCACCAATATCATGCTGAAGGGACCTCGAGGGACACTTCAACCAAGAGTGGTCGATGGCATTCAAATGACTATGTGTGGAAAACAAGGTTTCCACTAGTGTTTACCTAGCCATTCAGAGCTATTGGAACAGATAGTTCGATGTTACGACCGATGGTTTGAAAGATACACAATGTTGGCCATTTCAACTGAAGAAACCTATGGGATCTGACATCGACTGAGAATGTGTTGTCAAATTTAAATGAACTTGAATCTCTAAAAATTGAGACAAGTTATTGTAGGCCCCAGCAACATGGTCATGTAACATGTGATGGCTTGATGCTACCTCACACAAGCTCCGTTATATGACCCCGTAAATATCATCAATTTCATGCTAAAGGGACCTTGATAGATGCATCGGCCTAGAGTCATCGGTGGTGTTTGAATGATTATGTGTGGAAAATGAGGTTGCCTCTAGCATTTACTGGGCCATTCAGAGCTCTTGGAATAGATAGTTTGATGCTATGACTGACGGTTAGAAAGATATGTAATGTTGGTTGTTTCAAGTGAGGAACACTGTGAGATTTGACATCGACCGAGAATGTGTTTCTAAATTTAAATGAGCTTGACTCTCTAAAAACTCAGAGAGGTTATTGTAGGCTACAAAAACATGGTACCGTAACACCTCATGACTTGATGCTACCTCCCACAAGCTCAGAGATATTACCCCATAAATATCATTGATTTCATGTTGAAGGGACCTTGAGGGATACTTCAGCCCAGAGTCATGGCCGGTGTTCAAATGACTATGTGTGCCAAAAAGGGTTGTTTGTAGCATTTACCCAACCATTCACAACTATTGGAATAGATGGCTCGATGCTACGATCAACGGTTTGAAAGATACGCAATGTTGGTCATTTTAACTAAGGAACACTGTGAGTTTTGATATCAATCAAGAATGTTTTTCTAAATTTAAATGAACTTGAATCTCTAAAAATCAAGACATAATATTGTAGGCCTTAGCAATATGGTCTCGTAGCACCTGATGTCTTCATGCTACTTTTCATGAGCTTTGAGATATGACCCCATAAAGATCCCCGATTTCATGTTGAAGGGACCTTGAGGGAGACTTCAGCCTGGAGTGGTCGGCGGTGTTTGAATTAATATGTATGGAAAATGAGGTTGCCACTAGCGTTTACCTAACCATTCAAAGCTATTGGAACAACAGTTCAAACCTACGACCAACGATTTGAAAGATACATAATGTTGTTCGTTTGAACTGAGGAAGACTTTGAGTTTTGACATCAACCAAGAATGTGTTGCCAAATTTAAACAAACTTGAATATTTGAAAATTGAGATAGGTGATTGTAGGCCTTGGCAACACAGTCTCATAGCACCTAATATCTTGATGCTACCTCACACGAGCTCTGAGATATGACCCCGTAAAAATCATTGATTTCATGTTGAAGGAACCTTGAGGGACACTTTGACCCGAAGTTGACGATGGCATTTGAATGACTGTGTGTGGAAAATGAGGTTTCCCCTAGCCTTTACCCAGCCATTTATAGTTGCTGGAATAGATGGTTTGATGCTACGACCGATGGTTTGAAAGATACACAATGTTGGCCATTTCAACTAAGGAACACTGTGAGATTTCACATCGACCGTGAATGTGTTGCCACATTTAAATGAACTTGAATATCTAAAAACTAAGATAGATTATTGTAGGACCTGACAACATGGTCTTGCAACACTTGACGACTTGATGGTACCTCAGATGAGGTCTGAGATATGACCCCACAAAGATCACGTATTTCATGCTAAAGGCACCTTGAGGGACGCTTTGGCCTGGAGTCATTGGTGGCATTCAAATTACTATGTATGGAAAATGAGGTTGGCCCTCACATCTACCCAACCATTCAGAGCTATTGGAACAAATGGTTCGATGCTATGACCAATAGTTTGAAAGATACACAATGTTGGCTGTTTGAACTGGGGAACACTTTGAGTTTTGACATTGACTGAGAATGTGTTGCCAAATTCAAATGAACATGAATCTCTAAAAACTGAGATAGGTTATTATAGGCCCTAGCAACATGGTCCCATAGAACATGAGAGCTTGACACTACCTCACACGAGCTCTAAGAAATGACCCTGTAAAGATCATCGATTTCATGCTGAAGAGACCTTAAGGGAGACTTCAGCTGGAGTAGTCGATGGTGCTTGAATGACTGTGTGGAAAACAAGGTTTCTCCTAGCATCTACCTAACCATTCAAAGCTATTGGAATAGATAGTTTGATGGTAAGACCGATGGTTTTTAGGATACGCAATGTTGGCTGTTTCAACTAAGGAACACTATGAAATTTGACATTGACCGAGAATGTGTTTTTAAATTTAAATGAACTTGAATCTCTAAAAACTGAGATAGGTTATTATAGGCCGTGGCAACATGGTCCCATAGTATCTGATAGCTTCATGCTACCTCGTATGAGCTCTGAGATATAACCCTATAAAAATTGCCAATTTCATGTTGAAGGGACCTTGAGGGACACTTCAGCTCAAAGTCATCGACAACATTCAAATGATTGTGTGTGGAAAAAGAGGTTTCCACTAGTGTTTACCAAGCCATTCAGAGCTTTTGGAGCATATGGTTTGATGCTACGACTGATGGTTGGAAAGATACACAAAGTTGGCCATTTCAACTGAGGAACACTATGAGATTTGACATTGACTGAGAATGTGTTACCAAATTTAAATGAACTCGAATCTCTAAAAATTGAGACAAGTTATTGTAGGACCCGACAACATGGTATCATAGATGCTCATGACTTGATGCTACCTTAGACGAGCTTTGAGATATGACCCTATAAAGATTATTGATTTCATACTAAAGGGACCTTGAGGGGTACTTCAGCCTAGAGTCATCAGTGGTGTTCGAATGACTGTGCATGGAAAATAGGGTTTCCCCTAGCATTTACTTGGCCATTCAGAGCTGTTGGAATAGATGGTTCGATGCTTCAACTAATGGTTTGAAAGATACACAATGTTCACCATTTGAACTGAGGAACACTTTGAGTTTTGACATTGACCGAGAATGTGTTGCCAAATTTAAATGAACTTGAATCTTTGAAAACTAAGATAGGTTATTGTAGGCCCCAACAACATCGTCTCGTAGCACCTAATGACTTGATACTACCCCACATGAGCTCTGAGATATGGCCCCATAAAGATCACCAATTTCATCTGAATGGACCTTGAGAGACACTTCGGCCCAGAGTGATCGGCGATGTTCGAATGACTATGTATGGAAAATGAGGTTGCCACTAGCATTAACCTAGCCATTCGGAGCTATTGGAATAGACAGTTCGATGCTATGACCTACGGTTTGAAAAATTTGCAATGTTGGTCATTTCAACTAAGGAACACTGTGAGATTTGACATCAACCAAGAATGTGTTACAAAATTTAAATGAACTTGAATCTCAAAAAAATGATATAGGTTATTTTAGGCCACAATAACATGGTCCCGTAGCACATGATGACTCGATGCTATCTCACACCAACTCTGAGATATGACCTCGCAAAGATCAGTGATTTCATGCTGAAGGGACCTTGAGGGACACTTCGGCCCAGAGTCATTGACAGTGTTCCACTGACTATTTGTGGAAAATGAGGTTGCCCCTAATGTTGATGCCACCATTATGAGTTGTTCAAAAAAATGGTTTGATGCTACGACCAATGATTTGAAAGATACGCAATGTTGGTCATTTGAACTCAGGAACACTTTGAGTTTTGACATCGACCGAGAATGTGTTGCCAAATTTAAATGAATGTAAATCTCTAAAAATTGAGAAAGGTTATTGTAGGCCCTAACAACATGGTCATGCAACACCTAATGACTTGATGCTACCTCACACGAGCTCCAAGATATGACCCCGTAAAGATTGTCAATTGCATGATGAAGGGACCTTGAAGGACACTTCGGCCCGAAGAGGTCAGCGATGTTTGAATGACTATGTGTGGAAAACAAGGTTTCCCTTAGTGTTTACCTAGTCATTAGGATCTATTGGAATAGATGGTTCAATGCTATGAATGATGATTTGAAAGATACGCAATGTTGGTCATTTCAACTAAGGAACACTATGAGATTTGACATCAACTGAGAACGTGTTGTCAAATTTAAATGAACTTGAATCTCCAAAAACTAAGATAGGTTATTGTAGTCTCTAGCAATAGGGTCCCATAGCACCTGACAGCTTGATGCTACCTCGTACGAGCTCTGAGATATGACCCAATAAAGATCGCTGATTTCATGTTGAAGGGATCTTAAGGGACACTTCTGTCTAGAGTCATTAGCGGCATTTGAATGATTGTGTGTGGAAAATGAGGTTGCCACTAGCATTTACCATGTCATTCAGCGCTATTGGAATAGATGATTTGATGCTACAAGTGACAGTTGGAAAGATACACAATGTTGGCCATTTCAATTAAGGAACACTGTAAGATTTGACATCGACCGAGAATGTGTTGCCAAATTTAAATGAACTCAAATCTCTAAAACTAGAGATAGGTTATTGTAGGCCCCAGCAACATAGTATTGTAGCACCTCATGGCTTGATGCTACCTCACATGAGCTTCGAGATATGACCCTGTAAAGATCATTGATTTCATACTGAAGGGACCTTGAGGGACACTTCAGCCTGAAGTCATTGGTGGCATTTGAAAGACTATGTGTGGAAAATGAGGTTGCCCCTAGCATTTACCTAGCCATTCAGAGCTCTTCAAATGGATGGTTTGATGGTACAACCAATGGTTTGAAAGATACACAATGTTGGCCATTTGAACTAAGAAACACTTTGAGTTTAGAAATCGACTGAGAATGTGTTTCCAAATTTAAAGGAAATTGAATATCTGAAAACTAAGACAGGTTATTATAGGCCATGACAACACAGTCCCGTAGCACCTCATGGCTCAATGCTACCTCACACAAGCTCTAAGATATGATGCCATAAAGATCATTGATTTCATGTTGAAGGGACCTTGAGGGACACTTCGGCCCAGAGTTGTCGGTGGCATTTGAATGACTATGTGTGGCACATAGGGCTGCCACTAGCATTTACTCAACCATTCATAGCTGCTAGAATAGATGGTTCGATGGTACGACTGATGGTTTGAAAGATACGCAATGTTGGTTGTTTCAAATTAGGAACACTATGAGATTTGAAATTGATTGAGAATATGTTGTCAAATTTAAATGAACTTGAATTTTGAAAATAGAGGTAGGTTATTGTAGGCCCCAACAACATGGTCCTATAGATCCTAACAGCTTGATGCTACCTCACACAAGCTCTGAGATATGACCCCATAAAAATCTTGAATTTCATGCTGAAGGGACCTTGAGGGACACTTTGGCCCAAAGTTGGTGGCAGTGTTCAAATGAATGTGTGTGGAAAATGAGGTTACCACTAGCGTTTACTAGGCCATTAGGAGCTGTTGGAACATACGGTTTGATGCTATGACTGACAGTTGGAAAGATACGCAATATTGGTCATTTCAACTGAGGAACACTATGAGTGTTGACATTGACTAAGAATGTGTTTCCGAATTTAAATTAACTTGAAGCTCTGAAAATTGAGACAAGTTATTATAGGCCCTGGCAACAGGGTATCGTAGCACCTCACAGGTCGATGCTACCTCATATGAGATCTGAGATATGACCCCGTAGAGATTGTTGATTTCATGCTGAAGGGACCTTGAGGGACACTTTGAATCGAAGTCATTGGCAGCAGTCAAATAGCTATGTGTGGCAAAAAAGGTTTCCCCTAGCATTTACCCAGCTATTCGGAGCTGTTAGAATAGATTGTTTGATGCTACGACTGATAGTTTGAAAGATACACAATGTTGGTCATTTCAACTAAGGAATACTTTGAGTTTTGACATTGACCGATAATGTGTTGCTAAATTTAAATGAACTTGAATCTATGAAAACTGAGACAAGTTATTGTAGGCCCCGACAACATAGTCCCATAGCACCTTATGGCTCAATGCTACCTCACATGAGGTCCAAGATATGACCCTGTAAAGATCACTTATTTCATGTTGAAGGGACTTTGAGGGACACTTCGGCCTAGAGTGATTGGTGGTGTTTGAATGAATTTGTGTGGAAAAAAAGGTTTCCCCTAGTATTTACCTAGCCATTCAGAGTTTTTGGAACAAACGGTTCGATGCTACAATTGATGATTTGAAAGATACGCAATGTTGGCCATTTCAACTGAGGGAGACTATGAGATTTGATATCGACTAAGAATTTGTTGCCTAATTTAAATGAACTTGAATCTCTAAAAACCAAGATAGGTTATTGTAGGCCTCAACAACATGATCTCGACATAGCACCTAATGGCTTGATGCTTCCTTGCACGAGCTCCAAGATATGACCTCGTAAAGATCATTGATTTCATGCTCAAGGGACCTTGAGGGACACTCTAGCCCAGAGTGGTCGGTGGCATTTGAATGACTATGTGTGGAAAATGAGGTTCCCACTAGCATTTACCTAGCCATTCAGATCTATTGGAATAGATGGTTTGATGCTATGACTGACAGTTGGAAAGATATGCAATGTTGGTTATTTCAACTAAGGAAGACTATGAGATTTGATGTTGACCAAGAATGTGTTTCCAAATTTAAATGAACTTGAGTCTCTAATAATCAAGATGGGTTATTATAGGCCTCAACAACATGGTTCCATAGCACCTGATGGATTGATACTACCTCACACGAGCTCTGAAATATGACCTCATAAAGATTGTTGATTTCATGCTGAAGGGACCTAGAGGGACACTTCAGCCCGGAGTCATCGGGGATGTTTGAATGACTATGTGGAAAATAAGGTTTCCCCTAGCGTTTAACCAGCAATTCGAAGTTGTTGGAATAGACGGTTTGATGCTACGACTGATGGTTTGAAAGATACACAATGTTGGTTGTTTGAATTGAGGAACACTTTGAGTTTTGACATCAACCAAGAATATGTTGGAAAATTTAAACAAACTTGAATCTCTGAAAACCAAGATAGGTTATTGTAGGCCTTGGCAACATGGTCCCGTGTACCTCACAACTCAATGCTACCTCACATGAGCTCCGAGATATGACCCAGTAAACATCATCAATTTCATGCTGAAGGGAACACTTCAGCTCGGAGTCATTGGTGGCATTTGTAGGAATGTGTGTGGAAAACAAGGTTTCCACTAGTGTTTACTTGGCCATTTAGAGCTATTGGAATAGACGGTTCGATGCTATGACTGATAGTTTGAAAGATACGCAATTTTTTCCATTTCAACTAAGGAACAATGTGAGATTTAACATCGACTGAGAATGTGTTATCAAATTTAAATGAACTTGGCTCTCTAAAAATAGAGATAGGTTATTGTAGGCCTCAGAAACATGATCCCATAGCACCTAACATCTTGATGCTACCTCACATGAGCTTTGAGATATGACCTCATAAAGATCACCGATTTCATGTTGAATGGACCTTGAGGCACACTTCGGCTCAGAGTTGTTGACGGTGTTCGAATGAATATATGTGGAAAATATGGTTACCACTAGCATTTACATGGCCATTTGGAGATGTTGGAACATACAGTTTGATGCTACCACCGATAGTTTGAAAGATACGTAATGTTGGTCATTTCAACTGATGAACACTGTGAGATTTGACATCAACCGAGAATGTGTTGCCAAATTTAAATGAACTTGAATCTCTAAAAATTGAGATAGGGTATTATAGGCCCTAGCAACATGGTACCCTAGCACCTCACATCTTGATGCTACCTCACATGAGCTCTAAGATATGACCCCGTAAAGATCATTGATTTGATGATGAAGGGATCCTGAGGGACACTTCGGCCTGGAGTTGTCTATGGTGTTTGAATGACTTTGTGTGGAAAATAAAGTTTTCCCTAACATTTAGCCAACCATTTAGAGTTTTTGGAATAGATGATTTGATGCTACAACCAATGGTTTGAAAGATATGCAATGTTTTCCATTTGAACTGAGGAACACTTTGAGTTTTGACATCGACCAAGAATGTGTTGCCAAATTTAAATGAACTTAAATCTCTGAAAACTGCGATAGGTTATTGTAGGCCCTGGCAACATAGTCTATTAGCACCTAATAGATTGATCCTACCTTTCATGAGCTCCAAGATATGACCATGTAAAGATCTTTGATTTTATGATGAAGGGACCTTGAGGGACACTTTGGCTCGGAGTCGTCGGCAGTGTTCGAATGACTATGTGTCACAAACAAGGTTTCCCTAACATTTACCTGGCCATTTGTAGCTATTGGAATAGATGGTTTGATGCTACAACTGACAGTTTCAAAGATACACAATGTTGGTTGTTTCAACTAAAGAACATTGTGAGATTTGACATCGACCGAGAATGTGTTTCCAAATTTAAATGAATTGTAATCTCTAAAAATTGAGACAGGTTATTGTAGGCCCTGACAACAGGACCATTAGCATCTAATGGCTTGATGTTACCTAGCATGAGATCTGAGATATGAACTCGTAAAGATCATTGATTTCATGTTGAAGGGACTTGGAGGGACTCTCCAGCCCAAAGTGGTCGGTGGTGTTTGAATGACTATGTGCAGCAAATGAGGTTGCCACTATCATTTACTCAGCCATTTGGAGTTGTTGGAATAGATGATTAGATGCTACAAATGATGATTGGAAAGATACGCAATGTTGGTCATTTCAACTAAGGAACACTATGCGATTTGACATTGACCGAGAACGTGTTTCCAAATTTAAACAAACTTGAATCTGTGAAAACTGAGATGGGTTATTGTAGGCCCCGGCAACACAGTCCTGTAGCACCTGATGGTTAGATGCTACCTCACACGTGCTCTAAGATATGACCTTGTAAAGATCATTGATTTCATGCTAAAGGGACCTTGAGGGATACTTCGACCTGGAGTCAACGACGGTGTTCAAAGGACTGTATGTGGAAAACAAGGTTACCCCTAGCATTTACCTAGCCATTTAGAGCTATTGGAATAGACGGTTCGATGCTATGACTGATGATTTGAAAGATAGGCAATGTTGACTGTTTGAACTGAGGAACACTTTGAGTTTTGACATCGATCGAGAATGTGTTTCCAAATTTAAACAAACTTGAATCTTTGAAAAATATGATAGGTTATTGTAGGCCTCGACAACACGGTCCCATAGCACCTAACAACTTGATGCTACCTCACACGAGCTCTAAGATATGACCCCGTAAAGGTTGTTGATTTCATGCTGAAGGAACCTTGAGGGACACTTCAGCCTGGAGTCTTCAGTGGCATTCGAATGACTATGTGTGGAAAACAAGGTTGTCCCTAGCATTTACTTGATCATTCAGAGCTGTTAGAACAAAGGGTTCAATGCTACAACTGACGGTTTGAGAGATACGCAATGTTGGTCATTTCAACTAAAAAACATTGTGAGATTCGACATCGACCAAGAATGTGTTTCCAAATTTAAATGAACTTGATTCTCTAAAAACTAAGACACATTATTGTAGGCCCTAGCAACATAGTCCCATAGCACCTAACAGCTTGATGCCACCTCCCAAGATCTCTGAGATATGACCCCATAAAGATTTCCAATTTCATGTTGAAGGGACGTTGAGGGACACTTCGGCTCAAAGTGTAGTCTAAGACCAGTGAATTAAAATATTTGCATAAAACATTATTTGGATTGGTCTAGGATATAAGGAGTTTTCCCTTTTTGTTATTTATCTTTCTAGAGGAAATTATTCATGTTCTTGATAGTGACTGGATTTGGGGTCACAGTCAGTGATTGGAAGAGCCCTGTTTTGGCCCCTATCATTTTGGTGAGTGTAAATCCTTAAGAGTGGATGTTTTTATGTTGGATTATGGATTTTGGGATCCATACTAATGTGTTTGATCAACTGGTTTGATCTGGAAGAAGTTGTAAGCTTCCATTTTTCTAGGCCCTAGTTGTGTGACCTTAGAAACAAGGGTTTGGTGGCTAGAAGAATGGGTAGGTGTTGAGACCTTAAAATCTTGAATTTTTTTTGTTTTTTAACCTTATTAAAGACTATTTCTTTCTTGGGATGTTGGGGAGTGAATATATCTGAGTTCCTTTGTAATGGTGATGGAATTAGGTGTAGTTGGTGACTGCTAAGGTATTGGATCTACTAGATGGTCCAAAGGAGTCTATCTTGGGGTTTGGGTAGGATTTATAGAACCCAAAAGGGTATCTAAAACAATCAAGAGTTCCTTTAGTTTTTTGGAAGGATTAGGAGAAAAAGGTTGATTTGACATATTGGAACAGTCAATAAAACAACAATTTCATATGCTTGACTAGAATGTGTTTTGGATAGGGAAGTAAAGTAAATACATTTTTGTGGTTATTATTTACATTTCTATGCATTTTAATCATTATTTTATTTGCTAAGAAGGTGAAGGAATATACTAGTGTTGGGGATAGTGACTAGGCATGGGAGTGAATGCACTTAAGGGTGGAGGTTTTTGGTGAAGGAACATGAATTTTCATATCCAATATGGTGTGTTAGAACCATTGGATCAATTTGGAGAGGGTTGTGGATGTATTCTTGAATAGACCCTAGGTTTATGACCCTAGGAACCATGGTTTTTTGGTGAGAGAGTTTGGTGAATGGTGGGGTGTCAAATTATGTAGTACAAGCTCACTAGAATTGAGTTTTTTGGTATGGGGTGGGAAATTTTTGTATATCAACATGCGACAAAATTTGGGGATGTTTTAGTATTTAAATACATCCGTGGGATGTATTTTAGAGTTTGGATATATGGGAAGAATGGCTGTGAAAAAGATATTTCTATTTTTCATTCTGAGAAGATCCAGAGGGATTTTGAGTCATAGAGGAAATGCTTTGATCCTTCCAAAATTGCTATTTCAACAAGTTCTGATCACTTAATGAACAAAAATTTATCTATTGAGTTGAAAATAAAATCAATAGAAGATGCTGAAAATGAAGTGAAAAAACCTAAGGTTTCTTCTCAATGTAAGTAAAATCTTTTCCCTCAATGAAAGATTGAAGTCTTTCCAAACTCGTTTCTCCCAAATTATGGGAAATTTGAACTTACCATTTGAATAATGACATGTTTTTATTTGCATGTAGGCCATTCTTCTGAGACTCGTGAACATTCACATCCATCTCTTACCAAAAAGGAATTTCAGATGGTGAAATCTAGGAAAACAAAAACTGAAGAGATGAGCAGAGGGATCCAGAGTCATAATTTTTCTAGCAGACATCCTGTTAATGCAATAGAAAAGAAAATGGCCCTAGAGGCTGCTAAGTCTTTTGAATCAAAAAACCCCTTTGGCTTAGTAATTATGAGGCCATATAGTGTATACCGATATTTTAGGCTTGTAAGATTCCCTGGCATCTCTCTATGCTTGCTTTTATTTAGAAATAATGTCTTCAGATTTGGGGTGATATTCAACAATCTCTATTATATTAACATCTCCTATACTCCTATACTCTGCAAGTCTATTTGATAGGGGTTCAAGAAGACAATCTATTATTGTCTAAAGGATATTTTGGATTTCTGTGTTTTGTTACATGTTTTTTAATAATAGTGTTTAGATGGTTCTTAAGGTAATGTTGCTTATTTTATGTGAAAATTTGTTCTACAGACAACACTGAACACATTTGCGGATAAACTCAAATTACCAAGAGAAAGAAAAATGGTGACTCTTATGGATCCTAATAGAAGGGAATGGCTTGTATGATTCCTTGGAGATCTCCCTGAAGCTTCCTTGATTCATGGATGGAGATATTTTTTAATTTCCAATAATCTTGAGGATGGAGATGCCTACATTTTTGAGCGGGTAGATGATAGCCAAAAAAATTAAATTTAATGTCCATATTTTCCCCATTGTCAAAGAATGTAGTCCTTACAAGTATTTTAAAGGAGGACAAGTGCATAATAGCCTTCCATCAAGTATGAATAAGAAAATACAAGTCTTATGCAATGATTTTGTCACCAATTTGCCAGCAAAGGCATCTGGACCTAAAAAGGGAAAATGTGTGAAACAAGGAATAGAACATCTTCAAGGAAAGAAGGTAAAACCTAGTAATGGAAGAAAATGTATTAATCTAGATAAACCAAAATGTAAACCTTCCATTTTAGAGAGGGAGAATTTGGAAAGGAAATGAGATAGTGCATCCTTGAATTGAGTTGGTTACTTAAGGCTCACCCATGGCCTTCTAAGTATCATGTGCCTGCAAGTCATTGGCATAACATCATAAAGTTTTTTTTATTAATAATGAGAAATATTTTTATAACTCAGCTCATTAGGAGCACCAGAAGAAAGAGCTGACCAGAGAAAACCTCTGGTATTGCCCCAAAAAATAGAAGAGAAAGGTTGTCATTAAATCTTACAAACTTCCCGTTATACATAAGAGGTAATGCATGAGCAATTTACAGTCCACCCAATTTAAAGTGCTATATAAATTTGACATTACAATATTTTGTATCTCCATTTAGTCCAATGAACCAATTGGATCTTCCCTACCCTTGATTGTCTCAAGTATTGCCTCATGGTCTGACTCACGAACCTTCCAAAGAGTTTTATTATGCGGTCTTCCCCCATATTTGATCAAGTGGACATTTGATGCAATGATGAGGTTTGAATAATGAAGAATCTTTTTGTGTGTCTCCCAATCCTCGAACAACCACAAACTAAGGTTCTTCATAGCATACTATCTAAGCCATGTACCAGTTACAACCACTGCTCCTATAGGGTATTCTAATTTTTCACCATCGATAACCAAGTGATCATCCAATTTCTTTTTTTCCTCAACACAACAACAGAAATAATAATTTGTTCCTTCTTCATTTTCTTCAAGTGCAATAACAAAAACACATGACCTATAATGATATAAACATAGTGTGGACATTAGTTTATTGAATATTTACGATAAAGTACTAAATTTGAGATTATTTGTATGTGAAAAATTTACCTGGTTGTACTAGATTAGATAAGCGATCAAAGTCAATGGATGATTCCATTTTTGTCAGTTGTAGTGATTCATGGGGATGATAAGAGGAAAGTGGACTCAAACTACATGTATACCATTCGTCAACCCATTCCTTTGACTCACACCCATCCCAATCTTCATCTAAACATGATGAACAAAAGCACGCCATATGTCATGTGTGGATACTCCATGAACCTACATTACAATTTCTAAAAGAGTGTAGCTCACTCGATCCTATCAATGTACAACAATCCTTATATGGTGCAATGTTAGTTTCATCCATCAACCAAAAAAATCTACAAATCGTAGACTCACCTTCATTATCTGGACCCATTGTAGCATTACACCACTGGACAATATGTTACAAGTAGTGGTTGTTGTTGCACCAAAAGATCAACTTGTTAATTTTTGATACAACCATTAGACTTATAGAAGACACAAGAGGTGGTTAAGCCATGTCATGAATCCAGAGGGGAGTGCTAACCATTTTTCCAACAATCTCCCCCTCAGCGTTACCTAAGGGGATTCAAACCTCTAACCAAACTCTGATACCACTTGTTAGAAGTAGTGGTTGCCATTGCACCAAAAGATCGACCTGTTAATGGCTGATACAACCACTAGACTTATATAAGACAGAGGGGGCAATTAAGCCATGTCACAAATCTTGAGGGAAGCATTGACCATTTTTCCAACACAATATATCCCGCATCTGACAATGTTGCTTTCCCTTTGTACTTTAATTCTTCATGTGCTAAGGCTCTTTTAATACATGCACCTGCACCATTGTGCTCTCCCTTTCCATGACTGGCCTTTGTGAAATTACACATATATTGAATTCTAGTAATCTTATGCATCTTGCACAATGAATAAAACATCCAAGAATTCTTCAAGTGTGATGCACAATTATCTGACCATATGATATGTTGATGATATTTTATGCCCCTGTTAGCCAAATGACCATAAAATAGTTGAAAGAAACCATGTAAAAAGTTTGTAGAATGTGAGCGATCATCATTGATATAAAAATGATACTCCCTTAATATCTTCTCGTTCTCCTCTGTACTATTAGGTAAATGCATGAATGCTATATTAATAAATATAGCAACTAGTTGAGAGCCGTAATACTTTGCTTGCACTTCATTTTATGGTTGTAATGTGTAGTTCTATGAAAATTCCACAACTAAAACTATGGTATCAAGTGGGAATGTGTCCTTGCACAACTTTAATTGCATATCCAACCATCGCGCTCTATGTGTATTCCTTGCATACTCATAAATAATTTTTTGACGAAAAATGTCCATGAACTAATACACTGAATTTTTTTCAATTACTATATCACATCTTTTAGCCTCTTTTCCATCTTTTAGATTGTATGTCACAGTCTTATATTTTCCAATTTCTACTATTTCATTACCGATTGCATGTGTACTCTCCATATGTTGACAAATTGGCAAATATCGCAAACCTCCACAATCTATGCATGTACTATTCAAGCATGAGAGCTTGTAAAACTATTGACCATCCACTCTTTCACATAAAATGGTAGATATTAATTCCCTTGAAGATCTAGGTGGGAAATTTATGTTACAATCCTACAAAATATTGTTAGAGTGCAAATCTACACATATATTCTTATAAACTTCAAAATGGTTAGAAAATTCAATATGTACCCTACAACAAAAAGTTGTGCATGTGTGATTTATCTTCACATAAAATGGTTTACATATTTCAAAATATCTCTGACTAATTTTAATTTGAGGATACATATGCATAAATTTTTCAAAGAATTGTGACTGAGTTGAATCCAAAAAATATTTTGGATGTGGAACATGAATTTGATTACCAATCCTCCTTCTTACAACATCTCTTTGATTAGGAGATACCCATGTGTTATTCTTCCAAAAATCTTCAATCAAGGATTTCAAAGCTTCAACAATTGCTTTATCTTTTTATGGTAGTCTACCAGAAAATGCCCATAACTCATTGCTATTTGGATCTTCCACTCTTTGACACCTTCCTAGGGCTCTCATTAGAGACTTTCTACTTATTTTCAATGTTTTTCTTGTCTTTCTAATGAGTCGATATTTATTCATTTGAGATATTACTATTGTTGATGTAAGTACATGTCGTGTGAGATTACTATCTTTTGTGCATGATGTAGAACCCAGACTCTCATATGTAGTCATTAGATTCTTTACAATAGATTTTTCACTTGACTCATCCATCATTCTTAGCCCAAGAATCTTCACGATGAGCCTAAATTTCATATTTCTCATCATTTCAACTAATAGTTGACATCTTCCTATCATGTTTAAATTCTCAAAAAATGATCTCCAAATATGATTAGCATTTCTTTGACAAGTACGCTTGTGAATCTTGTCAACATGATACAATTGTGTATCTCCACTTTGGGATGTAGACAGTGGTGTGCCTTCAACATGAAACAATTGGGGTGTGTACACCTTGGGATGTATATGATGGTGTGCCTTCAACATGATACAAGGGTGTGCCCACACCTTCAGAAGTAGACAATGGTGTGCCTTCAACATGATACAATGGTGTGCCTCCATCATTGGATGATGATGTCTCTTCAACTTGGGAACTCATAGATGATGTGCCCGCATGTAATGTCCAGGCCAAGGAATCCATAAGGAATCAGGTCTATGACCTAAAATTACAACTAACAAATTTTTTTCTAACATTCCTACTTATCATCATTACCATTTACAAGTACATTCCTTAAGGTTCCCTTAATGAATTCATTTACCATTATCAAGAAATACATTTTATTACTTAATCTAATGCAATTCTATTTTTGTTTCAACTTCAATTTACATTAAGACATTGCTTTCATTCCTTATCAAAACCAATTACATTAATGAGATAATTGCATTCATTTTCTTTACCTAATTTGCATAAATATTCACTTTTAGAAATGAATCAGAAGTACCTCATTTATCTAATACACTAAATACATTTATCCTTCCATTTTTCTCCTTAACCTTATCTATGCACTATCATCACATAAAATTTCTATTAAAAGTCTTTACTTTCCATTTTCATTTCTAGGATCCGAATAGAAAGAGTGTAAAGTAATTAACCATCTATTTCTAACCAATATAACACATTCACTTAATCATCTTTATCACAAGTTTAACTATCAAAAATTATCATTTATAACCTTGTATATAACTAGTTAAGAATTGAGATTAAAAACCTAGTTTAAATAACCTTACATCATACACATTGAACTTAGACATTTAAGAACATTATGAAAGAATTACATCTTAATACTACTTTCAATAACATACATGTTTCCTTTCCCTTATTATTTCACCTGGAGATACCCTTCAACCCTTAGCATATCTTTTCACTATTCCACATATCAAAATGAGTTTCCTTTCATAAGTTTTCATCTATAAGTTCTTTGCAAAAGCTTACATAGAATAATTAATTTCAATTTCATTTAAAACTCAAGAGAGATAGGGTAGGAATTATTGAAACATGATCCATGCCTAGTTTACCAATATTGAATCCCCTTTTGAAATTCCTAAAACTACCCTTCCCAAATACATAAATTCTTTCTTACAACTTCAACACAATTACAATTATAGTTGCAACACATGGTCTGAAGGCATACATAAAGATAATTACATCAAGTTTCCCAAAGGCTTACATTACGTCTTTACACCTTGATTTCAAAAGATAGAGATACATGATACAAGATAGGATAATTTCATCACTAAACAAATAAGAATCCAGGCCATGACACGAAGCACAAACAATACCTCAAAAGAGATTTTCCACCCAACCATGTGAAACTAGTAAAGTTCCACCCCCTTTGCTAGGAGATAGAACCAAGGTACTCTCAAGACCCTAAGGCAATCTATGTCTCAAGAACCAAAAATCCAAGACTCAAAAGAACAAGAACAAAGAACATAAAATATCATCATACTATAACACCGAGGTTAAGGTTCTAGGAGACCACCTAAGTGAGTGTCACCACACAACCTATATATTGGGATCCTTCATGGTAACCATGTAACCTTGGTCCCCCCTTTATGAATAGGGATCCATCTTGGAAGTTATCCTTGGTCTTGATACTCCAATCAGGTCTGTGTGGCCATTATAATATTTTCTTTCATTATCTTTTGAATCCTCCCTTCCCAGGTTAATTTTTAAGGTTATCACTTTTTACAAACCCACCCATAGGATCATCTGGAAACCACTTTAGGGTTCCAACACCTATAGTGAGCCACTCACTTAAGGTTCCTAGTCCCTTACCCCATCACAAGCTAAAGATACAAGATAACATTTCCAAGTCCTGATTCATAGGTTTAGGAAACACCCCTACACACTCAAGCCCTTAGAGCGAGCCTTAACCTTAGTCATATACATAACAGGAACCATTGGAAGAGTTTCTATCACAAGACACCTTAAATAATATCATATAACTTTCCACATGCATAAATACAACTTTCCATGACTTATTTATAGGTCTAGGGAACCTTCTCGTGCACACAAGCCATCGAGATGAGTACTAGCCTCATAAACTAAGCTCAAGTTTATGCCAAGTGAAAAAACACCACATGTAACACCATATAACATAAAAAAAAAAGTAATGAACATACATAGGTGATAAAATTTTTCACATGCATTAACACAACATTATGATAAACTTAAAACAATAAAATAAACATTAAAAGAGGTACAAAGATGTAGACATAGACCAGGATCAAGGTTGGAAGATACAGACCAAACCCTAAGCAAAACAGGTACCAAACATTGAAATCCATGACTCCAAAGTTTACAAAATATGTCCAACTAGAACATAAAAGTAATATAAATTATAAACTAATAAATATTGATGGGGAAATGAATAATTCTAGAAACATATATATGACTATCATAAAAATATAGTCTCAGTGTGATAACATAACTTGTTTTTGAACTATTGGATCTTCCTAATTTTCACATATGTTGGATAAAACCTAATTGCACATAATCTCACCAGAGAGATTTTCAAAATAGGCTCTGGTTCAAACATTATGCACAGTGCAATACGGGTATAGGAAAATAAACTAGAATACTTTGTCTCTTTCCAATTAACATATCCTTTTTCATTATCATCCTAATTAAAAATCATTCCACAAAATAAAATTTGTAGACCATATGAAAAATATAAATATTTAAGAACACACACATATACATAGATAAATATATCAAATTATAATTATATAATCAATCATAGACTTCCAGGAAAGATTTCATAAAACCAAAAACTATAAAACATATATATTCTACTTCCCGAAAATACATAGAAATACATAGAACATAAGACATTTATATTTTATTTTTCAATACACAGTAAACAATCATATATAAATCCAATAACATATCATTTATGTAAATGAACACACACACACAAACACACAAGAGAATTGGAGAATTCATCCTAGTATAGACCCTACCTGGGTCCTGCGGAGAAATTCTCTTCTCTTGACTAGAGACTCTATGTAGATCTTCATGCCTTAAGTAGATAGCCTCCTAAAAGCTTCCTCTAGCAGTTAACTCCAAGAAATCCACACACACTATTCATCACCAAACAGAGACTCTTACACTCACAGAAACTTCAAATATATTTTTGAAAAATACTTGCAGGTAATTCCCAAAAATCTTCCATAAATTATCCTCCCCCCAAACCACACAAAATTGTACATATTTATCCTCCAACTATGTGGTTGGAGGAGTTTCTTTATGGGAAGCAACTTCTCCAACTTCTATAGTTGGTTGAAGATTAATTAAAAATCTACCCGTAACACATAATAAAGTCTTTAATAAATTTAATTAAAAATAATTTTTAAAAAAATCATAACAAGAAATTCAAACAAATAAATTTCAAGGAAAACACATAGCACACATAGAAACCAACTAGCCTAACTTGTAGGAGGTCTTGAGTTCAACTCCCTCCTAGATAGCTAGTTTTACTACAAAGAGCATTTCTCTTTTATTACTATTATTTTTACTTTTATTTAATACATTTCATTCAATACACTTTATTTAATTATTATAAACAACATACCATTTACACAATCAATAAAATCATACAAATATTATTATTTATATAAGCATGGGTATATGCGTGTGCACTCACATATACACATACATATATAACATACATTCAAGTATAACACATATATAATAAATATATATACATATACTTAAAAGGATAAATCTAACTCATGTCATTAACCTCAGAACAACATCAAATCATAAATCACAAGACCACATCACATGCTACATTCAAATCCCCCAACTAGGGTAACCTCCTAAACTGAAATCTAAGTCCATAGGTAACCTTGAGAGTAATCTTGGTAATATCTCCACACAACAACAGTTCGAGGATTTTGAAGGCACGCTCAGGCCTATGTAGCCAAGTGGAGTCGATGCCTGGAACTTGCATCCCGTAACATGAACCAAAATGTATACATATATATATAAACAGACAATGACAAACAAGAAGGGAGAGTGCAACATCGTGTGGACCTCCTATTGGAGTAACTACGACTACCTCCCCTCATCCTATACTCATATCAGACAGTGACATCAACAAAGCATAATTGGATTAGTGTGGTTAGTACCAGAATAATCTCTTTTCCATATTGTATAACAAGAATTCATCATAACATATTCATGTAAATGTAAATCATCTATTAACTTTCACAAACCCATTTAACCATTAGGCATGTACTCAAAATGTCTCATTATCAAAACAAGATAAACAAATCATATAACCCTAAATGCATTAATCATGTCTAATCCCAAGTAACATTATTAGAGAAGATAACACATCTAACCCTTAAGTAATTATAATCAATTAACCTAAGGTAAACATAAATATTAATAATGAACATTTCACAAAGAAGCATATAAGTCTATCAGGTGATCCTTTTAGAATTAAGGTCCTAAACTATCATTGACACACAACAAGATGTATAGTAACATACCTATGCAATATTATTATTTTCCATATTAAAATATGAAGTTATGGTGAGTTGGAAGAGGTTCAGTTTAAGAAACCATCTCAAGAAGGGTCATTCTCACCTATAGCTCTTCCTAATTTCTAGTGAGCATAACCAAGACTTGATTGGGTTTGAGGGGCATTGCACCGCATCTTCATAATTCAATTGTCTTGTTGCATGCAAGTTTCTCATTCATTATCTTTTTGTTTCCGATTCTAATTCTCTCTAACTTTGTATTGATGTTTCATGTTCCTCATCCAAAGAAACATCTTCTTCTATGGTATCCAATTTTTTTTGTTCATGAAGTTGTCTCATTCTTTTCATTTTCTTCTCTTTGTCTCTTTCATGCTCTTCCGGTGTTAAAGTCTTTGCTCATTTCCTCAGCATGATGATGGTTTCTACATATGAATTTATTACAATAAATTTATTACAATTATATCAAATTATGTATTCAACAAGTCTATATCATACCAATTATAAATGAAAAGACTCTTTATTCACATTTCATATGTAAAATATTAAAAAACTTACCTCAATCAATAAATTTCGATGAAGAATGATTGACTTTCACAATTTGATGTTGATTTTTGAATAAAAAGATGGTGCAAATTGATAGAATATGCTTCTTTGTCACCTTCAAGACCATGAAAAGTGAATATTTGTCAGATAAAACATAGAAACTAGATAGTATATAGAAAAAGTGAGCCTCTTTCATGGGACCTTTAACACATAAGACCATTTTTTTTAGTCTTACATAGCGCTTGCACCCTATGAAAAAACAAAAAAATGTATTCCATATTCTTACATAGCGCGCAAGCGCTATAGGCCAAAAGCACAAAGTTGTGTCACGTTTCATGACAACTTATCAGCACAGCTAAATTTGAGTATTTCTAACTAAAATTATTTTTTTTCAAACATATGGTCTAGCTAGATTCATTCTAGCTAAGTTGGATAAGTGCTTCACCTTTTCCAATTGGAAATATCTATTAAATACATATTTTTTATGAATTAATAAACAAATAAAATTATTTTAGAAAAGCGATGTTTCAATAACTCCTACTCTTTTTAATGATATTTTTTTACAAATATTAAAAATACCCTTTTTTAGACAATAGAGTCAAGATTATCATCATATCATCTTTATAGTATTTTAATTAGATCTAATACATTATAATTTCAAAATGTTGCAAGTAGGTATTTTAACATTTGAGAACAAGCTGCTTCAAAAATAGAAAAAAATAGTAAAGCTTATAAAAAAAATAAAATTAATATTTAACACTAGAGGAGAGAGTTATCTTCAAGAATGTGTAATTTTTTTCTGAATGGTGTAGATTTGATAGGAAAAATTTGGTGGGAGATGAAAACTGTCGATTTCAGGTATGTTTGACTTTGACTAGATATAATAGAGAAAATATACATTGAAAACTAATTTTTCTTCTTTTCTGCACTAGGTATACATTTCATCTATAACATATTTTTAAATCAAAGAAAAAAAAATTTATTTTCATATACTTTTTTGGTGGGAACAAGACCCTCATTTTTTAGCAAGTAAAAAATAGACTTCAAAAATTAGAAAACTATGTGAATTCTTGTTAAAAAAATATATTAAAAATTATAGTTATAAACTTCATCCACTTTTGTACACATTTCATTAGTTTACATCATCTCCCAATTCTAAACATAAATGCCATTTTTATGTCGTTAAAGTTAAAAAGTTTGTGTTGTTGACCTTTTCCTTTATAAAAGTGTGACATAGCTTTGTACTTTTCCCCTATAGAGTGTGCGCCCTATGCAAAACTAGAAAGAGAGAGAGAGAGAGAGATAAGAGAGAGACAGAGAGAGATCTTCCTCTCACTCTACCTATTTCTCCTCACAATTTAAATCTATGACTTAAATAGGGTGTACGCACTATAGGGCGCACACCCTATGGAAGTTATAGATTTCCATAGTGTGCATACCCTATAAGGTGCACGTACTTGGTAAGGCATTGTAATTTACCAATCCAAAGGGTTTCATTTGCCTTGGAGATCCAACCCAAAGGCTTGGAGGATTCAAATAGGCCCGAGATGTGTTTTTGAGTAGATATACAAAAAAATGACAACTTTTTTTGTGTGCTCTTCGTTAGGTTTACTCATGGTTCAATAACATAAAAATTAGAGGACGTGATATTGTAGATCTCTATGTTAGCTATCTAAGCATATAATTTATTTTGAATTCTGATTATGTTAAGTTTTTCATCTCTAATTTCTTTTGTGTGTATGTCCATTTTTTGCAAAAAACCAACGTGTAGTATTTTTGGCATAGATTTTGGCTCATTCATCAAATTTTGCAACAAGTTACATTTTTAGAAACTAGACTCCATTCTACACACTTTAAAAAAATAAAAATTTATTTTTGATTAGTTTTAAATGATTTCTAGGGGGAGCACATAGAAATTTAATGTTTTCATGATGTGCACACTTTGTAAATTCATCAAAAATTATACATTCATCAAAAAATTAGCAAAAAAATCTAGGATAAACTATGTGTTGTTAGCTAACTTCTCACTAGAGCGATTAAAAAAATTCAAAAAAAAAAGTTAACATTTTAGGGGGAGCACGCGAGACACTATGTTATGTGTTTTCACAAAAAAATACGACCACTTTTTGTGCTTCCCCTTTTTGAGGGCCTTAATCTGCACCATTTTCAAAATAAATTAGTAGTTTAGGAACTAGATTCAGAGTATTACAACTCTTGTTCTTGTCATATCTTAAAATTTTGAGTCTGACTATCTTCAATTTCTGGTTGAAGTTCAGAGTTTTCTGATTTTAGGAAAAAAGTGGCATCTTATACCCCCTTTTTGGTCCCCATCTTTGTGCACTTACCGTTTTATATAATTATTATATACATGGGTTATCATATTATCATATTGACCTGAGAGTTATTATATCCTTTTTTATTATCTCTTCGACATGTGTCTCATTTCCCTTGGGTTTTCATTTCTTGGGGCATCTTATAGTGTAAATGTCTCTTGTGGTTGTATATATCCTTTTTTAAATCCATTGCTCTTGCTAATACATTTCCAATTTCTTTAACATAGGGGAATACTTTTCAATCCTTATTTCACATTTTTCAAACACACACAATAATTTGATGTAATCTATTTTTCAAATGGATAAGATGACAATTATTTTCATTGGGATTATCCTCTCCTTACATTATTATTCCTTGTGCATTATTCACCTAAGTCTGATCCTTCCTTCATTTTGTCCATAGATTAACTTCTTTCATTTGGTCCATATGTTAGGATTAGGTAATACTGAGAGGGGGGTGAATCAATATTACGGCACTTTAATTTAAACTTCAACCAATTATAAATAAACCAAAACAATGCAGAAATGAAAAGAACATATAAGAGCAACACATAACTCATGAAACCATGATTTGTTCTCGAGGAAACATCCCTAGCCAAGGGAAAACCCTGGTGGGGATGATACCCACAACTATGCACTAAAATATTATATCCCTATTAGGAGATCTAGCCCTTTTAGGAGCTCATTGTTACATAATGCATTTCATTTTTAGAGGAATACAAAACCCTATTAGGGGATACAAAACACCTGGTTAAAGGTGGTGAGCATACAACTCTTACAATCAAAGTACTATCTCAAAAAGAGTTCTCAAAATCAACAATACAAGCACTTCCTTTGCTTAGATAGTTCCAGTTGTAGCTCTGCCAAATACTGATCTTGCATCTTCTCTTTGCTCTTAGATTAGCATCCATCACATCATCATCATATTATCTACCATATCACTTATCTCTTCCACAAAAAACTCTATACTTATACAAAATCTTCCATCCAGTTGTGATGACCCCTTTTCCTAGAATTTACAATAAGGATAAAAATCAGGAAATCATCTATGAATTTATTCCACAACTTCCCTATCCAATCTAGATAGATGTTAAGGTCCTTAGAATATGGGTTACATCTTCCTATTTGTGCTATGATTACTACGGGCTGGAAGACTTATCGTGCTCCGGGCGCGTGAAACAGACTACAACTACTTCCCTCAAGGCCTAACCCTAATATTGGGACAGCCCGTTGTGCCCGAAATTACTCCGCCTCTCCCTTTCATCGGGCTTCCGTTCCCGTAAGTATTATAGCAATATAAGAAAAGATGAACTATAAATGTCATTATTCTTAGAATATCAAAATATTACAAAGATTAAGAAATATATATATATATATATGTATGTATATATATATATATATATGTATATATGTATATATATATATATGTATATATATATATATATATGTATATATATATATATATATGTATATATATATATATATATTTATATTTATATTTAAGAAATATTAAAACGTTGCACATAACTTATCTTATTAGAAAAGATATAATTTCACATATATTTATATTTATAAACAATACTAATAATAACTTTAATAAACTCATGCATTTATATTATGAGTCAAGGGTTCTACCTTGACTGTGGTCGCAGTGTCCTTGTGGCCTTTGCTGCAGAACGCGTGGAAGTACTACGCTCACGCGGTACTATTAATATATGCGGTGCCGATGCATAGAACACAGTACGCTGTGCTGTATAAATGTCTTTTCGTTCGTTTAGACCAATGTCTTGTTTCATTCGATATTGGTGAATGTCTTCCTTATTCCATGCCGTATGAATAACGTTTATTTGTTTATATCAAAGTCTATCCTTATTCGATGATCCCTTTGATTTCGAATGGGACCATAATATATATCGAATGGACCGTTATGTAAACGGGACGCGTCTGTCGATTATTATTATTATTATTTATATTTATTAGTTTTATTTATTATTAATATTTATTAATGTTATTAACATTAATATTGTAATATTGTTATTTATTAACGTATATTTATTATATTAATAACATTATATATAATATTATTAATTATATATATTTTTTCATTATTATAATATAATAATTTAAAGAACTATATATTATAATGTTTTATTTATTTGATTTGATTTATGTAATTATAATTATATATGCTTATATTTCAATAATGTTTAATCACAATTTAATTTATTAATTCAATCATATATTTATTATAATATATTTAATCTTATAACTATAATCTGTATTGTTAATTATTAATATTCACAATTATTAGATACTTGATAATATATATTATTATATAGATTGATATTGATAATATTGATTTGAATATTATATTATTAATTAATTATATAGATTATTGATTAGGAATATATATATTAATATTAATTATAGATTAATATAATTAATATTAATATAATATTATAAATTCTATTGATTAATTAAAAATATTAATTAGTAAACAATAACAAGATTACTCAAATCATAATCTATAATCTTTATATTTTAATTAGTTATATATATATATTGATTTATTATTATAATAATTTAGTAGTTTATATATATTAGAGCTACTTATATGCTCGTTTATCTATTTTCCTTATTTGTCACAATTTGGGTTAATTAGGGGACATGACACCAGTCGGCTTCAAAAATACCATACAAAATGTAATAATAAATTATATAAATGATAAACATAGATTCCATGATATTATATTACCAAAGTGTTCAAAATATAATTCATTCATATGACTTAGCACATTAACACATCCACTATCCTTCTCTCAATCATCACAACTATTTGTGTACCCTATTACACTGATTCTTTATCTTCGCATACCTTCAGATCGATGTATCTTAGTGATCTGATCAACAAAACACATGCAACCTTAAGTGAAGGTCCTACATATCCCAAAATACCTTCAACTAACTTTGCAAGCCATAATACATCATACACTATCATTGCTAACCAAAAATGTACAATAGTACATTGATAACCTGATTCTGTACTTAGTCATTTTCATGAGTGTAACTTCAATACCAAAACTCTCTGCATGCGATCATTCCATCATAAGTTTTTTCATAAATGACAACCCTTAAGTGATCCGTAGTGCCCCAAAACATCACTTTCCAACAATCTCTCCCTTTGGCTTTGATGGCAACACTTAGCAAAAAATGACTAAGTGTTTAAGCACTATCCTCCTTATACTTATATACATATCTTTTTTGTTCTTTTTTTTTCTTTTTCTCTTTTTTTGATTCTTTTATTTTCTCATTATTTACTCTTCTCTTCTTCTCTTCTCTACTCTTCCTCTCTTCATTTTTCTCTTATCTTCCTCTCCCTTTGACATCAATGGCAAAGGTACTTAAAAAATTTCAAAACTTTCTAACTACAAAAAGACTTAGTTCTTACTCACCAGTTTTAAGATATCTTGGAAAGAGTTTTCCAAGGTCTTCACTTCCTCAGCCCATGATTTGATCAAAATCTTATTGACATGGATCAATCCATTCAGTGCATATGATACTATCTCTACTACCTTAAGCTTAGTAGGTATAGACATAGACATTGATCCTTCAACCTTTTACATCTCTAATAGATGTTTCTTAAGCATTGAAAGCTTCAGGGTTATTAGGCTCCTCAACAAGCCAAATCTGTCTACCACTCTCCCTTTCTCTGTTTCTAGTGCACTAATCTTATCCAAAAGTTTGGATTCTTGTTTATCCATTTCAATCATAGTTAGTGAAGATGTTTCACAACTATCCATCAGAATATCAAGTGTAACCCTATCTGTGGCTATAATTTCCTCAATATTCTTTACATGTCTACAAGGACTTATGCAGTTGTAGACACTAAAAAATGGACAAGTGCTTTAAAATCGTAAAATTGCAAAATCTTTATCAAAATGCACTAATTCTCATCAAAAAGGATCAAATCAAATTTAAATGGACATTTATTAAATCAAATTGGACAAAGGAAAAATCAAATGAGGATGTTAAATAATTAAATACAAGCTTAAAGGGGTGAAAAACACTACATAATTGATTTTAATCAATTAATTGTATAGTTGTTAAATCAAAAATCAAATTGAACCTATTCCCTTACATGGCTAAATTTAATTGATTAATTGAATTTAATTAATCCTAATATCTTTCAACAAAGTTGAAAAACCAATGAGAATTGAGGACAAAAAGACACAAATCACTCAAAAAAGAATGAATCTCAATCACTCATTCTAATCTTTCAATCTCATCCACTCAATTTTGTCCTTTTGTCCAAAGCTTTGAGACAAACATTTAAATGGTCCTCCCATTTAAAAACATTGTAAATTATTTGACTCAACCAAAGGTAAATCATGGTTAATTCACTCTACCCCCTACCCTTGGAAATTTACTATAAATGAGAGTCATTTTATGAGCAATAATAAGAGAAGAGAATTGGAGAGAAAAGCATTGTTATTATAGTCATTTTCATAGCAATCAAGAGCAATTAAGAGCATTTAGCATTAGAATTTCCATTTATCATTTCATAATGGATCATAGTGAGCTAGATTAAGCATTGTAACATTATTCTTTCTTATTTTAGAAGTGTCACTAGTGGAGATTAAGCTAAGAGTTTCACTTACCACATCTAATTAGAGAACCATGAGATGTCATGGATTTTAGTTTCAATTCTTAGTTAAATTTTTATTGTATTTTCTTTGAATTGTTAGTTAAATACCTTAATTTCATGAAGGTGTTTGGCATACACACACAAATGGCACCCATCGTGGGGCAGAAAGCCTCATTTCTAACATTTCTATCATATTTTGTGTGTTTGTATCTTCACTTTTACGTGAATGTTTGTAGAAAATAGGCAAAGCGATGCGTATGAAGAATCAAATGACATCTACGATTACTGCTATGATGCTTACCATTAATTAGTCGATGCCTAAGAGATAAATTGTTGCACCTGAGAGAAATTGTCAGGCTCAGGACTACAAAGCAACACCTGTGATTGGAGAAGTGACATGTGTTAGCTATCTTTCACCACCTATGATAGACTTTATGATGCAATTTATGACAAACAGTCACACCTAGTATCTTCTAACTGACACCTAATTTTTGTGAATTGCTACTTTTAATAGCTTTTTTTAGGCAATTTACATTAGTTTTCACGCCTAGCATATAAATTGTTACACCTACAAAAATTTAAATGTCACTTTTGTCATTCAAAAGTGACGCCTGCTATAGTTAAAGTTATGCCTACTAACAGTTTAGTCACGCATATTAATTGAATAATGACGCTTACTATTGTTTGCTTTGATTTGTTGTCAGATTAATAAATTCAGTTATCTGACTCTCTATCTATATTTTTTTCACTGTAGATGAGTAAACACAGAAAGGTTCAAAAACTAGAGAACAAGTTCATTAATCTAGTTTTTGAACTGTAGATGAGTCATTGCTAACAATATCATTAATCTACCTAGCATTCAACCTTATGAGCCACATCACAAGCCTCGATGGTGGAGTGAGAATAGCCATTGTGAATATCATAGAATTCAAGGGCATAAGACCAATGATTTCTTATAGCTTAAGAATGTGGTGCAAGACTTGATTGATAGTGGTATGATCACCATTGAAGGGCCTCAAAGTAATGAACATCACACGGCTTTCAAACAACCCTTCTATAACCATGACAAAGGTGAATCATCCAATGGAAAGAAACAAAGTAGCAACAATATCAATTTTGCACCTCCTTATGATAACATTGTCAATACATTGTCCAAGAGTGAACATGTTGTAAATTCTATAGTGATCAAGGAACGGCCCCAAAAAGAAACATCTAATGTTATCACTAGGGGGTAGACCTCAAGGATTACCCTACAAGGGGTTGATCCTAAACCTATTGGTCCTCCACAATCCAACATTTTGATTAAGCAATCATCTACAGTAGAAAAACTATATAGTTTGGTGGATCAGCTACAAAAGACTCTAGTACAAATCTCTATCTTGGAGTTATTAAAACTATCTCCAAATCACAAGGAAATTCTAGAGAGAGATTTAGTGGAAACTAATGTTACTACCAAATTAGAAGAGGAGAAGTTTCAGAATATGGTAGGGCACCTCATTGCACCCCATTTCCTTTCATTTACAGACCATGATGACATGTCTGTTACCCATCCCCAAAATCTACCGCTGCATATTGAAGTCTTGATTGAAAGACATAGGGTCAAGAGAGCTCTCATAGATGGGGGAGCTGGTCTTAACATCTGCACTTCGAGTCTTGTCAAATCTCTAGGATTATCTAAGTCATGCATTGATCCCACAAAAAGAATTACTATAAAGGCCTATGATGAAGCTGAAAGAGCCTCGAAAGGCATGATTATACTACCCATTCAAGTTGGACCTGTCAAAAAGGACACAAAATGCCAAGTCTTAGATATGAAACTAACTTATAATATCTTATTGGGGAGGCCATGGATCCATGAGATGCAAGCTGTTCCATCCACGTATCGCCAATGCATAAAGTTTCCATACATGGGTGAGGAAATCATGGTTGGAGGGGATTCAAATCCTTTCCAATATTGTAATGCACTAAAGCCTCTCCATGAACTATTTATCCCCCATAATAGAGAAGGGATTATCCAAAGAGCTACTATTGAAGACACCAAATGGATGATCCTAAGTTAACATTAAGTGCTACTTCAAACCCTCCTCAAGCTAACTCAATGACATCAACTAAAGGAAAGGAGAAAGTGAGTTATGAGGGTCCAACTTCAAATGAAAATTCAGATCAAGCATCTACACCAAAGTTAGAGCCTTCAAAACCTACTAAATAGGAGAAATATAAAGCTAAAGATGATCATTACAAGAAAATGAGTGAGATGATGCATACATTTGAAAAATAATGCAAAATCAGTTCCAAAGGAGTAGGGGAATATTTTGTTTCCCTATTCAATTTACCCACATCTCCAAGAACGCATGGGAAACCATCCAAAGAACATCTTCCTCATAAATATAACTCTTATTTTGTAAGAGAAAGGGACAAAGAAGCATTTGATAAAGAAGAAGATGAAGTCCTCCAATGGCTTTATCATGATGAAAATGATACCTCAAATACTCCCATGGAAAGAATTCAACATATTAACATTCAAACTGATCAATAATGGAAAGGATTTGAGATAATGCAAAAATGGGGTACAAGGAAGAGGACCCTTAGCAAGAAGAAATAGAGGTTTACTGGAGCCCATTGAACCTTCTTGGAGGTCAAAAGAGGAAAGATCAGGGGTAAGCTATGAGCACAAAGGAGAAAGCTCCAGCCCCATGCATGATTTCTACCCTCAAGTGAATACGGTGGGATCCGATGTTGATAGTGATGATTCCCAGGACTATGAGTGGGACACTCTATCTGAAGACTCATGCCATGATAAAGAGATCATTGAAATACACTCTTTTACTAATGTCCCTAAAATACCAATTCAAGTTAATGAAGAATCTAATAGAGGAAAAGCACATATTACTCATCCAAGAGTAAGGGAACCTTTGTGGGCAAGTGATTTGAATGTTAATTTTAACCCAAATGCATTTTTTCCCATAGAAGTCTTAGCAGACAATACTCAAGACAATACTCAAGATAGGGAAGATCCAGAGATACTTCCTATAAGGCAAGCACCCACTAATCATGGATGGATAGAGGAATTTTGAATACCTTCAGAGGAGGGACATTCAAATGTTAGTCTTAATCCACATGTTGTTCTGGTAGATGTCTCAAAGACCTCAAGTGAAGGGGACTTTGATCTTTCTTCCATGGACCATCTTGAGGAAGCTCACATCATAGACCTAAATGATACAATGTACGAACCCTCCAATGAGGTCATGTCCCTAAATCTAGCCGATGACACTTTGCCAAATGAATCCTTACCCTTGATGCATCTCGATCTTATTGATTGGGACCTAACCAAGCCAAATGACTTACTCTATTTCCCAAATGACCAAGCAATGACCCAATACTTGAATGCAGTTGAGCCCTCTTTCACCAATGAATTTGATCCGAACATGATGAAAGCAGTAGGGGTCCAATCTCTTAATCCAAAGAAAAAATGAAAAAAATAAAAAATTGAAAAGTTCTAGTGATGAAAACCACTATGTGGCAGCACTAGAACCAAAAAAAGTAAAGATAAAGGATGTTTCCTATGGTGAAAACCCAACTGTGGCACCAATGGAAGAGAGGTTGGATACCCTACCTAAACATGAGGAAGAAAGGAAGTTGGATATCCTACCCCAACACGAGGAAGAAAGGAGGTTGGAAAAGAGGTTGGATACCCATTCTCATAGAGCTGACATAAAAGGTCAACATTGGGATAGAATTGGATCCAAAATTTATACACCTAGTAGTGTCACTTACACCTCTAGAAAGAAAGGATTTTATCAAGTTTTTTCCAAGAAAAACAAGTGAACTTTGCTTGGTCCTATGCCAACATGCCTAGATTGGATCCCAACTTCATCATGCACCATTTGAATGTTAAACTAGGGGTTAAGCCCGTCAAACAAAAGTTGAGAAAAATGCACCTACATGTAGATCTCCTAGTCAAAGAGGAATTGGAAAAATTGTTGAAGGTGGGGTTTATAAGAGCAATTGCTTATGCTGAATGGATATCTAATATTTTACTGGTCACCAAGCACAACAAATCCATTCGTGTATGCATGAATTTTAGAGACTTGAATCTTGCATGTCCTAAGGACGAATTCCTACTTCCAAGCATAGATGCAATAGTTAACTTGACAGCAGGTCACTCCTTGTACTCATTGATGGATGGTTTTAGCAGATATAATCAGATCAAAATTGCACCCGAAGACCAAGAGAAGACAACCTTTACATGCCCTTGGGGTACCTTTTGTTGGAACGTAATGCCCTTCGGCCTTAAAAATGTCAGAGCCACATACCAAAGAGCAATGATCACTATTTTCCATGATATGATGCACACCTTTCTAGAAGATTATGTGGATGGCATATTGGCAAAGTCACATAAAAGAGAAGATCACCTACAAATTTTGGAAACAATATTCACTCGGTTGGAGCAATTCAAAGTGAGCCTTAATCCAAAAAAAATGTGCCTTCGGTGTCCAATCTGGCAAATTGTTAGGCTATAAAGTTTTAGCAAAGGGGATTGAAGTGGATCCAGAAAATGTCCAAGCAATAATGGATATGGAAATTCCAAAGAACATAAGCCAAATGAGGTCTCTCCAAGGCAAGATACAATCAATACAAAGATTCATTTCTCAATTGGCTGAAAAATGTCATTCATTCACAAGGTCGCTACAGAAAGATACAATTTTCATATGGGATGAAGAATGTGATCAAGCCTTCACTTTGTTGAAGACTTATCTAATAAATACACCAATCCTAATGTCATGAATCAAGGGAAAACCATTTTTGATGTACATATCAGCTACCGAGAGGTCTTTAGGAGTTCTTTTGGCACAAGAAGATGAGCAAGGGAAAGAAAGAGCAATCTACTATTTGAGTAGAACATTGATCAAATACAAACTTAACTACACATTCATGGAAAGAGCATGTTTAGTGGTTGTCTTTGCATCCCAAAAATTGAGACATTATATGACGATGCACAATGTGACACTTATTGCCAAAATTGATCCTCTAAAGTACTTGCTAAGCAAAACTGCCTTAACGAGTAGGATAGCAAAATGGGTCATGATATTAAGTGAGTTCGACATTGAGTATGTGGATAGGAAAGATATAAAAGGACAAGTGATAGCAGATCACTTAGTTGAAAACCCTTTGATTTCTACACACACCATTCAAGTTGAATTTCTAGATTCAGCAATTGGAAACATAGAGGCAAAGACATGGAAGTTGTACTTTGATGGCTCATATACACAAGGAGGTTTTGGTGCCAGCATATTATTGATTACTCATCCAGGGTACGCTATCCCCAAGTCATACAAACTTTTGTTCCCATGCACAAACAACATAGTAGAATATGAGGCTTTAGTCATTGGCATTAAGATGGCTTTAGAATGGAACATCAACGAACTACAAGTGTATGGAGATTCTCAATTGATAATCAATCAAGTCAATAATGAATACAATACCAAAGATGAAAAATTAATGCCATATAAGACTATGATTGATGCTTGGAAAAAGTACTTTTATTTTATAACCTTTGAGAAAATTCCAAGAGAGAAAAATAGAGCAGTTGATGCAATGGAAACCTTGGCTTCCTTACTTCAAAAACCAAATCAGAATGAGAAGTACAAATTCTTAGTGGAAGAGTTGGCAAAACTAACATTTGACCTTCCCGATACCCAAATTGTTGCCCTATTCAATGGACATGACTCAACTTGGTACGACCCTATAAATACCTATCTCAAAGACCAAGTGTTACCTTCAAACCAGTCACAAGCCCAAAAACAAAATTTCATCTGACAATCAGCTCGTTACATAATCCTTTCTGACACATTGTATCGTAAGGGTCTTCATGGGATGTTACTTAGATGTATAGAGGAAGAGGAGTCTAAGTTAGCTTTAAGTGAGGTTCATGAGGGAATTTGTGGGTTGCATTCAAGCGGTTTAAACCTAGCCAAGAAGATCCTTCGCTTAGGGTACTTTTGGAAAACCTTAGAGAAAGATGCTTGTCACTTTGTCAAAATATGCAACAAATGTCAATACCATGGCGACATGATACATGTACCTACACAAGAGTTACATCCTTTTGTTATACCATGGCCATTCTATCAATGGGGACTTGACTTGATTGGCATAATCTATCCACCTTCTTCCAATGGGCACAAGTACATCATCACCACAACGGATTGTTTCACTAAGTGGGTAGAAGCAGTTCCTTTGATCACTGCTACGGGAAAATAGATTTCCATGTTCATCTTGAACCACATCATTTGTAGATATGGTATCCCTCATACCATAATCACAGACAATGGAAAGCAATTCAAAAATAAGGATGTGGATGAACTTTGTGCCACATTCCATATCACACATCACTCTTCATCCATTTATTATCCTCAAGGAAATGGACAAGCCGAAGCTACAAATAGGAACATCCTCAAAATCTTGAAGAGATCGACAAATAAATTAGGAAGAGATTGGCATGTCCAAATCAATCCGGCATTATGGGCTTATGGAACAAGCGTAAGAACGCCAACAGGAGCTACACCTTTTTCCTTAGTCTTTGGAACAAAAGTAGTTTTACCTTTGGAGGTAGAACTTCCATCGTTGAGAGTATCTCTTCATGGTTTGATAAATGAAGAAGACTATAGGGTGGCTAGGCTACAAGAACTAGAACTCCTAGATGAGAAACAGAAGCAAGAATTTGATCATTTAAAGGTGTACCAAAATAGAATGTCAAGGACTTACAATAAGCACATCAAGTCAAGAACATTTGAAATAGGTGACCTAGTTTTGTGAGAAAATCCCAAGAATCAACCAGAATGAGAAAAAATAGGAAAATGGGAAGAAAATTGGTTAGGACCATTTATCATTGTTGAAAACTTTGGGACCAGCACCTATAAGTTAGCAGATTGTGAGGGAGAAGAGCTACAAGAACCTATAAATAACATCCATCTAAAAAGGTTCTGTACATGAGGTAGGTGAAAGAGTATAAAGAGTATCAGATGAGGAGCATCATATTTATTGTACATAGTCAAAGAGATCTTGAAAATACCAAAAACATTTGAAAAAAAGAAAAAAATGCCTTGGTGAAAACCTAGCAATAGGCACCTTGGTAGTAAAAAAATTCAAAAAAAAATTCAAAAAAGAAAAAAGTGTCTTGGTGAAAACCTAGCAATAGGCACCTTGGTAGCAAAAAAATTGAAAAAAAAAAGAAAAAAGAAAAAAAAAAAGCAATAAACCCAAAAGGTGAAAACTTGGCAATCAAGCACCTTTTGATCCCTTAAGTCTTTCCTACAAGTCACATGTGTACATATTGCATTTCCATCATCTCACTTGTAAACTTTCATTGCATCTGTCATTTGTGCATAGTCATAATAAAGTCTTTCAGTTGCATCATTGCATTTCCTATGGCCCTAAGTTTGTCACATGATCACATTTATCACTTGGGGGTAGGAGAGGATTGGAAATTTGGTACCAAACAGATTCAATAGTGCTACATTCGGTCACATCAGAGACAGACTTATCAGAGCTTCTGAAGAGAGAGATTTTCTTGAACCTTTGATGGATATCATTGTTCACACCCAAGTATTTGATCCTACAACTTGATCCTTAAGTCTTCATTGACTTTATTATTCAGGATTAAAAATTGACAACACTTTAAAGATCAGAATGCTTGGAATTCTTTTTGAAAATCATGATACATTACAAAACACTTGAAGCTTTCTTTTGATAATCTATAATGGAATTGACTTTTATCACATCTTTTTAGCTAATCGATGATGTTTTGACTAGATTGGCCATGATAGAGACATGATATTTTCTTGCCTTTGAGTGACTGTCTTAAGGAATGTTCATCAACTTATGAGAATTCATCTAAGGACATGGTCATCAAAGAACCATCAAGGACTATCACATAAGATGAAGGATTGACCTTTTCTTTTTTATGCAAATGGATACATTGGCTATTTATATCTTCTATATCTTAATACCAAAATCCACTTGCAACATTGAATCCATTGAAATTGGTATTCATACTCCCATAGTTTGGTCATCCAACTAGTGATGGTTGTACTACTTTCCAAAAGAGGTTACCAAAAGTGATAAAAAGTGGTATTCATATCATCATGATGTGGTTAGTGATGGTTGTACTTTCTTTTTGGTCACAAAATTCTCAATGATGAAAATATCTCTATGGAATTTCTTTGCTAAAATCTAGCGACACTTAGTTGCATTGCATTGCATTATCATGGTAGATTAAGTGAATTTGTTTGTGGTTATTTTCCAAGGACAAGGGGGTATATATTTATAAATATTGGTGAGTCAAAACATTAAAGAAATGGGGGTTCAATCAAACATCTTATCCTTGATTCCAATAAAAATGTGAGATTATCTTTTGCATTCATGCATAAAATTAATCATTATTCATTATCCATATATCAGAAAAGCAAAAAGAAGAGATTCATTACTCATACATCATTTGCATACATGTAATTAAGGATAGAACTACATACATTCAAAATAAAAAACATAGGGGCATTCATATTCATATTCCATAAAACGCTTTGCATCCATACATTGAAAAAAAAAAAACATATAAAAAATTCATACATCAATGCATTCATCTATCTATATCATAAATAAGATACACTGCATCCATGGCATAATCAAAAGTAAATGCATCATAAAACATCATATAGCTGCATATAAAGATAATTCCATAATAAAACATCAAGAGAATCAAGGAAGTATCATCATATAAGTGTTCATAAACATCAATGATCTAGTATATCTATATGTCAAGATACAATATGTCATCAAAGTGCTACATCAAACGTTTTGATCAATAAAACATGAAACATGATACAATGGACATCATCAATGAGTAGATTTGTCATCAAATCATGATCCCATAGTAGCACCTGACCCATCTGGACCCCCGTCATCCTGTCTATCCTATGAAGGAGGAGCTTGAGAAGTGCTTGCTACGCTAGGCCTCTATGCCATCATCATCATAAACTACTGCATCAAGGTAGCTACCTGATCTAATCTACCAACAATAATGGATACATCTATCTACAATGACTGAACATCTCATGATAAAGTGTCAATACTAGGAGCAGACTATGAACTCTAACCCATGTCTTATGACTGATGAACTTGTGGAGGCACCTGTTGTGCTAAAGCAACTCATTGTAATTGAACCAAAGGATCCAGTCCACTAGGAATCTATCTAGCAACATCCACATGAGCCTGTCTCTGAGCCCTCTTCTATCTCTAAGCCCTTTGTTGTCTATCAACTGCTGCTCTAGGACATACCACCTCAGCACCATGATCCTATCGAACTTGTCCCCTAGCATGCCCACCTCTACCCTGTGGTCCCTCTCATCCTCCACCCCTAGCTCTATGACCTCACTGAGCTCATTGTCTCTGATTTCTCCTCCTGCCACCACCACCACCATCCTCATCATCATCATCCTCAAATCTCTCATCACCACCTGGGATAGGCTCCGCTAGATCTATAAACTAAGGAAATCTATTCTGAGCTCACCAATCTCAAAACTCATGTGACATCCCAGCATCTGCAATACCTACAAGCATCTCCCATTTGCAGTATGCCAAATGTGCAATCTAATCATAGGCAAACTAAAAATCTATCTGAGCACCCCACATGGACCGCTCTACCTAGACTCTATCATATAGTGTTGTACCCTAGGGTATATCCTGAATCCTACCATACTACCTAAAAACCCAGCCAAAGTAGAATTGATCAATCACTATAGTATCCATGACAATCATCCATCGAGGAGAAAACATATATGGGAGCTCATCATCATCCTCCCTCCATCACTCACATCCTATATATGGTCACCAATGAACCTGATCAAGATCATCAATCTGACGGAGCCAATACTTAGTCTTGCCTAGATGATGTTGGACAACCATGCCACCGTATAGAAAAGCATAAGGAAAACCATGTTGCTGAATCCTATTTGATAATTGCCTAGTGATGGGAAGATGCTCCCACATCCATAACTAAAAAATCATGGCACCTACCGACAAAGAAGCACTCTCCCTATATACAACCTCATGCAAGTCGTGATAAAGCTGAGCAAGAACACATGAGCCCCAATTGAATCATTGAGGCTATGCAAGAAAATCCTTGACTATCTTGCCCCATCCAACTAAGAAGCCATGACCTCACTGGTCGGGATGTAGTAATCCACTGATCAAAGCACCAAGTACTGCTGGCAATGTGGGGAATGAAGCAAACTATGCCCATATGGTAGTATCATCATCAATAGTGTTGTCTCCAAACACTCATCTACAAACTGTACTATCATACACAGAATCGTAATATACCATCCCACCATGGAAAGGAATGCACAACAATCTGTATACATCCTTCAGCATGATGGTCATCTCTCTGAAAGGAAGGTGGAAGATATTGTGGTCAGAGTGCCATCTCTTTGCCACTGTGGTAAGTAAACCACGGTTCAGCTGAAATTGTGGGATATCAAGGAGGAAGCTAAGACCACAGATCTCTATCACTCGATACTCTGTAGGAGTAACAGTCTGATCTAAATCAAAGACCCAAGCAACGATGGTCCGTATATATAACTTACAAAAATGTGCCTATTTTGAAAATCAAAGGAATCATATTAGTATGCCATATTAATGAGTTATCCTAAGTCAATCAGTCTATCAGAATCAGTATCAAACCTATCAAACCTAGTACCATTTGTTCATGTCTCTGTGTCTTGAGAATGAATTATCAGTTTTCACACTGATCAATCAAGTCCTACCTATCAGTATCCCACTATCAGATCTATCCTATCAGATTGATGTAATCAAACATTCATTGGTACTACTATCCTGATATCCTAATCAATCATTTTTCTTAACTACAACAAACCTAACTATCTTGGGAATTCAAACGATTAGTCAGAGAACATCAAATTTTTAATCAGAAAATCAAGTTGGAAATTTGAAATTTTTTCAAAAATCCTATAGGTGTCATTTTACCTTACCTGGTGCAGAAAAGATGTTACGTGGTACTTTATTCTTAACACGCATCATTTCACAGATTATGCATCACTTCACAATACTAGGCGTAACTTTACAAAGAGCGTAGGTGGCATTTTAAACCTAGGGTTTCCTAAGTAGAAAACTATATGGAAATTGGCATGGAAATCTTACTGCTATGCAAAAAAAGATTTTTATCAAGCAAGAGTTAAAAATTCTTAGGTGACACTTTACTATGTAGAGGTGTGAGTAAAAAGCACGGATGCATTACTTAACAAGACTACGTGGCATTTCACTAATCCTAAGCGTCATTTTGCAAATTCAAAAATACAAGAACATGAAAAAGTTGCAATAAATGCTATAAACGAGCAATAAATGCAAAAAAGGAAGTTTGAAATGACTCACTGAAGGTCCATAATCCAAAACCCACTGATAATGATGACATCTCTTGAACCAATGCTCTCTAATAGGCACAACCATCGTGAAAATCAAAGCAGGACTAGAGCAAAATCTCAATAGTCAAAAGTGAAAATGAATAGTAAATCAAGGTTTTTCAACCTATTTAAGCTAATTTGACCTAATTTAGAGGTGAAATTTTGACTTTAAACTATATTAACCTATCAATCAAACCAAGGCAAATTGTGAATCATAGCATATCATCAATGTTTTTCAAAAATGAAAACATATTGGATCAATCAAAACATCATCAAATTTTTCAATCAAGCAATCAATATGTTTTATTTCTAACGGGGCATCACAGTATCAAATTGGCATCAAACATCATTGAAATCTAGGGCATTGAAATTTTTGAATCATTATCAGTGAGGCATATCAGTGGCATATCATTTTATCATATCAAATCAGAGGCATATCATATCAGGGAGCATATCAGATTCCTCAAAATCAGTGGTAAATCAACAAATCAGTAAATCAGGACCTAAAAAGCGATCAGGACTAAAAGAATCTTTGAATTAATGTTCTTCACATATCAATTCAAAGAGGGGCATTTTTAGACACTCAAAAATGGACAAGTGCTTTAAAATCATAAAATTGAAAAATCTTTATCAAAATGCACTAATTCTCATAAAAAAGGATCAAATCAAATTTAAATGGACATTTATTAAATCAAATTGGACAAAGGAAAAATCAAATGAGGATGTTAAATAATTAAATACAAGCTCTAAGGGGTGAAAAACACTACATAATTGATTTTAATCAATTAATTGTATAGTTGTTAAATCAAAAATCAAATTGAACCTATTCCCTTACATGGCTAAATTTAATTAATTAATTGAATTTAATTAATCCTAATATATTTCAACAAAGTTGAGAAACCAATGAGAATTGAGGACAAAAAGACACAAATCACTCAAAAAAGAATGAATCTCAATCACTCATTCTAATCTTTCAATCTCATTCACTCAATTTTATCCTTTTGTCCAAATCTTTGAGACAAACATTTAAATGGTCCCCCCATTTAAAAACATTGCAAATTATTTGACTCAACCAAAGGTAAATCATGGTTAATTCACTCTACCCCCTACCCTTGGGAATTTATTATAAATAAGAGTCATTTTATGAGCAATAATAAGAGAAGAGAATTGGAGAGAAAAGCATTGTTATTATAGTCATTTTCATAGCAATCAAGAGCAATTAAGAGCATTTAGCATTAGAATTTCCATTTATCATTGCATAATGGATCATAGTGAGCTAGATTAAGCATTGTAGCTTTATTCTTTCTCATTTTAGAAGTGTCACTAGTGGAGATTAAGCTAAGAGCTTCACTTACCACATCTAATTAGAGAACCATGAGATGTCATGGATTTTAGTTTCAATTCCTAGTTAAATTTGTATTGTATTTTCTTTGAATTGTTAGTTAAATATCCTAATTTGATGAAGGTGTTTGGCATACACACACAATAGTAACTATAAATCTTTCTACCTTGTGCTACACATCTCTTAGCCTTAAGAGTAGTAGCCTTGAGATTGTCTAAATCCCATGAGATGGACTGACATACTTCTCTCAATTTCTTCTCCAAGAATCTCTTCTCTACCTTTTCTTTTGTATTCTTTAACAATGACTCAAAGTGACTATCAAATCTATCCAGTGTCATGCCTAAGTTCTCTACTTCATCCTTTCCTTCAAAGATAATCGGTGTAGGAAGTAGTTTGTTTACTGTCTCTACATCCCTAGTCATTACTTTTACTCATTTATCCCCTTTTTCCAATAACCTTTCCTTAGCCTTAGTGAAAGCCATGAAGTATAGCCTCATAGGCTCATCCTCATTCATGCTATCTACATCAGCACTCACCGGTTTGGCCATAATTTCCAACAATAGAGTAGAAGAGGTGTCAGGTTCTTATTTTTGTCAACTACTTTCTCTATTTTATTCTCTTCTTCCTTCCTTTCTTCTTTCTGAATTTATTTTTCCTGTAACTTATCTTCCTGTTTCTTCTCTGATTTCTCTTCCTCTACCTATCCTTGTACTTTGAATTCCATCACATTATCTAAGTTATCCAAAAATGGATCATTTACATCATGCGAAGTGTCAAGGGTCATAGGCACACCAGAGACAAAGATGTCTGGTTGCATGCTCGCTTGTTCCCTTTCTTCTACTTCCTTGGAACTTTCTCCCAATCCCAAAGGTGTAGGCTTGGTGACCTTGGGAGGTGACATCTTATTCGGCATATCACTCATAAGGATTTGATCTAGTGCCTTTTGAGTGTCCTCAATTACTTCATCATATTTTCTAGGCATAATTTTCACTAGTTTGGCCTTTGTCCTCAGATGTCCCTAATAGCTTTGTTCCTTATGTTCTCATTTTCTGACTGTGCCAACTACTTTCTGCTCTCAATTTTACTATACAGTTTGTTAGAGATACTCCCTTCTAAATCTAACAGATTTTTCTTAAAATTCAATAGATACTCAATGAGTATAAGTCTAAATACCTTTAATACACTAAAATCCATAACTTTACTTCACACGATCACACAATCTCTCTGCTAGATGACTTGAAATGCTTCACAACTCTACTCTCCTTAGTCGTTGATCAACAAACAATGGAGAAATGATGTCTTTCAAGCCTTTTTATCCTTCAAAAGTTGAGTAAGTGCATTAATCACAAGTAGCTCAACTTCGCATGTTGTCCAGTCAACACAAAACTCGTGAACATGGAAAATGAATCTCCAGGTGCTGCACTCTCAACCACACACCCTATAGTGTCTATACATACCATACCTAAGCTCACATGATCTTAGTCCACATATGCAAGGGATGGATATATTCTATTATTTGCATCCAAATCTCCCCCTAAGTCCATGAGGCATTCTAGGTCGATGTATCAAAGAATTCATCATGAGAAGACACAATATCATTTAATTTCTCTCCCTGAACCAATACCTTATTGAATTATTTCACTTTCATATCTTTTCATCCTCTTTACTTTTTGATTTGTTGAAATGATTCTCAAATTCATCCATATAATCATTAAGAATTTTTCCATTATCACCAATATTCTTCCTTATAACCACAGTAGGTGTTCCTCTATGTTCTCTAGGTCCTATTCTATTGTTCTCTCCATTGTATCTACAAAACTTTTCTATGTGTCCAAGGTTATTGCATTTGTAACATGTAGGTGGTGTCCTTCTTTCCTGATTTACTTGAAGCTTACAATATCTTGTAGTATGCCCAAAGTTATTGAATTTAAGACATGTAAGCATGGCTGCTGACTCTTCTCTAACATAATCTTGTTTATACCTAGACTAATATGGTTTTCTACAATCTTCTTTTTTGTGTCCATAATCATAACAGTTATAATAGTAGCTGGTAAAGGGTTTAGAGGTACCTTTACTTTTGCAATCTCTTTTCATGTGTCCAACTTTGTTGCATCCAAAGCATCTACCTCTAAAAGTTCTGATATGGTCTTTAGGTTCTTCATGAGTAGGTATTTCTTCATTCTTCACTTCATTTTCTTCTTCATCGGTCTTAGAACATTCTGCTTTATTGAATCCAACTCCAGTCATATCTCCTTTAGGTTTCTTTCTTTCTCTTTGCTCAACAATTTTATCACTACTCGTGTGCAACTTCTCAATCAGTAATTTGGAATGAGTCAGTTCTCCTTTTATGATCTGATTATACTTCTCCAATTCCTAACACTTATCCTTCTAGTGATCAATTTCAATCTTCAGTTGTCCTATTTTCTCATTAGCTTCTTTTAGTGACTCTTCAACTTGGTTTCTTGCATATTTTTCATGTTGAATCTCTTTAATCGTCAAGAGATTGATTTTCTATTTTTCTTGTTCCATCTTCTTTACTTGATCTGATGTACCATTCTCTGAATCTTCATTGATCTTGTCCATAAGGTCTTGTTTTTGAATTCTTGAAGTTTCAAGCTATTCTTTTAGTTTCCTGATGAAACCTTCTGCTCTTCTCAATTTGAATTTCAATACACTATTCTTAGCCTTCTCTTTGTCTAGATCTTCAAGTGCTACTTCAAAGTTCTCTTGAAAAATTTCTGAATCTATTTTGATCTCCCTTAAGCTATTAGGCTTTCTCTTCAAGGGCCAATGGCTCTGATACCAACTGTTAGGATTAGGTAATACTGAGAGAGGGGGTGAATTAGTATTATTGCACTTCAATTTAAACTTCAACCAATTATAAATAAACCAAAACAATGTAGAAATGAAAAGAACATATAAGCACAAGACATAACTCATGACACCATGATTTTTTCTTGAGGAAACCCTAGCCAAGGGAAAACCCCACTAGGGATGATACCCATAACTATTCACTAAAATATTATATCCCTATTAGTAGATCTAGCCATGTTAGGATTTGATTGTTACATAGTACATTTCCTTGTTAGATGAATACAAAACTCTATTAGGGGATACAAAACACCTGGTTAAATGTGGTGAGCATACAGATCTTAGAATCAAAGTACTGTCTCAAAAAGAGATCTCAAAATGAACAATACAAGCACTTCCTTTTCTTAGATAGTTCTAGTTGTAGCTCTTTCAAATACTGATCTTGCATCTGCTCTTTGTTCTTAGATTCACATCCATCACATCATTATCATATTCTCTACCATATCACTTATTGCTTCCACAAAACATTCTATACTTATACAAAATCTGCCATCCAATCGGCTTCACAAATACCATACAAAACATAATAGTAAATTATGTAAATGATAATATAGAGTCAAAGATCTTATATTACCAAAGTGTTGGCAATATACTTCATTCATCTAACTTATCACTTTACCATATCCACTATCCTTCTCTCAATCATCGCAATTGTTCATGTACCCTATTACACTGATTCTCTATCTTCGTATCCCTTCAAATCACTGTATCTTACTAATTTGATCACCAAAACACATGTGACATTAAATAAAGGTCCTAAATATCCCAAAATACCTTCAACTAAATTTGCAAGCCATAATACATCATACACTTTCATCGGTAACCAAAACTGTACAACAATACACTGATATCCTGATTCTATAGTTAGTCATTTTCATGACTCTGACTCTAGTACCAAAACTCTCTACATCCGATCACTCTAGCATAAGTGTTTCCATAAAAGACAACACTTAAGTGATACCTAGTGCCCCAAAACATCACTTTCCAACACCATAGAGTGTCCACTTTCATTTCATCCTTAGATTGACCAGCTTTTTTTATTTGTTAATGGAGACAAGATTTCCTTATGGACTATTCCTCTTTGTTTTTATGGGTTCGATACAATATCATATCTTTCTAGACTATCAATTCCATCTTTTGTAGTGGCTCAATGGTTTCTCTTTACATGATCTATATTAAGGGAATACCTTACTAAGATATTTTTTCATGCCTCTCTCTCTCTCTCTCTCTCTCTCTCTCTCTCATATTTCTCCTTTTATCTTGGTTTTTTATTTGATGATGACCTAAATCACTTGGGGGCTTGCTATTTCCTTGTCTTCTTGACCTTGATAAATTTTTTCCAATACATTGATCTAATTTACCATGAGCATTTGTTTTTCTTATACTCCTACTAAAGTGAAGGCTAAATTTATTGTGCCCAAATAGTTACCACCTATAATTGGATGCTTATTTAGGCCCCATTTTGGTGATTTCAATATTTCATGTTTGTTATGTTTGTTCTATCTCGTGATTAGCCTATATTTTATTTGATTCCCAAAATTTCATGATGGGTATATGAGCCCACCATCTCTCCTCATTTTGTTAACCATGATCAAGATCATTAAGTATTCTGAAAGATTTAAAGACAAGCATCCAAAATCTAGTATTTCTTCAAGCATTCAAGGCATTTGAATGCAATCTTCTCCATTGGAGTAATATTGTCTCCCATTATGGATAAGTAGAGGATTTATCAACCAACTAAGAATATCCATTATTCATATACATTTATTCTTCCTTCATATAAAATATTCATAGAGCATAAAAATAGTGAAGACCTAGGAGTTTTATTCATAGATCCATGCATTTGTGGAGGGAACACTTGATTTATAGTCAACATTCAAGAAATATGCAAGAATATTTATGGATATGAATGACTTCAACATATTTTCCTAAAGGTATACACATTTACAAGGTGTATATCTAGCATTTACCTTTTCATTTACATACTTCCTTTATGCAATTTCATTAAATTTTCAAGGGTGATCCTAAATAGGCATTTAACAAAGGAAACCCCCTTTCCAAAACCTTAATTTCATTAAATTTTGAAGGTTGATTCCTAAGTAGGGGTTTAACAAAGTCAAACTCCTTTCCAAAACCTTTTCCCCATTTTTATGCATGTATACTAATTTAGAAAGTGTGGCATCATTTAGATTGACTGTGAAAGTTTCAAGAAGAATCACAATAAATACAGTGAATATGTACAAACTATTATTTAGATAAAAACACCCAGGATGTCTTGTTCCCTACAAGCTCACTCCAAATTTAGATTGTAGGTTAGTACATCTTTCTAATTTTAAATTCAATTCATTGCAGATGTTTGTTTGTTTTCTATCAATCTGTGTTTCTTGATTCTTTTCAATTTGTCTTATTTATAGCAGTCTATTTTGGATCATGATTTAGTTTTTCCCTCATATTCACCTTATCTCTATGATATTTATTATTTTCAAATAAATACAATTGACCCATTCAATTCTTAATTCCAATTTGATCCCATTGGGTCATCTTCCTTCCAAATGTGCATTTTGAGGCAAGGAGGACAATTCTCTACATTACATTGCTTCCTTTTTCTTAATGTACAAAAACTCAAACATTTTACACATGGGAAACTAAAGTATCAAAAGTTTTAGAATCTTTTGTCAAGCTTTCATGATTAGGTGTCTCCTTAGGTTAAAATTTTAATAGTCTTCATTCTCCTTATATCTTAATTTTATAATTGTCTTATTATTGCATTGTCTTAAATATAGACTTCTTAGACTAGTCCAAACTCATTTCCTAGTGTTATTCCATTGTATACTCATATTGAATTTATATCCTAAATTTGGCTTTTCAAGATCTCAAAATCCATTTCTTTAGGTTAAATATGTTGTGCTTTTTTATCACTATCCTTATTTCAACACCCTAAATCATCAGCCCAATGCTAGGTTTGACTTATCCCTTTATACTTCATTTTGTACTTTGGTCCTTTAAGGTCTTGACTTCATTTAAGTCTCTAAGGGTTACCTCTCTAGTGTATTTCTATGGTATTCAAAGTTTCAAAAATCCAAAAATATAGATTGCATCCTTGTCATCCTTCAGTTGCATTGTCAAAATTCCAAAAACTACGAAAAATATAGGTTTCATTTTTAGCTCATTTAAATTGAATTTTTCCTTCATGTATTATATTTTCACTTTTCATTCCAATATTTTTATTCATAAACTTTGAAAATCCATAAAATAGAATATCATAATGGTTAAAATAAGATCCTAAGCTTCTACGAGATAATGAAATCAAATAATTGACTCAATTTCATCCCCAAGATTCCTTAATCTTTGTCTAAAATAAATATGATATATTAGCATTGTTAGAGTAATCATACTTTATGCTTATTAATTAAATCACTTTGGTTTAATTAATTAAGTCATTTATTACTCTATTTACTTAAGCTATCTTTTAGGTGCATTATAATTAATATATTTATTAATTATAATGTGCAACCTAGCTTTATTTTTTGCTTCATAGCTTTAGGGTTTTATTGTTCACCTATATGGTTGAACCCTTTGTACATTCTTTTTTAGACAATTCACTTATTGGATCATAATAGAAATTTCTCTTTTGCATGTCCATAAGATGTCTCTGGCTTTTTGGCCTCCATGATTTTTCTTGCTTCTGTGCTTTGCTTCTTCCATGTGACAGGGTTATGCATGCAGGTGTTCTTGGGAGATTAGTATTTCACCTAATCTAACATGGTATCAGAGCCATCTTTCTGCTCGCTGTTCATGTTTTGTTGAAGTGTTTCAGAAGCAGGCGGTTTTCAAGGGTTTCAGGAGTATTTTTTGTGGATCTGGGGGGGAGCCAAAATTTGGCTCACCTTGGGCCAAAACGGACACCACCATTGTGTCCGGAAGGCCCAAGAACCCCTAAATCCATATAAAACTTGTCCATTTTGGACACAGTGGCATCTGAGGCAAAATTTTTTTGCATACCAAGGCCGTACGACCCTGGCACGCACTCCGAGGCGGGTACAGTCAGCGATTTTGAAAAAAAAAAAAAAAAAAAAATATAGTTTTGGGCGGCCGCCCAGCGGCCACCAGCGCACCGCCCAGCGGCCACCAGCGCACCGCCAAGCGGCCACCACAGAGCCGCGGCCCCCCTCCGCTCCGCCAGTCTGCAGCCTCCGCCGCTCCCGGCCCCGCCGCCCGCGCCCGCGCCCTCCGCTCCGCCGGCCCGCCCACCGCCGGCACCAGCACCAGCCCCTGGTCGCCCACATGACCCGGGGTTTCCTGATTCAGCCCCCAGGCCCTCTGCTGACGTCAGCATGACGTCAGCAGACATGCTTTTTAATTTTTAAAAAAAATTTGCATGTTTTTTTAGGGCTCTGTTTTAAGGGTAATTGGGCTTTTTTTGCCATATCTTCTTCATCTGGAGGCGTATTTGGGATTTTTTTATATCATCGGAAAGCTCTTTCCGAGACGAACGCAATTATGGAGGTTTCTTTTCAAGTTTTTTGCCTCGTTTTTCGTACCATGCCTTCGAAGGTAGGACTGCTTTTTTGCCTTCCTGGAGCACCTGATACTTTTTTTGGCATAACTTGCTCATACGGAGGAGTTAGTGGGCGAACGAGACATCATCGGAAAGATGATTCTGAGACGGTCGTTTTATATGCAGAGCTTTTTCCCAGATTCTTCTTCTATTTTTCGTACCAGGCTGTTGAATTCAGAGGTTTTCTTTTTCAGGTGCCTGCCAGAGCACCTGTCACTGTTTTTGCCGTAACTTGAGCATACGATGGCATTTTTTGCCAAACGAGATATCGACGGAAAGCTGGTTCCGAGACCTTTCTGTTTTTTTCAGTTTGGTTGTTTGATTTTTCCATTTTCAGGGGTTTTCTGCCAGTCAAAGTCACGGGTACTTTTTGCATTCCGGACACTATATCTCTCACATCCGGGCTCAGTTTTCAGAAAACTTAGTATTTTCGGAAAGCTGGTTCAGTGTGCTATTCAGTGGCAGAGGTTATTTTTCCAGATTCTACTCCAGGTTTTCACTCCTCTGAGTTATGCAGTTTATGCCCTCTGGTGGAGTGCTTGGTTCTACAGGTCCGGGGATCTCTTCTTCTGAGTTCATAGCTCACTCTTCTTTCTGTCTTTTGAGCATTGTATGCTTCTCTTCTGTTGCATTCTTTTTTCTATAAACACACTGAGATAAAGTGCCTACTTTTGCATATCTGGGATCTTGTACTCCTTGTGTTTGTTTGTACTCGCACTCAGTTATAAAGTGCCATGAGGGGATTCTGATGCATTTGCCACTATAGGCGCATCCACTCTTGTCAAGTGAGCGTACCTTCCATGACATTAGCCCATGTAGACTGTGTCTATGACACCGCCCTTTATCCTGTGCTTGTACCTTCTTTTGCACATAGGTGTTCCTGTTTCTTCTTCTTGCAGATGTTTCTGGCATTGCATTTCCGTGTTCCTGTCACCCCGTTCAGCATTATGGGGGGGTTCACCTGTTGGCTCTATTGCTTCCTTGGTTCGGTTGAGTGATCTACGTATTCAGTTTTTGTTCCTATGTACTAGGCGGATGCAGTGGCTAGGCACCTATGCATTTCGGTGAGATGGTTCATCTACTATATAGACACTCATTCATTCCTATTTTGGAGGTCACCTCTTTGATTGATCAGCTCTTCAGACTTTGTCTTCTCTACCTTTTCATGCACTTCAGTGGGGGTTCCAGCAGTTTCTTCTGACAGTGTTTGCAGCTTCATGCTTCGGAGATGCTTCATGCTCTTTCTTGTTCCTTTCTTTGGGACATTCCCTAGATTGGAGGCTTTGTTTCCTTCATCTAGTTTATTTTCTTGTACTGGGTACCTGATCAGGCCTTGTTGCCGGGACCCATTTTCTGCTTTCATAGCTGTGCTAGGTTAGCTTCCCTCTTGAGCTACGCTTAAGGGGGGGTGTTAGAGTAATCATACTTTATGCTTATTAATTAAATCACTTTGGTTTAATTAATTAAGTCATTTATTACTCTATTTACTTAAGCTATCTTTTAGGTGCATTATAATTAATATATTTATTAATTATAATGTGCAACCTAGCTTTATTTTTTGCTTCATAGCTTTAGGGTTTTATTGTTCACCTATATGGTTGAACCCTTTGTACATTCTTTTTTAGACAATTCACTTATTGGATCATAATAGAAATTTCTCTTTTGCATGTCCATAAGATGTCTCTGGCTTTTTGGCCTCCATGATTTTTCTTGCTTCTGTGCTTTGCTTCTTCCATGTGACAGGGTTATGCATGCCGGTGTTCTTGGGAGATTAGTATTTCACCTAATCTAACAAGCATTACTTATATTATAGAGAAGGTGAACCTCTAACTAAAATAGCACCACCCCCATATCAAAATTCCTACTCTCATGAGACCATGTAATCACAATCAACCTTTCAATCAAATCAATCCAACTTATACATGTTCCAAATCCTAGGTGAAGATTCATTCAATCCAATATAAAATTGAAATTCCCTAAATAATGTCTGAAATCACACCCCATTAAACCAAATTATAGATAAAAATTTATTCTAGAAACTCTTAGATCAAGCACCCTTTAACCATGTCCTAAATAAACCACCATTTAATTCAATCCCAAAGTAAGACCTATTCAATCAAACCCAAAACCTCAAAAAACAACAACAACTAAAACAAAAACAACAACAACAACAACAAAAAATCCTTTTGACAATAATGCACAACTCAAACTATCTTCTCACATATCAAAGTTACATCACCCAAAATAACATTCCTTCCCACCAACCATCCATATCATCTTCTAGTTCTTGAATTTCATTTCATGAGAAAGATCTCTCCTTAGAATATGTTTCTCGAGAAGAAATTGATGTGACATTGATCAATCCTAAAGTCAAGGAACATTTGGCCCAACTAATACTTGAGGATCTTGTAAGGCACTTTAGACTTCTTATGGAAAAACTTACATCAAATCTTAAGTACCAATCCTTGATGAGTGAGTTAGACCTACAATGGGGTTTAGCGCATCAACAAATAAATCATGCCCTAGAAAATGAAAAAAAAATCTTATTTTATAATAATGACAACTGATCCCATTTTAGAGCATTTTAAAATGCACACACCTTCAGGGGAAAATGTACATTGTGTTATAGGTTTGTAAAACCCATCAACAATAACATTTTAGAAAAGTAGCACTATGCTTCAAGAGCATATTGACAATTCAATCAATGAACAAAAGATAATTTTCAAGGATGATCAAAGTCATCTACTAGTTTCTATCCATGGATTATTCCAAAATAATCAAATTAGTGACATCCCTAACTCCCATCTTAAAATTATCGCTAAACTAGCTATCATATTTCCCACCATTTATTCATCCTCTAAAGCTTCACAAGAGAAAATTATTCCATCTCCATCAAATAACCCATCCAATGATATAATCTCCCAAGGGCTACCCACTCAATATTGCCATATGGTCCCATTTCAGAGAGACCCATACAAAGTCCATCTCCCTCATGTAAAACTATTGAATCCTTCCCAAAATCCCTCACAAATATTCAAAATTATACCCCATGTCATGAGGATGATGTAAAGCATGAAGAAATGAGTCCTAAATAAAATCAAGATCCCAATAATGATGAATCCCATCCAAATATTAAACAAGATCCCATCTTCCTAGAATATCATGTTGATCCTACCACCCCTATCTGTTTTATCTTATATAAGACCCTTCCATCTCAAGAAAAAAGTTCTCATCAAAGTTTAGCTCACCCACCACTTCCTAATAAGATCACAACATCCCTTCCATTATTCTGAATGATCCCATTCAAAGTCAAGAGAAAAATACCTTTAAAATGGAGTCCAGTTGTCCCATTCCAAGTCAAGATCAAAGCATCCCTTCAAATTCATAGCAATTACAAGGTTCCCCCTTCCATTCACATTCTCCTCGTGATCTTACTATCCCTTTATTGGTATGTACTAATCCTCCATGTAGATCTTATCCTACCAAATAATCTTGCCATTGATTCTATTCCACCTAAAGAGGCCATTATTCTTCCTCTTTCCCCTCATAATTTGGGAAACTTTGTGCAATTTTTTCATGAACCTTTTACATGTCAAATGGAATCCTCCACTTTCATGTAGTTTGATCCAATTCATGATCATATTATTTCTTCCATATTATATATACCTCTAAATGGACACACATCTTCTAGAAATTATCCCACCACTCACATAAAGTATTACGAAGTCAAAGGGTTATGCCTCCATGAATAAGGTATATTAGAATCCTTCCATATCAAATAAAATCTTGATGGTTATAGCATTGGATATTTATCTCACTCTCAAGATGTTGGTATCCTTGCGAAATACCAAGCCAAATATACACATTCCCCTTCATCCCTTACATTCATCTTAGGCCATATATACCTCCATCTACTAGCTTACAATACAGTTATCCTTTCCTAAATCAAGATCAGAAAAGGAACACATCTTTGAGAACTTTAAGCCCATCCAAAAGACGTCATTATTCCTATCCATCCATGAATCCCATGCCTCTTCAAAGAAATTTGGATGCCAAACATAAAATCCATAAGCCAAGCAATCCACATGTAGTCAAGGGTCAACATGTCTAGTCTATTTGACATGTAAAAACAAAGAAAAGTATAATCTAAAATATATGTATATATATATGTATATATCTAATATATATATATCTATATATATATATATATATATATATATATATATATATATATATATATATATATATATATATATATATATATATATATATATATGTATATATATATATATATATATATATATATATGTATATATGTATATATATGTATATATATATATGTAAATATAGATATATATATATATATATATATATATATATATATATATATATATATATATATATATATATATATATATATATATATATATATATTATATATGTATATATATGATATATATATATATATGTATGTATATATGTATGTATATATATTGTATATATATATGTATATGTATATGTATATGTATATGTATATGTATATGTATATCTATATCTATATCTATATCTATATCTATATATATATATTTACATATATACATATATACATATATATATATATATACATATATATATACATATATATATATATATATACATATATATATATATATATATATATATATATATATATATATATATATATATATATATATATGTATGTATGTAGTATGTATGATATTATATATATATATATATATATATATATATGTATGTATGTATATACATATATATACACATATAATATATATATGTATGTGTGTGTGTGTGTGTGTATATATATATATATGTATGTATGTATGTATGTATGTATGTATGTATGTATATGTATGTAGATATATATATATATTATGTGTATATATATGTGTATATATATATGTATATATGTATATATGTATATATATTTATGTATATATATCTATATATATATGTGTATATATATATATGTATATATATATATGTATATATATATATATATGTATATATGTATATATGTAAATATATATATATGTATATATGTATATATATAATATATACTATATATATATATGTATATATATATATATATATGTATATATATATATATATATGTAATATATATATATATATAGTATATATATATATATATATATATATATATATATATATATATATATATATACATATATATACATATATATATATATATATATAATATATATATATATATATATATATATACCCAAAAGGCCAGAAAGCCATTTGTCAAAAAATAAAATGCAAAAGCCATATGAGTTCCCAAGTCCCTTGTACAAACAATGTATTCCAAGTAACCACAAAAGAATGAAAAATCAAAATCCTTGTGGATTCCCAAGAAGCTCGTTTAACCACAAAATCCTAAATAATATCAAAGTTGGCATCCAAAATTACTTTCCCTCCATCTAAACATCTACAACCCTTCAAATCTATTTTGGGTCCTTATAACCCAAAATCCCCATCAAGTCCAATAAAATTCCAAAATCCAAAATTTTCTTCTCCTCCATCAATCCATCACCCCTCAAGGTGTGTGCCAATGTTATTCTTTTCCACATTCCCATCCAATTAAAAAATATCTCTTCTAGTGCTTCATCCATTATCCAACACCTATTTTTCATCCTTTCAATCATCGTATCCAATCCTTTTCTTAAATTCTTATCCCAATTTATTTAATCATCCATTTCATCACCCAAGCTGATGAAGGGTGCTCCCCTTAATACCACAAACACATAACAGATATAGAGAAACAACAACAAAATGCAAGAACAGAAAATTGGCTTCTTATTATCTCCACAAATGTGGAATTAAAAACTTTCAGAATTACAATATGCAAAGCCACATGGGCATTCCCTTACAATATTCTGTAGGACAAAGCCTCGAACTATTACCCAGATCTACTACCCAGAACTATTCTGAACTGCCTAAGACAATAATACAGCCTTCCTTATATAGGCAATTTTCCACCGCCAGGGAAGGTTCCAGAATTTTAGCCAACAAGGCCGACCAAGCTTAGAATTATTTTTATTTTACATTTCATTACATCATAGTCGGCTCAAAATAAATTTTGAAACCCGAACAGAAATTTTGAAGAAAAATCATTTTCCGCCATTTCAAGTGACCCAACTTCCGAAGACCATAAGTCATCACCAGTTGACCCGATTGACTATTGTAACCCCATTTCGGAAAGGGCGCGAGGAGCTCTACAAAACTTGAATCAAGCAAGCTTCATTCAACCCAAAATTTGACCTCATCCGGGGCCTCTAAAGCCTTCAAAACTGAGTTCAAAGTTTCTGTCCCCTGCTGCCAATACCGAAAATCTTCAATATCTTCCAACATACACTTGATCTGGAAATGAAACTTTACTGGCAGACTTATATGACCAAAATGAACCTCCAAGAAAGAAATTAGATCATTCTGAGCACATACGAAAATTACCAAAAATAGTAACTTTCCATAAATAGCAGCTCTGCACAAAATAGCCCTTATTGAATATAAAAATAGAAATATTTTTTTGGGGGATGCAAGATTGCTCTTACACCTAGGATGCTCCTGCATCAGACACCCAGGGTAATTTGAGAAGTGACCCTGTCACGACTCAGGTGTGCAGAGGAAAACCAAGACGGTTAACCTCCTCTTTGTTAACCATGATGAATCTTCAACAAGTCGTCCTTTCCACTTAACCAGATATTCTTCATATGTCCTGTTCCTTGTGCTTCTGCCAACACGACTATCCAGTATATCTTCAATTTCCTTAGTGTCTGAACTAGTTGCTGGAATACTCCACTGTGCCGCTGTGATCTCATCTTCAACACCTCCCTCATGATACTCTGTCAGATCTAAAATGTTAAACACTGGTGAAATATTTAGCTTGGTAGGCAATTCTACCTCATATGCATTTCCTGAATCATGTTTCTTCAATATCCTGCATGCTCCAAACTTCTTCATTTTCAGCTTGTTATATGTACCAACTGGAAACCGCTCCTTCCGCAAATGAACCATGACTTCATCACCAACCTGAAATTCTTTATACCTCCTTTTCTCATCTGCCTTAGCCTTATACTGTGCGTTCATCTTGGTAATATGCTTCCTCACCTCCCCATGGATGTTCTTCAAGTGTTCTGCAAAATCCTCAGCTTCAGCCACTACTTATTTCTCCTTTATCTATCTTTCTCAATTCAGATGCATTTCTTGGACTACTTCCATATACAATCTGGAATGGTGATTTACCAGTGCTCCTATTGACAGAATTATTGTATGCAAATTCTGCCTGTGGTACAATCAAATCTCATCTTGTTGGCTTATCTCCAACCAAACATCTCAGCAAATTTCCCAAACTCCTATTCACCACCTCTGTCTGTCCATCAGTCTGTGGATGATGTGATGAACTGAATTTCAAATCTGTCTTCAACTTCTTCCATAATGTACGCTAGAAATATCCAACAAACTTAGTGTCCCGATCTGAAACTATGGTCTTTGGCAAACCATGAAGTCTCACTACTTCTCTGAAAAACAAATCTGCTACATGAACAGCATCATTAGTCTTCCTGCAGGGAATGAAATGTGCATCTTTGAAAATCTATCAACCACCACAAAAATTGAATCATGTCCCCGCTGAGTCCTCGGTAAACCAAGAACAAAGTCCATACTGATATCCTCCCAAGGCTTCTCTGGTATAGGTAATGGCTGATACAACCCTGTATTCTGCTTCACTCCTTTCGCCATCTGACATACTCTGCAACTCTGTACAAACTTCTTCACATCGTGCTGCAATTGTGGCCAATAATAATTTTCACCAACCAAGCAAGGGTTTTAATCACGACCAAAATGTCCAGCCAATCCTCCACTATGCTTCTCCTTGATGAGATTCTCCCCTCATAGAACTTCGTGGAATGCACAAATGACTCCCTCTGAATAGCATATCATCCTGGATGATGAAATCCAGCCATTTCATCCTATCTAGAGTAACAGGTTCTGTACAAGCTTTCCAAGCTTCACCAAAATCAGGATCCTCTGGATACAAATTCTTGAGTTCCTTGAACCCAACCACTTCAATCTGCATTTCTGTCAGCAATAGTTGCCTTCTGCTAAGAGCATCTGCAACCCTATTAGACTTTCCACTCCTATGTTTCAAAACAAATGTATAACTTTGCAAAAACTCAACCCATTTCAAATGCCTTTGATTCAATTTTCTTTGACTATTCAAATATTGCAAAGCTTGATGATCAGTATACAAAACAAACTCCTTAGGAAGCAGATAATGTCTCCACTTCTTTAATGCCTGAACTATAGCATAAAATTCCTGATCATAAACAGAATATTTCCTCTTGGCGTCATTTAACTTCTCGCTGAAATAAGCAACAGGTTTACCTTCTTGGCTCATAACAGCTCCTATTGCAGTACCACTAGCATCACAATCTACTTGAAACACCTTATTAAAATATGGAAGTGCTAAAACAGGTTGTTCTGTAACTTTTTGTTTCAACAATTGAAAACTCTTTTCTGCCCCATTAGTCCACTTAAACTCTTTTCTATCCCCTCTCATTGTTTCAGTCAAGGGTCCACAAATACTGCTAAAATTTCTGATAAACTTTCTGTAAAAGCTAGCTAGACCATGAAAAGATCTTACCTCGATAGCACTCCTCGGAGTAGGCCATTCAATGATAGCCTGTACCTTCTCTGGGTCCATTTTTAGACCTTCTGCTGAAACTACAAATCCCAAATACACTAACTCTTTTTTCACAAAACTGCACTTCTTCAAATTAATCAGCAATTTTTCTTCTCTCAACTTCTCAAATACCATACGAATATGCATCATATGCTCATCCAATGTCTTACTAAAGATCAAAATATCATCTAGGTAAACAATGACAAACTTACCCATAAATTCTTTCAGAACCTCGTTCATGAGCCGCATGAAAGTGCTCGGTGCATTGGTTAGCCCAAAAGGCATGACTAACCACTCATATAGTCCTTCCTTTGTCTTGAAGGCAGTCTTCCATTCATCTCCTTCTCTGATCTGAATTTGATGATATCCACTTTTCAGATCTATCTTTGAGAAATACACAGCTCCACTCAAACAGTCCATAATATCATCCATTCGTGGCAATGGAAACCTGTACTTGATTGTGATCTTGTTTATTGCCCTGGAATCCGTACACATCCTCCATTCTCCATTCTTCTTTGGTGCTAATACCGCTGGTACAGCACAGGGACTCAGACTCTCACGGATCAATCCTTTCTGTAACAGTTCATGTACTTGTCTGTTCAACTCCTCACTTTCTGCAAGTGTCATTCTGTGTGCTGCCTTATTCGGCAAACTCGCTCCTGGGATCAAGTCCATCTGATGACTGATCCTCCTGACTGGTGGCAATCCGTCAGGCACGTTATCGGATACAATATCCTGAAACTCATTCAACAAATCTACAACTTCTACAGGAACATCTTCTACTTCCTCTTTACCAGCTTTTGGAATTAAAGAAAAACATACATGCTCATGCCTCATACCATCTAGGAAATTTCTTCCATCAACAAAAGATATCCTTGCATTACCACATACCTTTCTTCGGTCTCCTCAATGGCTTTAGGTTATGCCGCACTCCATCCTTTGTCAGGGAATAGGTATTCGCATGGCCATCGTGTACAACACAATCTGTCAAACTGCCATGGTCTACCCAACAACATATGACATGCATCCATAGATATGATATCACACAATACCTCATCTTGGTATCTGCCAATCTTGAACTTCACCAGGCATTGTTCATTGACCATGACCCTGTGGTCATCCTGTCCCCAGGCAATCCGATATGGATGTGGGTGTTTCTGTCTCTTGAGCTTCAACTTTGTCACCATCTCTTCTGACACTAAATTGTCAGTGCTTCCACTATCAATAATCACATCACAACATTTACCTTCACACTTGCACCTGGTGCGAAACAGGCTCCTCCTTTGCTCAGGTTCATTCTCACCACTCAACAGGACTCTTCTGATAATCAACATTTCTCCCTCTTTCAGCATCTTCAGAATTTGATGATCTGGCAACTTCATCTACATGTGCAACTCTGGCTTGGCCTTCATTTCTCCTATCTGTTCTGCCTTGGCGCTGAGGACATTCAAATGCCCTATGACCTTCTTCTCCACAATGAAAACATGTTCCACAGAAGCAACCTCTTCCAGATCCTTGTCCTCTTCCTCTTCCTCTCTGATCTCTATTATCCTGATCCTGGAAATGATTAGAATTATTTCCTCGCTGATTCTGACTGCTACTTGGCCTCATCCTTCTTTTTCAGATCTTCATTTCGGCCACCATACGACCATCCACCAGATCGTCCCCTGCGACCTCTTCCGTTTTGTCCCTGCTCTCGAACTTCTTGTTCAGCTTTTCCACTACTTTTAGGGCAAATTGGTATGCCTCCTCAATACTGTTCATTCGAACCAGATTCAACTCCTCCTGAATGCTTGGCCTTAACCCATTAAGGTATCGGGCAACTTTCTCCTTATCAGCTTCTGCATGGCCTGTTCTGATGAGGAGTCGATAGAACTCCTTTGTATACTCCTGAACAGATCTTCCTGCTTGCTTCAGACTCTGCATTTTCTTCAGTAGGTCAAGCTCATAATCAACAGGAATGAACTTTCACTTCAATTTATCCACCATCCGATCCCATCTCGTGATTTTCTCCTTTCCCCTTCTATTTCGCTCCAACTGAATCTCTTGCCACCATATTCTTCGCATGACCTTTCAGTCTGGCCTTCGCAAATTTGACCCTATCAAGATCCTCAACATCTCATACTCAAAATATTCTTCACACTCATTGATCCAGTCGATCAATTCCTCTGGGTTAAGATTTCCAGAAAATGTAGGAACCTCAATCTTAGGTCTTTTCCCAATCTTGGAATCGCCCGAAAAAGTCTTTCTTCCTCCTGGTTCACAATTTCAACTTCTCCTTCTTGATATTCTTCTTCGGCTTCATCCTCGCTTTCGTCTCTGACATTAAGATTCATTCCTCTGCGAATCTCTTCTTGCAATGGCTAGCACTTGTCTTTGCAGCTCTCTACACCTCAGGTGTCACAGCACCAGCTCTTCCCGCCACGTTCCTCTTCGTGGAGGCATTTCGTGATGCGTGCTGAAACCCTAGCCACGGTCCTGGTGCAAACTGCCTCACAGTCGGTGATCTGTTTACACACTCAAGAACTCCTGCTCTGATACCACTTATGAAGGGTGCTCCCCTTAATACACAAACACATAACAGATATAGAGAAACAACAACAAAATGTAAGAACAGAAAATTGGCTTCTTATTATCTCCACAAATGTGGAATTACAAACTTTCAGAATTACAATATGCAAAGCCACATGGGCATTCCCTTACAATATTCTGTAGACAAAGCCTCGACTATTACCCAGATCTACTACCCAGAACTATTCTGAACTGCCTAAGACAATAATACAACCTTCCTTATATAGGCAATTTTCCCACCGCCTGGGAAGGTTCCAAAATTTTAGCCAACAAGGCCGACCAAGCTTAGAATTATTTTTATTTTACATTTCATTACATCATAGTCGGCTCAAAATAAATTTTGAAACCCGAACAGAAATTTTGAAGAAAAATCATTTTCCGCCATTTCAAGTGACCCAACTTCCGAAGACCATAAGTCATCACCAGTTGACCCGATTGACTATTGTAACCCCCATTTCGAAAGGGCGCGAGGAGCTCTACAACACCTAAATCAAGCAAGCTTCATTCAGCCCAAAAGTCGACCTCATCCGGGGCCTCTAAAGCCTTCAAAACTGAGTTCAAAGTTTCTGTCCCCTGCTGCCAATACCGAAAATCTTCAATATCTTCCAACATACACTTGATCTGGAAATGAAACTTACTGGCAGACTTATATGACCAAAATGAACCTCCAAGAAAGAAATTAGATCATTCTGAGCCACATACGAAAATTACCAAAAATAGTAACTTTCCATAAATAGCAGCTCTGCACAAAATAGCCCTTATTGAATATAAAAACAGAAATATTTTTTTGGGTGATGCAAGATTGCTCCTACACCCAGGATGCTCCTGCATCACAAGCCATTATCATACCAATGTCTTGAGCATTATTCATAGTCATGGTTCATCATTGTAAGGTCTTTAAAGAGTATGTTATTTAAAGAATAAGATGCTTGAGTCCTCCCTCTATGTCTTATCATGCATCCATTATCTTCTGAAAAAATATCATAAAAAGGGAAAATAAAACATCTCCTTAATGAAAACCTAGTATACAAGTGTCTTGGTAACTTAAACAAATACTAAAGAGAAATAATTCCCACACTAGTGAAAACCTAGCAAAAAGCCACTTGGGAAAAGTGTCATGTGATGAAAACCTAGAAAAAAGACTTCATGTATAATGTATCAACCTCTTGCATTTCATACATGGGGGTAGGTTTCATCTATGTTATCTTATCAAATTGTACTCCTATAATTTCATCCATTACCTTTTGTCCCTCATATCCATTATTCTATCCATATTTGTATTATTTCTTTCATCTTTGATCTTGACAATGATAGGGATATTTCTAAAGCATTAGGTCTCCTACCTACTTCATGTTGTAGACATCCCTTTGGTCCATATCACTTACCTTAACATACTCCTTATGTTTTATCCCCTATCTTATCAATTTTTATCTTGATATTACACAATCCATATCCCTATCGTTATCTATCCAAATTTGTCCCATGATCATTATATAAAACAAGGACATAATAGTATAAAATACGTCTTCAAAAACACTCTTGACATGTCTATTACTATGGTCCATATGCCGTCTAGTGCACTATCCCATCACCTTATCTTGTCATAATCAAACCCTTAGCTTGGCACACACATGTCATTCTATTGACTATATAGTCCTTGGCAACTAAAAATACTTCAAAGCCATAATAAGAAACCTTTTTCCATCTATCTTCTAGTCATATCATCTATCACAATGTCCCTACCTTGCTAGACATTCAAAATGTTTCAATATATCTTTCTTGCACATCCCTCAAATTCAAATAATATTATGAAATTTTATAAAAATCAAATAATATCTTGAAAAAATTCAAAAAAATTATAGATAATCTCTTGAAACAAATTAAAAATATTATAAAATATCTTCATAAAAGCATAAAAAAATCAATATCCCTAAAAAAGCTCTTTTAAAAAAAATTCAATATCCAAAAACAATTAGTTATTTTTATTTCGTTAATAAATTTGTCCCTTGTAATAAGACAAAAACTAGAGAAGACATAAATTTGAAAATATATCAACTATTGTGCTTCAAAAATCACACATTAATAAAAAAACTATCGAAACAATTGGTAATCACTCACTCAAAAATTGTACCATCAATCAAACAACATGAATCTATCCCTTATCAACCTCTCAATTTTTCTTATATAAGGTGTAGGAAACTCGAAACAGATGGTATCTATCTTAGATATTGTACTTCATTCTTGAATCTAGGCATTGTCATTATTATCAAACAAACTATCAAATTTTCCAACAAGATCAGAATGGTTGTTGGCTCTCTTAGTTTATTAAGTGTATCTTTTATTGATTTATCTTTGGTCATGTTCCTATGCTACTCAAGGACATCACTAAGTGATGAGAGTGGTTGGGATGATTCCTGGTCTTTAAATTTTGTTTTTATCTTCTATTTCCAAGGTGTTCTCCATGAAGCTATAGGTAAGTATGTTCAATGCTTTAAGATGGATGAAAATTTTCCTTATCTACAATGTGTCCATTTTTTTAACAAAGGGATTATATTACTTCGCTGACATTATATGCCATGGTGAGACTGAGCCACATCCCACTTATCCATATTAAATAAATATCTATAGATGAAGTGCCTTATGAAAGTAAGATTTCATCATTACTAACTCTTTTCTACCTTATTTTTATTTTTATTAACTCTCTTTCTATTAGTCCTTTGCAATAATTTATAAAAAATTATCATCATGTCAAAAAATTCCCTTTTTTTTTTATGGGGGCACCCTTGTAAGCTTTCATTGTTGAGACAATGTTTATGTGATTTTTATTTATTTTTCTTTGAAATAGCACTCAGAATCACATTGTCTCAAAGAGGGGCAAAATGTATAAACTAAAAAATGGTCAATACATATGGTGCCTCTTTTTAACGTCTTCGTGCCACCTTCTAACATGCTTGCACCATTCTTTAATTGAGTTTTCATAATCTTCTAACACATTTACACCATTTTTTAATTATTCCTCTATGTCACACATTTTGTTTTCATTATTTGTCAGTATTTGTGTCATCTTGTAATTAATTAATTATTTAAAACTATTTAATTAAATACTAATATCCATCTTTTAATCTTCATAATGTTGTATTAATTTATCCTTGGTCACATGTCCAATTAAATAATCATGTCAATTATGGGTGATTAACCAATAATTTTCCCCCTTGTCCTAATGTCTCATCTTGGTAAATAATTTTTACTTATTTACCCCCTTCATCCCTTTTTTCACAATTAATTAAATTATTTTAATTAATTGTCTACTTTCCAAAATGTGAGGGAATTATGAATTTTTAATTATGCATCTCCCCCTTATTTATTAAATTTTGTCAGAACCCCTAATTTATCTCCAATCCCACTTTTCATCATGTGTCATAATCCCCCACTAATTTCCTCCTATGACATTCCCCCAAATTTCTCTCCAATTGCCACTTTTCTCTCGTGTCATAATCCCACTAGTTTCTCCCTATGACACATTCATCCAATTTCTCCTTTCATATCTCCCCCTTAATTTCTCACTAATTCGTGTTCCCTAATTTCTCCATTTCATGTTCCAAGCCTCCCAACCCCAAATTTTACTTATTTAAATAGTAATCATATTTTTATTTATTTTAATATATGAGTTGGGCTAGGATTGGGGAGAATGAGACTACCTTTGATGATGCGCTCAAGAAGCTAATCGAAGATTTCAAAGACAACAAAGGTCCCTACTTTGACAAGCTCGAGATGTTCACTCAGATCCTGGATCGGAAAAAGGGAAGGTCCACAAGGCTGGACCATGTGGTTGGATAATCATGATGAGATTCTTTATTAGAAGAGTTTTATGCTGCTTTCACAATTTGTGAATTTTGTTTCGAGTACTGTTATTATTTCTTCCACTTTTGGCTCCTTTTATTGTATATGGATGACTACATACTTTTAGTAAGTTAGTTTCTATATTTGTTGGTTGAGACTCTGTCTTCCATAGTTTTTGTATAAACTCTTTTGAACTCTTGATTATTAATACAAAAAAAAGATAGTAAAATTATTATTTAAATTTTTTTTATTAATTCTATTTATTTCATATTATATTATAAATATATTTATCGTATTTATATGTATGAAAAATAATTAAAATTATATGTATAGTTTAAATCAAATTTTATATATTTTTATGAATTACATTATATTTTGTTTCTATACATTGTAAATATTAAATATATTTCTAATATAAGATATTAAAATTATATATTTAAATATATTTATTGTTTAATTCAATTTAAATATAATATTATACTTATAACATAGATAAATAGTATATAATATCTAGCTATTTAATTTATATACGTAGAACATAAAAATATAATTATATTTAGATATATATGTAATATATAATAATAAATATAATTATAATATAAATCTATGTAAACTAAATATATAATTCTGAATGATTTTTAAGTTACCCTCTTTATTACTTCTTTATGTCAACCGTAATTCAGAATGATTTTTTAAGTTACTCTCTTTATTACTTCTTTCTGTTAACCACCTCTCTCTCTCTCTTGCAAACATAGCATGAGCATGTTAGTAATGTTGTCAAATTTTTGTTTCAATCTTGTTTACATTCCTATAAATAGGTACATAGTTTGTTTGAACCTATCACTTTTGCATTGATACCTTTGTGGCACATTAAATACCATCACTTTTTAAAGGGCCTACTAATTGACTTTCTTAAGGGCCTACTAATTGACTGCATGTACTCCACATATGTATGCAAAAAAATAGACAAAAATGACCCACACCAAAAGCACAATTGCTAGTTAAATAAATACAATATAAATTTTTTTATAAGATGTCACAAAATAAGTTTAAAGAGGAAAAGGAGAAAAAGAAAGATGAGTTAAAAAAAAATTCAATTAACCTTCCAAACCTCTTCCAATACCTATTGCATACCAAAAATACAATTGCTAGTTAAATGAATTCAAACTTTTACAGGATGTCACAAAATAAGTTTTAAAAAGAAGAAGAAGATAAAGAAAGACGAGTTTAATCACAAAATAAGTTAAAAAATAAAAAGAAAATAAAGAAAGACGAGTTTAAAGAAGATGAGAAAAGAGAAGTTATTGACAAGAGGACCAAATTTATTCACGAGACAGCAATGACAGGGAACGGTGAGGATTAATGCGAGGCCCAAACGTCAACATACTATCTATACGCATTACCTAAACGTGCTGCAGCAGGTCACGTAATTGCCCAACATTTTTGCTTCCGTTTTTACGATGAATGCTCTTTAAATACATCTCTTCAACTTGCATTGGAAATGGACAGTGTCAGAGGCCATGTGGTACTACTTCCTTTCCCTGCAGTGAACCAAACAAATCTCCAAACGCAACTAGCCAACATTCTAGTTAAAAAATTCTAAAATCATACATGGAATGGCGTGAAAATTCTTTCAAATTTTCACGCACGTGCACATCTAATCAATTATTATATGTAAGACGATGTCATTAGAAATGAGGGAAAAAGGAGAAATTATATCGATGGACTTTTCTCTATGTAAGAAAATGAATTACATGGTGGCAAGGAGTTATGGTTTGTCATGACCTGCTGGTCTCATATCTAGTGCGTTTTGCTGGTTTATGTGTGAAATGAAAACTATGTAAATATCCAACGTTTCCTCGATAAATAGCACCACACAACACTTAATAACAGCAACAATTTGGGGAAAATAGTTGAATTGTTTGGAGTTGGATAATGGACGGCGTTAGAGGTCATGCGCTCTTACTTCCTTTTCCTGCACAGGGACACATTACACCCCTAATGCAACTACCCAACATTCTCACTGCCAACCATATTCTGGTAACATTTGTTAACACAGAATTCATAGAGAAGCGCTTGAACCATAAGTCTACCGAGTACATGAGGTTCGAAAGCTTCCCAGACTGTCTTTCGCCAGATCATGTCCGCACTTAGAAGTTGCCCGAACTTTGCGAGTCCCTGCAAAAGCACGCCCCATTTCATGTGGAGAATATTGTTGAAAAGATCATGCAATCGGTCCATGTGCCACCGCTAACAATGATCGTTGCAGACGGAGTATTCTCTTTCACTCAGCAGATCGCCCATAAATTTGGCGTACCAGAGTCGCATTTTGGACAACTAGTGCCTGCGGTTTCTCTGCCTACTATCATATGCCTCTACTCATTGAAAAAGGTTATATCCCACTCAAAGGTACTGAAAATTTCCTGCTTTTTTATACGGATTTATTTAAAAGAATATGTTTATTCTTATATTGTTATCAGGGTTTAATTATACAGTTTTTAGTTAAATTTGTGTAGTTTTTGAGTTAAACTTATTCATCTATTTTTATGGGTAGTGGTTCACAAGAACTCATTTCTCATGAGTATGAATGGATCAGTTAGCACTTATGGCATCTAGGTGATGATCACATAGGTGAAGCACCCGGACTTCCAGGGAGGTCACCCATCCCAATACTATGCTTATAACTGGAGTAGTACTGAGATGGGTGACCTCCTCCCCATGCTCCACTTCTATGATCAGTGCTAAGTGGTCCATTCATTTTCATGAAATATAGATTCTTGTGAATTACTACTTATGAAAAATAGATCAATGAGTTGGAATCAAAAACTTGGAAAAAAAATCTCCTACTTATGGAAACACTGTGGTGGTGATTTGGTTACAGATGTGAGAGATGGGTACAAGAACAATTTCATCGATTGTATTCCTGAAATGGAAACTCTGCGTGTGAAAGATCTGCCCAGCTTCCTGACAGTAACCGACGCTGCCGATTATATGTTTCAGTACCTGCTCAAAGAGGCGCAAAACACTCACCAGGCTTCCTTAGTTTTGCTTAACACCTTTCAAGAGCTAGAAGGGCCCTTGTTGAGCGATCTGAATGTTAAATTCGGTAATAAAGTGCTCTCCATCGGTCCGCTTCTGCTCAGCTGTGCAGGGTATGGCGATGTTGTTGCCGACACAAACAGCAGCATATGGATTGAAGAAAAGTCGTGTCTGGAGTGGCTGGATAAACAAGAAGAATCATCAGTAATCATCAGTATATATGTGTGCTTCGGAAGCGTGACTGTGTTATCAGATGAAGAGCTAGGGGAGTTCGCGTGGGGATTGGAGGCAAGTAATCAACCATTCTTGTAGGCTATCCGTCCTGATCTTCTCCAAGGCAAATCTGCTGTGCTTCCTTCTGAGTTTGTGGAGAGAACGAAGGAGCGGGGGTTTTTCGTCAGCTGGGCACCACAAATTAGGGTTCTGTGTCATCCCTCTGTGGGAGGGTTTCTTACTCACAGTGGGTGGAACTCGACACTTGAGAGCATAAGCTTTGGCGTGCCCACGATATGCTGGCCATTCTTTGCAGAGCAGCCGACAAACAGGAGATTTGTAGATGACGTTTGGAAGGTCGGTTATGAAATGAAGGAAAGTGTTTTAAGCGAAGAGGTGGAGGCGCTGGTGAGGAAGTTGATGAATTTGGAGGACGAGCAAGGCAGAGAGATGAGAAGTAGATTGAAAAAGCTCCAAGACAAGGCGATTGCTTCAGTTGAAGTGGGTGGAACTTCTTACAAGAATATGGAGGAATTTTTAAGGCAGATGAAGATGAAAATGGGTAACTGAGACTCTCCAGGTTGCTTTGGATTCTGTATTGTTTTGTGGGTTACTAGTAGTTTCTCTTGTTTATGACATTACAGAAGACGAATTGGAGTATTCAGAAACTTCCACTTTCATTTTCTGAAATCACACGTACCAAGTAATATGACATATATGTTTTTACCTAAATCGATATTTAGCATGATGTAGACCTAAGATAAAGAATCACATGTTATAGTATAAGCAGAATTCACGAGGGATGCTGAGTCGTAGCTGTCAATAAAATTGATAGAGAAATATGCAAGCTGGATTCTTAACAAATATCTCTAATCTTGTTACATATAATAATAAAGTAGAAGTAAGATTAATAGTGTTTGACATGGCCTTATTTCAAATATATACTTATACACAATTACAAAAGAATGATATATTTAAAGTTTAACAAATATCTTCTATTTATATAATAAAGTAAGGAGTGGTAGTAACGATTGACATTGCTTTAACTCTTCAAATATATTGAGAATAATTACTTTTAAATCAATTTTTTTTATATTGGAAGTAAATTTTAGGAATTAAAAACTATTTTCAATGTTTGTAGATAAGATTGTAATGATTTCGTATTGTTGTAAGAAATTAAAAATCACATATATTATAATATTATTAATAAGAAAAATGATGCAAATAAAAATAAAAATTATATTTTATTATTTTCTTCTTTATAAGAATAACATGTTGTTGTTAAGAAGATATTCAGATATTTGAAAGGAACAGTTAACTATGGTTTATGGTATAGAAAGAATGATAATTTTACACTGAGTGTTTTCACTGATGTGAACTAGTTAGGTAATGCAAATGATAGAAAAAGTACACATGGTGGAACATTCTTCTTTGAAAAAAGGTTAGTCTCATGGTCCAGTAAAAAACAAAGTTGTATATCATAATCTACTCCTAAGGTTGAGTATGTTATTTTTGTTGTTTACTGTACACAAGTTATTTGGATAAAGAAAAAGTTAAAATATATCAGAGTAAGTATTGATGGGCCTATTACTATTTGTTGTGATAACTCAAGTGATATAAGTATTTTGAAAAGAATCTTGTATTGCATTAAAAAAAGAATATATCTATCAATCATCATTTCTTGAAAGAAAAGATAAGGGAAAATGAAGTCAGATTGGAATATGTGTCTACTAAAGAGAAGATTGCAAATATCTTCACAAAGCCCTTGTCAAAGGATACTTTTGAGTATCTCCAAGGTAAGCTTGGGGTGAGAGCCCCTCCTGATCAGAGCTAGAGATGCATGAATTTGCATCGGTCCAATGCTTTCAAAAAGATTATCATCAATTTGGACTTGATGTTTTGGGTGGTTACTACTCAAGGGCAGTAGTTAGTCTTGTGGAGAAGTTAGTCTTGTGTGGTATGTTTTTCAATTTTTGAGATCTTTAATTTCTTTTGGTGTCTATGATGTACTACATATATGTTCATTGTCATTGATGTCAAATGGGGAGAGATATATTTGTGAAAAATAAGTGTCATACCTAGAGGGAGAGATTGAAGTTTTGGCAGAGATATATTGTGGATATTGTTGAGAGTATTATTGTTATGGTTTCTTTGTGCATTCATTTTGTTTTTCACATCATATGTTGTCAGTAATAGAAAAGAGGGAGATTGTTTGATATTTTTGAGATATATTGCATATATGTGATGGCATTGATGTTTTTTCATTGATGTCAATATATTTTTTAATTTCTGACAATGTTCCTAGTTTGTTGAGTGAAGAGTTTGGATTGGTATTTTGTATGTGTTGTAGATCAGATGTTGATAATTTACAGATGGTTGAAGGGATGTCTTTAGTTGGCCTATGTAAAACTATAGAGGTTTGAATTATGATTTGAGTGAGTTTTAGGTGATATATTAGAGACTATTTTTTCTAGTTATTCAGGTGGTGATAACGTTGTAATTTTTGGTTCAGTGTGGATCAATTATGTGATATTTTTATTTGCTAATCAGGTGGTGAGATTAGGACATGGATGTGTGTCATTATCTTGAATCGTTCATGATTTGGATGTTGGCAAGATATTCTTATACTAAGTGACAGAGGTTGATGTTTGGTGTTCTTGATGAACAATGTAGAGATAGTTATAAATTCTGAGATAGAGTTGTTTATGTTGTTGATGTGGCATTTCACATTTCTTGGTGATGATTTGTGTTATTTTCCATTGCATTAGGCTATGCAATTCATTTCAATTTATTTTCCTATGATGTGTTGATACTCTTATTTGTTCTTTGTCGACTTGCTGGTGTAGTGTGCCATGAAGGATTGTGGTGTAGCTTGTAGATCTAAAGCATGTTCAAGGATGGAGATTTAGATCCTACCTATGTATTTTCCAACATGTCTTGGATCACATTGATGTTCGTATTGTATTCAACTTAATATCTTATATTTAGGTCCTTGGATGACCTTGTGAGCATAAGTTGACGTAATGTATTTAAAGTTGTAATCAATTATATGTGTGATGGATGAGAGAAGCATGTAAGTGGATGTGTGAAAGGGTATAAGTGGAATCTTTAATTTAGAGACATATTTTTTTTACTTCATTGGAGCTATATTGGCATATCAGATATGCTATCAGTGAGTTCAAAATGCAGTACATTATTGACCATAGTAGATAGTCCATTTGGGATTATAGCCCTTGTTGTAATATTAGGGTCATTAACCTTAGGGTTATATCCCTATGTTGTATTTGAGCAGTGATATCTAGGATGTAAGCCTAAATGTAGGTGCCTTCCCTTTTGTACCTCTAACAAGGTTATTTTGCTAGTACATTATCTTTTGGTTTTGATCCCCACCATGGTTTTTCCCTTAATCAGGTTTCCACGCAAAAACTATGGTGTTATGTGTTCTTGTTCTTTGTGGTTTGGTGCTTTAATTTATATCATTTTGATATAAGTTTCAAATATTGAGTACTGAGTGAGGTTTTTTAATTATTGGACACAACTGATTCACTCCCCCCCACTTGCAGTTGTATGCTACCTTATTTATAATAGTGAAATCTTTGGCATTGAGTTATCTCTCTTTGAGAAGTGAATCCTTTGGCAATGAGCCCCTAGAACTAACCTTTATCTATAAAAATCACCTTAACTATTGTTACCCTAATAGGTGTTCATACATTTGATAATTATCTTCTCCATGGTTTTTCCCTTAACAAGGTTCTCCATGTAAATCTTGTATTTCATGTGTTTGGTGATTTTTGTACTTTCATATTCATTTATCACTCTATTAATAAAAAATTTAATATATTCCTGGTGGAACTTATCAAAGTTTTATTAAGGATTACTTTTTGTTGGACAATCAATTCACCCCCCCTCCTTAAATGTCTTGCATATACAACAATAACTATTCCTCCATTATTAGAAATGAAGTATTAAGATCTTCAATCTCCTTTTGATGATATTTATAAGATATTTAGAGAGTTTATAGCTCTTTTATGATTAGTTCCATTTGGGAGTTTACCCTTTCCAAATCTATTTCGAAGATAGTTAGTGTTTCGTTCAGACTTATGAGCCCCCCCTCTATTTTCTCTTTTTCCTCTTTCTTTACTAGAATAGAAGTGATATCTCTTTGTTTATTATCTTTATTGAATGTAGAGTTATCCACTTTCAAAATATTAATTTGGACTTTGAACCTATCCACATTCTCAATCACACATGCAAAATCCTCCATAATTTTCCCTTCTTGTAGTCTTGTTTAATGAAATATGAGGTAACTACCATCTATGATTCTTCTAGGAATTCTACTTTATCTTATGGATAACTAATGCTCATATTGATTTTGATAGAATGCACTATATAATCCTTAATCCTCTTCTCACCCTCCTATTTATGAACATTCAAGATCATTGATGGCAACATGATTAATACATGTAGAAATCATTAATCCTTGAGGTAGTCAATGAAGCTTCCTTGGTGGTGTTGAACCACCTCTATATTTCCAAGAGAGAATCAATCTATTTTCCTATGAGAGTATAGCCTCCCTAGAGTTGAAAGGGTATCACAAGGGTTAATGTGCTATCATTTTTGCTAGTGTTAGACCTTCTAGAAAAGCTAAGGGTGGTAGATGAGAATAGTGGTTATCTCTGTATAATTTGATCTATTGATGCTAGGATTGAGAAGAGGAAAACTAAAGTGGAGTTCTCATGACTATCTTCATGGATGTGGGTTTTTTTATAGAGGTAGATATCAAATAGAAATTTAGAATTAAAATTAGAATGGATTTCATGATCATATAATTCATTATAATGAAGGGTTTAAATGACTCTAAGGAAGGTTGGGTTGTGACTAGCTATAGTGAACTAATAGAAGTAAGGCTAGACTTGTATACAAAGGAAAATTTTGAAATAAAAAATTGAGAAGAAAGAATAGTGGGAAAGAAAATTTCCTAATTATTCATAAATAAAGGGGCTACAATAGTAACTCTCTCTTCATCATCATCATAAATAAGACTTTTCATATCTAATCTCCTTTTTCTCTTAACTTTAATCTCTAGACCCAATGATGTATTTTGTGTTATTGGATCTCTATCTAGTCTTTTATTCAGGATCTTTGCATGTGGATCTTATGCATTGGCAATAGCCGACATAATTAATTTGGGTCCTTGAAGGGTCATGGGCTTCTTCTCCACTAAAATTTACTTTTCAGTAGTTCATGTTGTCCATTTTTAGCTATTACCCTAACTTCAGAACAAGATTCACCATTGAAACATTTTGGGAGTTCTTTTGATGGGTGAGATTATTCCAATGTTTTTTGAACACTGCATTACTATCTAGGCCACCATCCTCAGTTATGGTGTTAAAAATATCTCGTAGATAAATCAAGAAAGTGGAAATTTTCTTCACCAACCACTTTTCATCCACAAGGGGGTTCTTGAAACCCTAGGGGAATTTCATATTTGAGATTTCATCTTTGGGTAGAAATTGAACTAGGTAGGAGGGCCCTAATTAGGTAGCATGGCTAAGTATACCATTTGTTAATGCTCAATTTAATAGGATTACGAAACTTCTCCCAGTAATATCTTGAGTCATATAAAATTGGAACTTTGAAAGAAGCCACCAAACAACCATTAAGATTATAGTTCTTGGCATCACAATAAGGCATAAGGATACGTCACTAGCTTTATGTCAAGCACATCCTCAAGTCTCTTCTCTAGAATTAAAATACTTCCATAGTTCCATGTACTGATAAGATAGCTCCATCTACTTTATAGATCCATAAGAAATATCTACAATTAACAACTATCAAAAGACTTTTAGGTCTAAGATTTGGTCTAGCACACACGTGTAACCAAACAAGTTCACCCAAAAATCCATGTAGTACACAAAATTGAAATTTGACCTATAGAACCAATTAAAACTAAGGGGCGGTGTCTGCATGAAATATATCTAGTGGTATGAGAACCTCAAGATTGATTATCCCATTACAGTTTGTAGAAAAAGAGTAAAAAAGATCTTTGAAAAATCATAATAGTCATGAGAGGATGAAAATAAGTGAGTCCACACTATTAGATTTCTCATATTTCCCTTGCCTACTATGCATAGGCCCATGTATCCACTTTGGAAGAAATTGGCATTTAGATACAAAATGAGATGAACAAGGAAGAACGGGTAGAAAATTTTACATATGTTATCATAACCTTTGATTTTTTAGATAATTCCCTTAGTTATGTTCTCTATGAAGTCATACTAGAAATAATTTTTCTCCCATTTCAAGTTGAGGTTGTACTCCTTGTGGTAAGGATGGACATCCAAGTTGTGATCTTTAACAAGAATAAAAAAAAACATGTAGAAAATTTCTTATAAATATTTCCTAAAGAATTTTATTAAAATAGGGAGCTCATGTCTAGACTTGTCTTCTTTTTCTCAACCTATTTTGAAATTGTAGAATTGGGGTGCCTCTTTCCTCTTAAAATATTTTTTTTTGAAATATTCACAACTAAATTTGTGGATACTGGGGTCATAGGGGATACATATAATTTTGTACATCATGGAAGTGTTAACTTCCAATCTTAGCTATTTTTTAGGGATAAATCAAATTGTGGTATCAAAATATTCATCAATTATGCAAACTAGTTCAAGGCAAGGGTGTACCCAGGGTACCAAATACTAAGGAAGGCCAAAAATCAAAAGTTAAACACCCAAAGGACTCAAAAAATTCCCCTTTTCCAAGGTTTTTTTTACCTTTGCAAAGGTCCATCTAGAGATTCTTCAAATTATCCTATGATTTTTTTATCAAAAAAGTTGTTGGCTCAATCTTGCACCATGGCGACATTTTATGACTATTCTTCTTTAAAGTTTTGGTATGCTCGTAATTATGTTTTCATTGATTGTGAGTGCATGGAAAGGAAAATTTTTGAAAAATATTCATGTAAATAGCTTGTGGAACTTTGGATACAGGGTGGGAACTTCATCCCTATGTGGCCACATGGTTCTGACACAAAATGATTCTTGATAATGTAGTGGTTCTTCCCTAATTGGTTCAGAAAAAAATTATTTTCTTTTCCTTTTAGTTTCTCAAAAAACTTAAGCGGGAATGTAGTTCATAGGATCTATTAATAAGGATCTTTGGAAATTAATTCATGAAAAACAACCACTCTTTATGTTCTTTGGGACACATCTGTCAAGGGTAAAACTACATACAACTCATTTTTTCCACCTCGTAAGAAGGGAGCAGCTTCAAGGATAATCTATATGGAGGAAGATGTACCTTGAGCATTAAATACATATTATATCATCCTTTTCAAACATTATGGGCATTAGAGAGGTGGTGAGACCCATATATTTGGATTTAAAATAGAGGGCACTAAAATCCCTAGAAAAGTAACACATGGGAAATAATAGTTTATGTACAATATTTTATATACATTCCATCATTGATAGAATAATTTTAAATGAGACCTACTAATGTGAATATTGAGGGTGTTACCTTTTGTGTCCTAGAAAACTCAATAAAATTTATTGTCTTTGTAGGTGTTGATACAAAATAGCCCTTCCATAGAGTGTCAAACTTAGCATGTTATCCTAGTTTTGTTGCCTTCTCATAAAAATTTAGAGCTAGGAACCCTACTCTAAAAGAAAGATTAGATGCTAAGTAATCACACTATTTCATAACCACTTACTGGCATTAGTCAGCACATAAAACACATTCTCTATATCTTCACATATCTCCAACAGCTTTGTTAGCCTCAATTCCATGGCATTAATATGCTCCTTCTCTAGGGAATTAGTTAACTAAAGCATAGGGATCTCCATTGATAATGGAAATAATTCCTCCTTTCTAAACACTATTTCACAGGCAAAAGAATTCAGAGCCTTTTCTAGAGTAATATTTCACATAAGGTTGTCTTGAGATTCTTAGGCCAATCCTTTTGATGGTTCACCCACAATTATTTTAATTAATTGGATGATATTCTCATTGGTGGACTCGTCTAGTCTATCCTCTTGTGAGTAATAATTTGGTGATGTCTTTAAGACTACCCCGTGTTTCAATTGAAAATCATATATAATTTCTCCCAAGAAGGATTTTTCATTATCAAATATAATGCTCTTTGGGGGACCAAACCTTGATACGACTCCAAGAAGTTGAGGATTTGGAGCTCTATGGAATTCCTTAGAGCAACAACTTCAAACCAACGTATGAATTAATCAGTGGCTACTAGGATCCATTTATGTCTTGAGATTGATATTAATTTTATCATCCCAATGAAATCCAAACCCCATTGTGTGAAACATTTTTCCATAATGATCCAACTAAGAGGCCCATGGATAACTTTTTCCTCCTTCCCATGAAAAGATCACACTCTTGACATTTTCTGACCAAATGGTTATAGTTAAAGAAGGATGTGGGAAATAGGTATACCACTATCATGATTTTAAGAGGTATGATTTAGGAAAAGAAGTGGCCACTAGTATAGATATTATAAAATTCATCCTATATTCTTCTCTCTTGGGACCCATCTACAGAATGCAATAGAACATCATCAAAGTTCTTCTTAAATAGGACGCCTTCATCTAGGATGAACCCCTCACTTTGATAATGGTAGAATATCTTCTCATGACTTGAAAGGTTGGATGGGTACCTCTTTGTCTACATGAACTACACTTGATCTATTATCCAAGACTCCACCTCTTTTTCTTGGTTGAATGGTACTATATCTTCTATCTCTTCTTCAATAGTTTCATAGGTCATCTTTTCATTTGCAAGTCTTCCATCTTGTGCAATATATTTGCATAAGCCCCTTCCATGGATGATCTTAGTAGGTTATAATTTAATGTCACACTCTAAGATCATTTTTACCTAATTAACCCTTTTTTCAGTGATCTCACCCTTCATGATGTACTCTCTTATGCAAGAGTTGACCATGTACAATAAGAATTCATTTTTGGCTATAAAATATTTACATTTCTATAGATATTTTATAATTTCAAAGGCTTAATTCCACAAAAAATTATATTTCCTTTTGTACCCCTTCAAATATCTTGAGCGAAAATCAATGGGAATTTTTTTGTTCAAGTCTATGTCCTTTTGCATAAATACAATTACAATTTTGTGCTCACTTCCATAGATGTACATTAGGAAGTCTTTTAAAAAGTATAGGTTGGCCAATATTAGTGCTGATGATATGACCTCTTTAATATTTTCAAAGATTTTGTTGGCCTCAAAGTTCCACTCAAACACTTTTTCTTTTTGTAACACCAAGGTGATTGGTGTAGCTAGATTGGAAAAATTGGAGATAAATCTATTGGCAAAGTTGACTTTCCCTAAGAAGGGTTGAATTCAATTTTCTTTTATAGGATTAGAAAGGTCATTGATCATGGCTATGACCCTTTTGGGATCTATCGAGATTAATTCTTTGGATACAATGTATTAAATAAACTTCCATTATGGGAAAACAAAAATGCATTTCTTGGGGTTTAGAGAAACTCCAAACTCTTGACATCCCTCAAAAAATTTCTTTAAATGATCAAAATAATATTTTTATGCTTGTAAAATACTATAAGGCCATCTAGATAAATGAAATATTTTTTTCAATAATGCCTTTGAAATTTGAAAGCAATTTTCATTATACATTCAAAGGTGGTACCTTTGTTAGATGATTCAAATGGAATCTTGGCATAGGAGAAGGTTTCAAACTTTGTGGTGAAGCAAGTCTTGTGTTGGTCCTCTTGCTTTACCTATACTTGATTGTATCCCAAAAACTTACCAAGCAAGGAATACAGTTACAACTTAGTAATTTTTTAGAGGATCTACTCCATAGAAGGTAGCAGGAAACAATCTTTCAAGGACATGTTGTTTAGGTCCAAAAAATTGATGCAAAAATGGATGTCACCATAACTCTTGTGCATGGGCACCAAGCTCAAAGCGTAGTTACTATATTTGATTAAATGGTTGATGCACAAGTCAATATTATGTTTAAGGGGTCAATGGATCATATCTTATAGTCATATAAAATCATTTACCCTCAATATCCAAATTTCATTCTATAAATATATGTTATATCTTGTTGTTGCATTCAACTAAGGATAAAATAATATTAAATGAAATTATTACATTTATTATTATTGCACAATAGAGTTTCTAAATAGTCAATGATTCCATACATATTGATATCATCTCAATATGATGTACTATTTAAAATATTTCCATTATCTCTACTATTTAAAACTCGATAGGCCTTACAACATAGGTGTCTCCATGCTTTCATCATGATTTTTACATAAACATATAATCATCTAACACAAGTTCATATCACCATTACTTGCCTCCTATAATAGTTCCTCTATCAAGTATATTGTACTTAAGAGGTCATAAATACCATGTAGTCATAATATTGATATTATGAAATATTATTTCAAAAGCCTCTCTAAGTCTTAACTAGTGACATCCTACTTCAATAGGGTTTAATGATATCGAGTATCATTAAAAATTAGGACATCATCCTAATAAAGCTACTTAAATTCCTTTTTGATTCTTATAGACGTAAAAATGTTTACAAAATTTCATCAAACATGATCAGGGTTTGAGTCTTAATGGTGGTAATTAGAACTCTAGACATTTTTCATCTACATATAAGATGTAGACTCTATAATGTTAGTAGTACACATATTCTTAACAACTTAGTTTAATCTTCCTTATTGTGTACCCTTTATTCCTATAATAGCTTGTTTTTTGGACTAGATAATTTTTCACTTTAATTTATAATTAAATTTTTCTTATAATTGTAGTTCCCAACATGGTAAGATATAAACCATATCATAATATTTTATTATATATAATGATTGGAACATATGGAACTTGTGTCTTTACTTTTAATCCATTGATCTTAGAATTAAACTTAATGAATATAAGTTCTTATCATATGGCTAACCCCACAATAGTGGGTTACACTTTTTTAGACATGCTGGTTTTTGCTGAAATAACACATTTTTAATAAAATAGGATGTTTTAAGCCTTGAGAGGTTCTATTTGAAGAATTAATTACAAATGGTTAGCTCAAAGCCTCTTAGATAAAAAAATATTGATATAACATCTATACTTTTCATTCATACCTATAATGGAGTCTCCTTCACACTTATTAAAATGCTGACAAAAAATCACTTTGACTTTATCTTTTGTCAGATCAAATAAATCCATTTGAAAAACCTATCTATGTAGTAAGGTACTACTCAAAAAAATCTTTCCAATGATTATAATGTTAATATATATTAATTTTATTATGACTTTGTATTTTTAGTCTTACTAAACATAGATATTTCACCATATCTCCACCTCTATGTTTGATGCTTATGGAAAAATAGTAAATGAGAGAAAAAAAATTTAAAAATATGTATGCCCTAGGTATTGAAGTTCTCTTTCTATCAAAAAAATAAAAAAAATAATTGGACAAATACACAACAAGTTATAAGCTATGTAGTCAAGGTATGTCAAAATTACGGCTTAGTCAACTTCAAATGTTAATAAAATATGAAATAATCATGATAATGTCATAATATCAATTGCACGCCCTCCATATGGATGTTAAAAAACTAAATTTGAAAGAATCACATTGATATCTATTTTAGAAAATAAGTTATGCTCTATGAAAACAATGTAACTCTTTGAAAATGACATTTGTAGAAACATACCAGTTTTTGTGGGAGAAAGAAAAAACTAATCAAATCAATTCAAATATAAAAATAAAAAATATATTTAGAATCTAGACAGAAAATCCTAAAAGACTCTAATTTACTTCATCTTCTGATTCTTAATGGTTTAACGAGAATATGCATTCGAATCTAAAAGTTTTTTTCAAAATGTAGAGTTCAGTGTTCGTTCAGGCAAAAAAGTGTAACCCACTATTGTGGGTTCACCCATATATATATATATGAATATTTTAACTAATTATCTAATAAAATGATGATTCATTATTACTCATCCATTGATCCTAGAGTTTCCTAAAATGAGCCCATATTGACTCTTGAAATTATCCACCTAGAATCTATACTTTCTTGTAAATCCCCTTGTCCATCATTTTTCCCTTCCTCCACCTTTCACTCCTTTTGTCCTATATAATTCTTCTACTCACCTGACTTAACCATCTTTTGTACCCAATGCGTAGCTTGGACCCAAATATAGAGTCTCATCCGACTCATGTTAACCTCTATCATTCCATTTGCAGTAACTTCATCTACTCTCTCACCATTATTACTTACCCATAACTGTTAATCTCTACCCCACCATCTAGTTGTACTTACTATCATAAATATCCCATTCATTATTCTTAGCACACTTCTTAAGGAGTCCTTCCAATATTGTATGGATTCACACTATCATGAAAATAGAAACCTAGATAGGAAAGGGATGATAGAGCCAAATGAAGTAAATAATAGAAATGAAAAGAATAGATTAACTATGAAAAGGAACACACTAAATAATGATGTGAAATGTAAATATAAATCAAACATTATGCAAGGATCAAGAGGAAAAAAATGCAATAGCCCTTAGAATCAAAACTTTAAAATATAAGGGCTTCATAGATAAATCTTCTTACACCAATTGATATGAGCTCAATACAATTCTAACTAGATTAGAAGAAATAAATGTAGATAAAAGAAAGAAGAAATATCATGGTCAACATCATAACTTACACCAAATGGGAACTCATCCCAATGCCCAAAAAATTTAACTACTATATTTTATTGTTATGTTAATGTGAAAGATCATATTGGAATTTGATATGGAAGTTTCCTCTTGAGTTATGTTGGCTATCACCTAAAACAACTACCTTTTTTAAAACTAGAAGAGCTAGAGACTCAATGCTAGCATGACCATGCTTGTATCCTTGGCTAAATTTTGCGTTATCCTTCTCCCTACCTAATTAGGAACTCAACTTTGAGTATTCAAATTTACCTACAAATCCCCTATCAATATATTGGCCTTCCATTGATAGTGAAACAAATGCTTGACTGGGCCTTTAGATATTTTTGAGTTTGTTGGCCCATGCAATCCTCTCTTACTATTTATTTTAGAAATTTGGACAAAATTTGAAGTACTTTTAAATTGGGGAACTCATGGGTATCCAAGCTAGCAATAATCATTATGTAGGTTTGACTAATCAAATAATTAGAACTCATGTTTAACAAATGATTAATGATCATCAATATTTTTTTATTATTTTACATTATTATATTCTATTGTACAAAATAATACAAACTTCAATAAAGTTTAAAGATAAAACATTTAAATTATAATTGTACTACAAAATTCATAAAATCATCCACTTTAAAACTTTTTAAGCAACCCTCAAATATAACTCTATGTTTTTAAATGCACAAAATCTAGAAATTATCAATCTAAATGCTGAACTATTTTAGTTTCCTTAACAGCAAGGCTTAAAGACATTCAAAGATTTTTCATTGAAATCTTGTAAAAAAAATCATTCGGTCCAATCCAAGATATCCTACAATTAATGCATTCTATAAGGCCATATTTCTAGGAAGTGGCTATCCTCTTGACAAAATGTATTATTGACCAGATTTGACTAATCTGAAAATACAACAGATTTTTGCGAAATTTTCAGAATCTGTTCTTCATGATCTGCATATTTTGAATTGGAAACAACAAAATTTTTTTGAAAAACATAACTGTTTTCGTAAATCTGTAAAAAAAAATTTTATCTCTTATACATTTTTGTCGCGCCATATTCCTATGAGACATTCCATTGAACAGTTCGCGTGCCTTACCTATGCTTTCATTTGTTATGTCCAACGCTCCCATTTTTGTACAGGCTGTGATTACGCTGGCAAATTTATGGTTATGTCCAGTCGTTTCTCTCACTGCGACAAAGTGTAGATCACCAATAAAAATGTTTCAGTGTTGCATGTAGAGGACTGGAAAGAAAGCATTCCCTTACATCCGAAGGCGGATTTTTCCATGACAGTCAAGTTTGGGAAAGTGAAAACCATGAAGAATACTTTCTGCCTGCGCTGCGATCTGTTGATTGGTAGTGCTAAATGCTAATACTAATGTAAATATTGGTAATAAGGAATAAAAGGTGAAAATTCGAGGAGAAAGCAGAATTCGCAGCTTCTTTTTTAATCTTTATTTTATTCAGTGCAATTTACAGCAGACAGGCAAAGCATGTTGTCGTGTACATTACAGTGTTAGATAGGACGCTTCTCTTACAATTTTTTGTATCATGTTACGTACATTGATATGGATATTTTTTTATTATTTCTCACAATGAAGTCCATTATTGCTCTTTTTTTTAAAATGGTAAAGATTGTTTAGAGGTATGTCTTGGTAAGAATAGGTAATGAGAGTTGAAATTGATAGTACAAGCATGAGATTCGACAAACCATTTCAAACATCTTGATGGCAGTAGTGGGGTCTCAAGATGGTCACCAATGACAATTGATTTTGAAGGAGCTACATCATAATACTAAAACTATCTATGCAAAGAGCATAATCTCTCTACCCTTTTATGTGATGATGTCGAGAAAAAAAATTACAAATCTGTAAGGAATGATGTAGGTTATATATACACAACCCAAAAATGCTTCTAATATGGAGACCCAAAAATGCTTCTAATATGGAGAGCCAACATAGATTGTCAGTCTGTTGTCTCGTGAGCACTTATTTTAAAATACATTGTTATGTATGGATCCAAAGTGGAGAGAACATCTAAGGCTTGCACTAATATGTTAAGAAGAATGTCAGCAACCCAGGAACTAGATCATCCCGCTCTCATAGCTTATCAAAATTTCATGGTAGAAATTATAGTTGAGTGCAATATAAGAGCACAAGAAACATGTCATATGCTTTAGGAATTTCCCTTGGTTATTTCCAATCAACTTTTCACGTCTTTGAATGTTGGTCAGAAAGTGTTCATCAATAACAAGAATAAAAAGTGAGAGCTAGCTCAAGGTCTAGTTGCTTACATACCTACATTAAATGGTCTCCAAAGCTCAAGACTCTAACACTACTAAAATATGCAAGATCTTACTCCTACTTTGCAAGTCATAGATAGTTCACACAAAAACACACAAACGAGTAAAAGCCATTGTCAATGTTTTCCAAAGTTTCTATTTAGCCTCCCAAAGGATTAATGAAAAAAATTTGAAACATTTTGTTAGAGAGAGATACTCATATATAAACATTTTTTCCACATTGAAATTGACATAGGGCTTACAAGGATTCAACAATAGAAAATTGGGAGAAAATGAATGCAACCAAATATGATGTGTGGCATGTCATTTGGACCAACCAAGAAGAGGAAATCTTAGGAGAGGAAGTAAGTGATAATGATAATAACCTAAGGGACACAATAGAGATGAACAAATGAGATTTGTTTTTACAAATGGTACCATCAAACAAGGTTAGCTTAGGTGAGCTTGAGATGCTTGGAAGGTGAGAGTTTGATACCAACAACCAATGAGATCATATTGCAATACCAAAACATTTGCAAGAATTTTGACATAACTCATAAATGAAAAATATCTAGTCAAGATGAAAACATGTCATCTAACTTTGAAATTCCAAGCTATATTATTGTTAGAAAATAAAAAATTATCTCTCTTGATAATTACAAACCATAGAAAATGCCCCTCTACTGAACTATTGCATATGATAATTTAAGGAACGATGGGTACAAGAAATTCCTACTTGATCCCTTTCATAAGGAGTACACACAAAAGTAATTTTCTACAACAAAAAGGTTAACTTCTCACACTAGCCCCTACAAGAGTTGTTCATTCAATATCCATGCCTCAACTATACATTCAAAGCTTTGGATTCCTATTAAAGTAATGTAGCCCTTGCAAGGACAAGTAGCAAAAATATTCCAGGAATATTTGATGGACATAAAATGTATTCTCATTGATGAAATGAGTTTCATAGGTCCAAAACTACTGTTAAAAATAGACAATACAATATACAAAGCATTTCCCTAGAATAAACATATGTGCCTTGAGGGAGTCTTTGTCATACTTGTTGTTAACCTTATAGAACTTCTACCCATGATGGACAAGCCTATTACGCATCGTTCCCCACTACCAAAAAAATGTGGGACCAATTCAATATTTTTGTCAAATTACAAACAATATTTTACCAACATGATGAATGTGCAGGACAAGCATGCAATTTTTCCAAATCTTATAGACTGTTCAAAATGTGGAACCGATACAAGAATATAGGAAGCTCTTGATGACATGCAAAGACAAACAAATCAAACCAATTAGAAAGGAAAAATTTTGATAGCTTGGTGCTTTTTTTTTCTTCCAATGATTTTTTCAAGCTACACAATCAAAGAATGCTAAAATTGTTGAACCAACCAATTGCAAATTGACTACTACAAAAAGTACAAGGAGCACAATAGAAAATGTATCTGTGAAGGACAAGTCAAAAAATGAGTCCTACTTTTCAAAGGTCGATGCATCATTCTCACAACCAACATATGGATAGAAATAGACCTTGTAAAAGGAGATCTTGGAAAAGTAATTAATATTTTTTTATAGTCCTAGTTCTAAACCACTAGATGTTTCAATGTATGTTTTGGAAAGGTTCATAATAACAATGAGCCATCATGGGATGAACAAGACCCAGAAATTATACCAATTATTCCTATATCTCTAAGAAGTTGAAGGAAAATACCCCTTGCAATTTCATGGTCTATAACCATACACAAATTCCAAGGCCTAATGCTACAAAAAAAAAATGGATATTAGAAAAATAGAAAGATAGGAGCTAGTATTCATAGTTGTATTGTCATGCCCCTGACTACCACTGATTTTAATTCTGACTATCTTAGTCATTTGGCTGAATCACTTATCGTGATTATCAATCATGTTACGTTGGTTTTATGTTATTTCAATTAAATTTACTCTAAATTGTTGTCTTGCATTATGAGGTGGTGATAAATTGTCATTCATTAGGTTAATTAATAAAGTTTTTCAAGATTTTTGGGGCAATTGAAAGAGAAGAGTATGATAAGTTAAGAATTGATTTAAAATTTTTGAATATTTATATTTTGGTTGGAACTTCTGAATATTAGTTTATATTATATATGTATATATATGTAATTGTTTGTGTCTTTGTGTGCTTGTATTTATATTTATACAAGTTATAATTATATGTATATATATATATATATATATATATATATATATTATATATATATATATATATATTATATATATATATATATATATATATATATATATATATATATATATATATATATATATATATATATATATATATATATATATATATTATATATATATATATATATATATATATATATATATATATATATATATATATATATATATATATATATATTTATATATATATATATATATAGTTTTAGCAGTAATCTCAATATTAATTAGGATTAATATTAATGTTAACATTAATATTAATATTGATATTAACATTAAAATACCTAATACTATGTTATTTCTAAGTTAGTACCTAAGCTAACCTAATACATGCGATTAAGACCTAACCTAAGCTTTACCATGTGTGACCGCTAGCCTAACTAAAACTTGGCATTGTTTGGACTGGGCATTGGGCGGCAATGTTATGGGAATTAATTGTGGGTAGGTTCATCAAACTGCGAACTGGAACTGCGTTCGCCAAGTGTCGACTATGCTAAGAGAAAATGATGTTAGTGATAAGCTCGCAGTTATGAGCATTGATTTGCATGTTTTGCTTGTCGCTTCGGCTAGGAGAAACTGAGTTCAGTCGCCATTGATGGATTTCAGTTGGAGTTTTATGGAAACTCTGTTGAACGAGTTTCTCTGTGCTTATATGGGGATACTGATGACCATGAAGGAAAGTTTTGATTCTCACCAGCCTTATATATGTTCACATTTTCATACTCTTTATGGTTTCTATCTTCTCGTGGTTGCATTTTCTCAGTTTCCGCTTTTAAGAGGGTTTCATTGGTATCTCTATGACTCGGCTTAGAGAGTTTGGAGGCTTGGGCTGCGAGGTTGAAGTAGACGGCTCTCCACGTAATTTTTCTTGAGTATCATCCTGCACTTACGCAGGCAGGGGGCTTTCTTTAACTCTATTATCTATCCATTTTTTATGTTCATTTAGATATGGTGAATATTGAATACCAAAAGTGCTATGTGGAATATTCGACACCCAACTCTGTGTGTATGCAGAATTTGGTGTTTTCATCACTAAACTCTATATAAACCCAGAATCGGGTGTAAGAATGTGAATACTCTGTATTTTGAGTTTGCAACTAGGTTTATAATAAATATGTAGAGGCAATTTCTTATCCTACTCTCTCTTTGTTTACAATTGCATCGTTATTTCGATAAGCATGTTCGTAAATGGTTATCAGTTTTATATGATGTGTATTAACACTCAAGCATGGATATATGTAGAGCATGGCACTGCGTGCAATGCTTAGCCCTGTATATATCCACACTTGAATGTGAAGTATGGAGATATCATTTTGGTTTTTTGCGATATATATATTTGGGCCTTGCCCCAAACATGCATTTTTCCCCGAGTTGAACCCAGTGAGAAACACATGCTTGCGACAGTAAGCATGCATGTGATTGTGTAACAGTATATGGTTATCGGCTTCTATAGAGATGAGCTCAGTGTGTACCATGCCTCTGTGTTCATTCTTTTGGATGTATGCGACTCAGCCACGGTCACAAGTTCGCAGTGATCTACGAACTCATGACTGTGAACCGAGGGCACAGACATGAGACTGGGGTTCGGTCGCTATACATTAAACAGTTATCATGAACTAGAGCACGGTCATTATATCTAACAGTTTGCTTGAAATCAAGGCGTAGATATTGTGCTGAACTCTTAGCAAGATTTTGGGGTTTTGAGTTTGCAATGCACACGCAACCTTATAATGATTAGAAAGAGATTTATCTTTGTTTCTTGATAGGTTTTCGATGTGTAAAATCTGAGCTTGTCTTATAAAAATTATATACATATTGTTGTGAAGTTGAGTCGAGCCTACGGTTATATGGGTTGGTAGGGAATTCATCAGTGGTTTCACATCGGTCACTTGTATGAATCTAGGTGCAGGCATTATGTCAAACAGTTAGAAGTAAACCTAAAACAAGGTTGGATTTTCATCTTGTCAGCATAGTTCTTATTATGATTATCGACATGCTGGAGGTTACATGTAGAACAGTCGATACCTTGTTGATTGTGCATGATGTTTTGAATTCATATATAACTGCATAAAGTTTTATTCGATATTTGAACTTTAGTTATGCTGTTATCTGGAACTGGGAAGAGACTTTTTGTTAAACAGTTCATGTAGATGAGTAAACTGGTATTTGAGGTTCTGTGTGTGTCGCTGTTTTAAACAGCAAGTTAGAGTGTTTTTGTTAAAAGCTTGTTCTGTATAATCAGTAAATGTTGTAGGTGGTTAAGAAGGTGTATCTTGAGTATTTATGATGTATACTATATTTATATAGGAACAATTCAGTTCTATAATCTGTGATTTATTCTTAGTTTAATCAGTGGAAAGAC
>BSBK01006561.1:0-275000 GCA_027943335.1 Chamaecyparis obtusa
TATATATATTAATATATATATTATATATATATATATATATATATATATATTATATATATGCATTCATTTGCATCATGAAAATTTAGAAGCTCTTCTACAATGATTATTTCAATGAGTTATTTACAAATGAATGTATGTGCGTGTGTCTATATTGATGTAGGAGCATCTCGGGTCCTTAGCAATCCCGTGTCACCAAAAAAACAAGTTTGAGTTGTTCAGTTTACTCGGTTCCTTCATTGACCAAGTTGGCTCGGTGGTTGCTTGGTTCCTTCTTTGACCAAGTTGTTCGGTTCATTTTCTAATTTATTTCTTGGCGTTCGTAACCTTACTCACCGAGTGGTTTTATTTTGATTTCCTATTGAGGCCGACTTCTACATTGAATTTTGATCACGAAGTTAATGTTGGTATCAATCATTGGGAAGCGTGTGGACCTAGATCTGGTCATTTCTTTCTCCAATGATGGATCTAAAGGCCGACCTTGTTTTGGTAGCCTCTTGTATAAATGTAGTTGTTCGTAGTTTTAGGGAGAGGGAGATCAATAGCAAATCAATCGTGGGAGGTCAAGTCTAGAAGATAGAAGATAGTTTTTGAAGAGTGAATCCTCGCATGTTGGAGGACTATTGTAATTAATTTGAATGAATTTGGCCATAAACGGGAAGGCTTATAGCTTGACATGTATGAGGTTATTTGATGAACAATATACGATCTATTGCATTTTCTCTCTCATTGTTGTGTGTTTTCTTCCACATGTGTGATATCTGCAAGGGGGTCATGATTAAGGTGTTCCTTTGGCCCTCATCTTGCCCTCCCTTGTGTCAGGTGGTATCAGAGTGAAGTTGAGATTTAGATCTGAAGTTGCAAGTTTAGGTTGAGGGTTCCTACTTGCAAACCCTAGTTGATATTCATTGTGGGGTAGTAGATTGCGATCTGACCTACAATTGCAGAGGGTTTTCAAGATGGTTTGTGGGAGGTGAGATGCAGATCCAAGATTGATAGATATGTTAAGACAAATTACTGCTAGGTTAGAAGCTGTTGAGACAACCTAGTGCTGAGGAAGACATTTTGAAGATGTTAGTGATGAAGAAAGTGAAGAGGAGCAAGATAAACCAGAACCTGCACCTGTGATGGATTAGGGTGAGGAAAGATTGTTGAAGGCATTGATAAATTTGAAATCTAAACCACATTTCAATCCTCCTAAGTACAGTGGAAAATTAGATTCAGATGAATTGATGGATTGGATCACTGAGATGGAGAAGTATTTTCAGTATGAAAATGTTCCTAAGGAAAAGCAGGTGAAGATTGCAAGCACAAAGTTGAAAATCCATGCATCCTTGTGGTGGGAACATATGCAATTAGATAGAAAAAGGAAAGGCAAAGACAAAATCAACGTATGGAATAAGATGAAGGGTAAGTTCTTACCACTTGATTATCAGATTAACCTAGTTAGGCGAATGAAAAGTTTGAGATAGAAAGATAGCTCGGTAAAAGATTATATTGAGGAATTCTATAGATTAGATATCAGATCTAGACATGATGAAGATGGAGTGGAAATAATTTCTAGGTACCTGAATGGGTTAAGAGTTTTTATCCAACAGGAAATAAGTTTGGTTAAGTTAGAAAGAATTGAAGAAGCTTATCAGTTTGCCTTGAAAGTTGGGGAGAAATTGAATAAAATACATGGCAAATACATAGAGGAAGAGGGTGGTAGATTCCCTAGAGGAAGAGGTAGATCCTATGGTGAAAACAATAAATCTGATCAAGACAAAAAAATACGGATAAAGGCAAGACCGAGTGGAAAGGTGAAATTTATTCTAGAGGAAGAGGTAGTAACTACCGAGGTGGTTATAGCAGAGTTGGATTTTGAGGAAATTGTTACAATTGTGGAGAAGGAAATAGGTCATTTGATTGTACACATGCAAGTATGAAGGTCGGTAGCAATAGAAATGCTTTGGTGCAAGAAGAATCACCAAATGAACTAGAGAAAGAAAAGAACTTGATGGTCAGGAGAGCACTTTGGAGTGAAAGTAATAAGGAAGATCCGGTAAGGAAATGTTTATTCAAGACTAGATGTAAAGTTGTTGATGAAGTGTGGAAGGTAATCATTGATAGTGGAAGCTTAGAGAATTTGGCATCTGAGGAAATGGTTGCAAAGTTGCAATTGAAAGGTTGAAACATCCAAGACCCTATCAAATTTCATGGATCAAGGATGAGCATACACTATTGGTAAGTGAAAAATGTTATGTGAATTTGAAAATTGGAAAGTACTATGATAAGGTGTTATGTGATATCATGCCTATGGATTGTTGTCATATTTTGTTGGGTAGGCCTTGACAATATGATAGACATGCTATAAAATGATGGGAGATTGCATAAATATACTATTTAGGCTGATGGGATGAAGAAAATCTTTTTGCATTTGATTGATGAACTTGTTAGTAATGTTTGTACATCTGTGAAAGTTTTCTTTATGGAAGGAAGACAGTTTGTTAAGGATTTGAAGAAGAATGATGTTTGTTTTGTGTGATTCCTAACAAACTGAGTGAGAAGACAGTGGATAGCATCCCTGAGAGATTGATAAAATACTGACCGAGTATAAGGAGATTCATTTCTAATAATCTACCTAATGGTTTTCCACCAAAGAGAAGATTGATCATTGTTTGGATCCTAATTCCTAGAGCTAGTTTACTGAATAAGGCACCACATCGGTTAACACCTACCGAGAATCAGTAATTAAACTGACAAATCCAATAATTGTTGCTCCAAGAAAGTTTGAGTCCTTATATAGTACCAGTTGTATTGGCACCTAAGAAGAATGGAGAATGGCGAATGTGTACTGATTCCAGAGTAATCAACAAGATAACAATGAAATATAGGTTTCCTATACCGAGAATGGATGACATAATGGATAGTTTGACTGGAGCAAAGTATTTTACCAAAATTGATTTGAAAAGTGGATATCACCATATCAAAATCAGAGAAGGTGATGAGTGGAAGACTACTTTAAAAAAAAGAGAAGGTTTGTATGAGTGGTTGGTTATGACTTTTGGTTTAACTAATGCATCGAGTACTTTAATGAGATTGATGAATAAGGTTTTGAAGAAATTTTTGGGTAAATTTGTGATTGTATATCTAGATGACATTCTAATATTCAATAAGACCACATAAAAGAATTTGTTACATATTAAACAAGTATTGCAAAAATTGAAAGAAGAAAAGTTGTTGATTAATCTAAAAAAGTGTTCCTTCATGAAAGAGGAGATTGTGTATTTGAGATTTATGATTTCAACTGATGGTTTTAGAATCCATCTTGGAAAGGTTGAAGCTATTTTGAATTGGCCTACACCTGAAAATTCTAGTGAGGTAAGATCATTTTATGGTTTAGCAAGTTTTTACCAAAATTTCATCAAAAATTTCAGTTCAATTTGTAATGCTATGACTAAGACTATGAGAGGAGATAACAGAGAATTCAAGTGGACACATGGAGTTGATAAAAGTTTTGAGACTTTTGAAGCAAAAGGTTGCTGAATTAACCTGTGTTGGCTTTACTTGATTTCAATAAGCTATTTCAAGTTGAATGTGATGTAAGTGGTAGTACAATAGGAGCTGTGTTGAGTCAAGAAGGTAAACCTGTTGCTTTCTTTAGTGAGAAGATGAATGATGCAAAAAGGAAGTATTATGTGTATGATCAAGAGTTCTATGTTATTGTTCAAGCCCTAAAGAAATGGAGACATTATTTGATACCGAGTGAATTTGTGTTGTATACTTATCATAAGGCTTTACAATATTTGGGTAGTCAGAATAAGTTGAATTAGAGACATATGAAATGGGTTGAATATTTGAAAAGTTACACATTTGTGATAAAATATAAGAGTGGAGTCACTAACTGAGTTGCTGATGCATTGAGTAGAAGAAGATATTTGATGACTGAGATGAGAATTTAAGTTCTTGGTTTTGATGACATGCAAGGATTGTATGAAACTGGCCCTGATTTTTCTGAGCCATGGAGGAAGTGTAGAGCACCTATTCAAGATCAACCGAGTACTAAATGGGAAGACTATTTCATTCAAGAAGGTATGTTGTTTATAGGTATTTAGTTGTGTATACCGAGAGGATCAATGAGAACTAATTTGATAAAGGAGAAACATAGTAGTGGTTTGGCTAGACATTTTGGTATTGACAAAACATTGAATTTTCTTAAGCAGAAATAATTTTGGCCACAATTGTATAAGGATGTTTAGAAATTTGTGAAATGTTGTGAAATTTTTCAAGTTGCAAAGGGAGTAAGTCAAAATACTGGATTGTATATACCGATTTCTATTCCTGAGAAACCTTGGATTGATATTAGTATGGATTTTGTTCTTGGCTTACCGAAGACAGTAAGAGGTAATGATTCTATATTTGTTGTTGTAGATAGATTTTCTAAGATGGCACATTTTATACTTTGTAGAAAGACATAAGATGCAGTACATATAACAGATCTTTTCTTTAAGGAAATTGTCAGATTACATGGATTACCGAGAAGTATCATCTCTGACCGAGATAGTAAGTTTGTTGGATACTTTTGGAAGACTCTTTGGAAAAAGTTGGGTATCGAGTTGAGGTATAGATCTACATTTCACCCATAGACTGATGGACAGAAAGAGGTAGTGAATATAATTTTGGGTAATATTTTGAGATGCTTAGTTGGAGATAAACTAAGTAATTGAGATTTTATGATGGCACAAGAAGAGTTTGCATACAATAATTCAGTGAATAGGATTACTGGGAAAACACATTTTGAGATTGTTAATGACATACAACCAAGAGGCATATCATATTTGAAGGATATTGCTGGTGAAGAAAAGAGAAGTGCTGAAGGAGAAGCGTTTAATGAGTTCATGAAGACATTGCATGAGGAAGTGAAACATAAATTGGAGAATAGTAATAAAAAATATAAGGATAGAGCAGATAAATGAAGAAGACATAAGACTTTTTCATTTGGAGATGAAGTTAAGGTACACTTGAAGAAAGGTAGATTTCTTGTTGGAACATATGGGAAGTTGAAAATGAAGAAATTTTGTCCTTGCAAGACATTGAGGAGGTTTGATAGTGGAAATACTTATGATATTGAATTACCTGATGAAATGGATATATCACCTATATTCAACATTGCAGATTTGTATGAGTATTATGAACATGATGAAGATATGACAGTACCGAATGATTATCCTAAAAAGTAGAAAGAAGACGTTGAATAGATTTTTGAACAAAGAGTTGTTGGATATTGCTAATGCATTGGGGAGATGGTTCATAAATTTAATATATTTAATCAATACATTAAGTGATGTTGGATTTGCTGTTGTTGTCATTAGTGTTTTGTCACTGATGTCAACATATGTTTCTGTGAAGAGAACATGCTGGTTAATACAATGTACAGATGTTTCAGGATGTGTGAATTCGGTTGAGAGTAAAAGAAGATGTTGTGATCTTATATCCAAGATCACATCATGTAATGTTACATATTGAATGAGTTACATATGTTTTGGTGAAGACTAGCTACTGGATTGTGACAATGGAAGTTGACAGAGTGAGTCTCTATGTTTCTGGTATATCTTGTACATAAGGTATGGATTCAGTCTATGCGAGCTTAAGGGATGATAGGAAAGGTACTAAAGAATGTTCGTTGGTCAGCGCAAGTCACAAAAAGTAGGATGACATCAGCTGTGACATGTGATCTGGAGAAGACTTATTTAGGAGCTGAGTTCAGAAGATGTAGCGTGCATTTTGGTTGGCAAATGTAAATTAAGGATGTCAGTCCTTAATTGTTGTAATGTAATTATTGTATACTTGTTTTAGATACCGTGTGTATCTTAGCAAGGGTTTATGTAATTGTTTATATATTAGGAAAGCCTAATTGGCCGACATGATCATGTAGAATGTAATAGGGTATATATGTAAGATCTTTTATTTGGAAAAGACATGGATGAGATGTATGCAATGTGAAAGAAGATTGTGGAAGCTGCGAGCTTGTACCTACTGGATGTAGAGAGGAGAATTGTATGTACTTCATAGGAACTGATCAAGAAAATATAGTTTTTGTCAGACAGTTCACAAGGATTGTGTATTTCCTCATATACACTTGTGTTGCAAACAGTGTGTTCTGAATGTGGACTTAACCTTCTTTGGGTAGTGAGCCTAGGCAGTGAGCCTACCCTCTTTTCTTGACTCCTAACAAGGTTTGTCCTCTAACAAGGACTATGTACTGTAATGCTTTAATCAGCCCCTAATAGGGCTAGATCTTCTAACAAGGATACTATACTCTCAGTACATCATTTGTGGGTGCTAATTCCCACCAGGTTTTTTTACCTTTAACAAGGTTTCCCCGACACCAAAATATTGTGTTATTGTGTTGGCATTCATTGGATTTGATATTGCTGCTATTCAAAGTTTAAAGTTTAATATTCTATCATACAACTGATTCACCCCCCCTCTCAGTTGTATTGTTGATCTGATTTATGAAACCAGATTACAATACCTGGTGTGATACCTGTAGTATTTTAAGACTCAATATGAAAATTGACAAGATTAACAACAAGATTGCAAACCAACAAATGATCCATTCTATTCTAATATTAGAGTTTATATAAATTTGATGGATCCCAAGGGTCATCAAAATCCATTGGAAATGAAATGAAGAGCCATCATAATATTTATTACAAATAAACTATTTGAACTATAAAAAATTATCAAAAAAACTATATATAAAAATTAGGTCCACTTGGAGAAGGCATAAATTTCTAGTCCTAGCTCAATTGTGGTCTATTATTCCTAAAAATTGGTATCAGAGCTTCTGGTCCTAAAAGAGAAAACTTAACAACTTGAGGTGATCTTGGAGATGGCGTTCTATTGGAAGAATAGTCTGAAATTTGATCCTGAAAACTTTGACAGTTGGAAGAATAAGATGCGAACTCATTTGCTATGTTTAGGCATTGAATACTGGTTGATTACAAAGAATTAGGTTGCTATGAAGGCTGATGATGAATTGTCAAAAGATACTCATGATGAAAAGAAGGTATTTTCATATAACATGGTCACAAGAGAAGCATTGATCAACACACTCTCTGAAGGAGAATTTACTGAGGTTAAAAATCTGGATTCGGCACACAAGATTTTGGAAAGATTAGAAGCACTATGTGAAGGAGACAAGTATACCAAGCAAGAAAAGATAGAATTGGAAAAAAAATAAATGGAGAAGCTAATAATGAAGGATGATGAAAGTATTAGGGCTTATGTTCAAAGGGTTATAGAGGTTGTGGTTGGAATAAAAAATTGTTGAGGAACTTATGATGAAGAAGAAGTCATTGCGAAGATCCTTAGATCACTGACACCTATTTACAAGACTAAGGCTATATCTATACAAGAAACTATACCTTTGACTCTGAACTTTAGCAGAGAGATGTTGATTGCAAAGCTAACTACCTTTGAAGCTGCTGAAATGAGAGATTCTGTACCTAAAGTTGAGTCAACATTCAAAGCATCTGCACACAAGAGGATAATGTCTTCTCTTCCGAACACCAATAGTGAGAACCTAAAAGAAGATCTTGGTGAATGTGCTGAGTAATGGGAACAAATACAAGCAGAGGAAAGAAAGATGGATGAACTTGTTGCACTGATTTCTAGAAGAGAAAAGAGAAGGGTAAATTTGAAGGAAATTTACCTTTGAAATGTTTTTCATGTAATAAGGTAGGTCATTTTGCATCTAGATGTCCTACAAGAGTTCCTAAGTACAAGCCTAATTTTTTCAAGTCTAAGTATTCAAAAGATAAGGAATATTATTATGTTAGTGAAGGTATTTCTGATGATGATGATTTAGATTACGAGGAAATTGGATTTATTGATATTAAAGATGAAAAACCAGTGTATGAGGAAAAATATTTAGTATCACATGTTGACAAGAAATATGAATGGATTATAGATAGTGGTTGTTCACATCATATGACTAGAGACAAAAAAAAGTTTGTTAAATTAGTGAATTATGATGGCGGTGTTGTGAGATTCAGAGAAAATCTTCCTAAACCTATCATAGGAGTAGGATCTATTACTTTGGATGGAAAGACTAATACTAATAATGTACTACTTGTTAAAGGACTTAAGCACAACTTGTTGAGTGTTGGACAACTGATGGAAACAGAGTTTCAATTACAATTTAATGATGGTAAATGTTTTATCAGAAGTAAGGCAGGAAAGCTGATTGCAACCAGTACTAAATCAAGAGGTAATGTATTTGAATTAAATACATCTGGAGCCTCTTGTTTTGTTGTGAAGGTAGATGACAATTGGTTATGGTATTGAAGGTTTTGTCATGTTAACTTTGATAATATTGTGAAGGCAAGTTTGACTAATGCAGTAAGAGATCTACTGAAGATTGTGAAACCATCTAACATTGTATGCAGAGAATGTGTTATGGGAAAATAGAATATAAGAAATTACAAAAGTAAAACATATACATCAAAAGGAGAGTTGGATATGGTACATACTATGTGGACCTACAAGGACAAGATCATACTATGGTGAAAGGTATTTTATACTTTTTTTTGATGAATTTTCTAGAATGATGTGGGTTACTTACTTGAAAGAAAAATCAGAAGCATTTGATAAATTCAAGATATTTAGAGAAAAAGTAGAGAATGAATCAAGTTTAAAGATAAAATGTTTGAGGTCAGATAGATGTGGAGAGTTTACTTTAGACTTATTCAATTCATACTGTGAAGAGCATGGAATACAAAGACATACATCTTCTCCTAGGACTCTACAACAAAATGGAATAGAAGAGCGAAGGAATAGAAAAATACTAGATGCCGCTAGAACTATGTTGATTGAAGGAAATATTTCTCATGTGCATTGGAGAGAGGCTGTTGGGACAATGGTGTACACATTGAAGAGAGTTAAAATCAGAGAAGGTACAAGTAACACTCCTTATGAATTATGGTTTGATCATACTCCTATTGTAAAATATTTTAGAATATTTGGTAGTAAGTTCTATATCAAGAGAGATGATGAGATAGGGAAGTTTGATGCTATAAGTGATGAAGGAATTTTCCTTGGTTATTCTACTAAGAGAAAGACTTACAAATGTTTTAATATGATATTAAGGAAGATGATTGAAAGTGACAATGTGAAGATAGATGAAAGGTTTCAGATACAAGAAAGAATGTATGATTGTAATCAAGATATAGAGATCAAAGAGGCTGCTGCTACAGAAGAAGAAGAACTTGTTGAGACTGAATGCAAAAATGAGACTTGTCATGATGATACAAATGAGGCTACTAAGGTTCCTAAGACTTTGAGGTATGTAAAGATTAATCATCCCGATAAGAAAATTATTGGTAATACAAATCAATGAGTAATGACTAGATCAGAGGCTAGAGAAGAAATTTGTTTGATTTCTCAAGTTGAACCAAAGACTACAAATGAAGCCTGTAGAGATGAATCTTGGATAAATTCTATGAAGGAAGAATTAGATCAGATAAAGAAAAACAACACTTGGGAATTGGTTCCTAGACCTAAAGACAAAAATGTAGTAGGAACTAAATGGGTTTTTAGAAACAAAATGAATGAAGGAGTTGTTGTAAGAAACAAATCAAGATTGGTATGTAAAGGTTATTCACAAAAAGAAGGCATAGATTTTGAAGAGATATTTTCTCCTATTGATAGAATAGAGGCCATGAGATTATTATTGGCTTATGTTGCACATAAAGACTTCAAGGTATATCAGATGGATGTGAAATCTGCATTCTTGAATGGGGATCTTGAAGAAGAAGTGTATATATAACAACCTGATGGATTTCCTCTATCTAAAGATGGAGACATGGTATGCAAATTAAAGAAGGAACTGTATGGACTGAAGAAAGCTCCAAGGGCTTGGTATGTAAGGTTAGACAAATACTTACTTCACCTTGGATTCAAAAAAGGTAATGCTGACAGTAGTTTATATTTAAGAACTAGTGAAGATGGAGTTTTGATAATAGAAGTTTTTGTTGATGATATTATCTTTGGAGGCAATGATAAATCATGTAAGAAGTTTTCTAAAGAGATGGAAAATGAATTTGAGATGTTTGTGATAGGTGAAATGAAATTCTTTCTAGGACTACAAATAATTAAGAACAAGAATGTCATTTTTATTTCTCAGACTAAGTATCTTAAAGAAAATGTTAAAGAAGTTTGAAATGGAAGATTGTAAACTAGTTGGTACACCCATGGTGACTGGTAATAAACTATCAAGTAATGATGAGACTAAGTGTGTTTATCAAACTAAGTATAGATCAATGGTTGGTGGATTACAATATCTGACTCACACCAGACCAGATATTGCTAATACTATTGGAATTGTGGCTAGATATCAGGCAGAACCTAATGAGACACACCTAGCTACTGTGAAAAGGATATTTAGATATCTGAAAGGGATAATTGAATATGGCTTATGGTATGATAGAAATGATAGCTTTGCACTTCATGCTTATACTGATGCTGATTGGGTAGGAAATATTGATGATAGGAAGAGTACTAGTGGCGGTGCATTTTTCCTTGGGAAAAAGTTGGTTTCATGGCTAAGTAAGAAGAAAGATTGTATAGCTCAATCTATTGCATAATCAGAGTATGTTGATGCTTCTATTAATTGTACTCAAATTGTTTGGATGAAACAAATACTGAAAGACATTGGAATAAATTTTGATGAGCCTGTGGCTATCCATTGTGATAACACCAGTACGATGAATATGTCAAACAATCCGATGATGCATTATAAAACTAAACATATTTCTATCAAGTATCACTTCTTGAGAGACAAGGTGGTAGAGAAGGAAATAAAGTTAGAGTATATTAGCACAAAGGAATAGATTACAAACATCTTTACAAATCCATTTCCAAAAGATACCTTTGAATAACTCAGAGGTATGCTTGGGGTTCAGGCCCCTCCTAGTCAGAATTAAATTATGCAGGGATGCATTAGTCCAGAGGTTTTTAGAGCCTTATCATATTTTGGACTTGATGTAGGGATCTACTCCTCAGGGGGAGTGATCGTTGAAGACAGTTTTGAAGAATAGTTGATGACTTATGGCACCCTTTGCCATTGTTGTCAAAGGGGGAGTGTTTCTATGAGAAAATGCCTAATGTATGGGGAGATTGTATGGAGGTGTACTATGAAACTACTATTTGGTTACATAACTTTGGATTGATAAAACTTTGGGTTAGTAGATTTTCCCATATGTTGACATCAATGCCAAAGGCGGAGATTGTTGGATATTGATAATACATTGGGGAGATGGTTGATACATTTTATATGTTTAATCACTACATTGAGTGATGTTGGAGATGCTACTATTGTCATTAGTGTTTTGTCACTGATGTCAACATATGTTTCTGTGAAGAGAACAAGCTGGTTACTATAGTGTATAGACACTGTACAGATGTTTCAGGACGTGCGAAGTCAGATGAGAGTACAAAAAGATGTTGTGATCTTATATCCAAGATCGCATCATGTAATGTTGCATATTGAATGAGTTACAAATGTTTTGGTGAAGACTGGTTACTAGACTGTGACACTGGAAGTTGATAGAGCGAGTCTCTGTGTTTCTGGTATATCTTACAAAAGGTATGGATTTAGTATATGTGAGATTAAGGGATGGCATGAAAGGTACTAAAGAATGTTTTTTGGTCAATGCAAGTCATAAAAAGAAGGACGACGTCAGCTATGGTGTGTGATCTAGAGAAGACTTATTTGGGAGCCGAGTTCAGAAGATGTAGCGTGCATTTTGGTTGGAAAATGTAAATTAAGGATGCCGGTCCTTAATTTTGGTAATGTAATTATTGTATACTTATTTTAGATACCGTGTGTATCTTAGCAAGGGTTTATGTAATTGTTTATATATTAAGAAGGCCTAATCGGAAGACCTGATCATGTAGAATTTAATAGGCTGGTATATATGTAAGATCTTTTCTTTGGAAAAGACATGGATGAGATGTATACAATGTGAAAGAAGATTGTGGAAGCTATGAGCTTGTACTTGCTGGACGTAGAGAAAATAATTGTATGTACTTCATAGGAATTGATCAAGCAAAGACAGTTGGTATTAGACAGTTCACAAGGATTGTGTATTTCCTCATATACACTTGTGTTGCGAATAGTGTTTTCTGAAGGTGGACTTAACCTTCTTTGGGCAGAGAGCCTAGGAAGTGAGCCTACCCTCTTTTCTTGACTCCTAACAAGGTATGTCCTCTAACAAGGACTATGTATTGTAATGCTTTAATCAGCTCCTAACAGGGCTAGATATTCTAACAAGGATACCATACTCTCATTACATCATTTGTGGGTGCTAATGCCCACCGGGTTTTTTTACCTTTAACAGGGTTTCCCCGACAGCAAAATATTGTGTTGGCATTCATTGTGTTCATTAAATTTGATATTGCTGCTATTCAAAGTTTAAAGTTTAATATTATGTCATACAATTGATTCACCCTTGTCTTAGTTGTATTACGGTCCATTATTCCTAACAAGAGTTGGCAGAAGCACAAGATTAAAAAAATACATGGAGTATCTGGTAAAATGGAAGAACAGAATGATTGAAGATAGTTCGTGGATTTCACAATCTGAGTTGGATTTAGCTCGGGTTGTACTTGCTGCATGATTTGGAGAATCATTTCAAACAACCCCAGGTGTTTGATGCAGGAGCATCTCGGGTGTTTACTAATCCTATATCACCAAAAAAACAAGTTTGAGTTGTTCAATTTTCTTGAGTTGTTCATTGAACGAGTTGGCTCGGTGGTTGCTCGGTTCCTTCTTTGACCTAGTTGTTAAGTTGGTTTGCCGAGTTATTTCTTGGCGCTCGGTAACCTCGGTCACTGAGTGGTTTATTTTTATTTCCCGTTGAAGTGGACTTGTGCATTGAATTTTGGTCGCGAAGTTAATGTTGGCATCGATCATAATTTACATGTATTATTATTGTTCAAATAGCTAATTTACTTATACAGACATAATTGTAATTTAAAAGTAAGTACGATAGCATATCCATCCAATTATAGCATATTAAGTGTGTTTAAAACCATAGCATAAGTCTAGTGGGTGAATGCCACATAATAGCATAATTGAGCATAAAGTCTTTGAGGAAATATGATAAAACAAGGAAAAAGTACCTAGCAGAAGCTATCCTAGGATATCTAAAATATGGCATTAATATGCCTTATCATTTACCCCTACAAAGAATACTGATGGTCCTAAGGCACTGAGACATTCTGGATCTTTGCAAGCACCCAAAGATCCCCTTCTAGAGTCTTACCACTCATAGAGCTGCACACACACCAGTAGAATCTATTTGTCTACTCCATTTTGATATGTCGACTCAACTCTAACCGTTCATCCACCTCATTGTACACACAAATGTATAATGGCCATAAGAGAAGAGGAGGCTAGAAGGTAAAAGGTAACCATTTCTCATGTTGTAGTTGTCATCCCAGGCGTATATACCATTGAACTTGTTGCATTGCAGCTCGAAGATTGATGAGACTATGAGGCTCTGCCTTCTTTAATGTCATTGTTAACCTACCCCATCTTTGACTTAGTCCTTCTATTTCCCTGTTCCCTTCTGATAATGAGAGTCTCTCAAACTCTAAAAAAACTTGTTCTCAGTTGTCTAATATCCTATTTCTATGTGTTGAGTCATGTAGTCCATAGACTATTTCCATCCAATCACAATATAAACTATGAGGAGAGTCACTTTCTAGACACAGGGGAAGTGTGATTGATTTCTCAACTCCCCTATATTTTCTTAGCTGTCCCCCATAGTTTATTTCATTCCTTGCCCAAGAAAGAAGAGCAGACAGGTGAAAATCACCGATAAATAGCAGAGGGTTCCGATTGGTAATGGAGGGAACAACCTAATTGTACAAGTAAATCTCACATAGGAGGTTCCTAATAAAGTCTGGTGACTCTTCATATGTAGCCAAAAATTCCTGGGATGAGCTTATGTCTGTGTTTAAGTCTCTAAGGACCCTCATTAGTTTAAACATTAAAAATAATTTTTTTAAACATAAGGCATAAACCCTGGGAGGTGGTCTGCATTCCATTAGTTTAGGAATTAGTTTTGTGACCAAATATAATTTTCCTTGCAAAAATTGAATTTCCTGTTGTTTTCTTCCTATTTCCCTTTTCAGTTTGTCCCTTTCCAGGTCCCACGTTTACTTTTCATATTGCATTTTTGTAAAATAGTCAATGGAGAGGGATTAGATTGTTACCTTTTCTTGGTTTCTTAGTGGAACCTTCTTTGTTGCTACCATAGCATGATTCCCTTGAATGTCTTCTTGCTAAGAAGAAGGCACGTTGGCGGTTTCTTTTTTCTCTTCTTCTTTGTGTTCTATTTCCTTGTCTGGATTCTTGACTGCAGGATCCTCTTCCATCACATCATGACACCCCACAAATGAGTTGTCTACTTGTGGTTGTTCCTCCAGGGGTTCCTCAATAGGAACATTAGGGGTAGAACCAGTCATTGTAGGTGAATCCTTTTCTATTTTTTTTTTTTCAAACAAACACTTCATCATGGTGGGGTGTCAACTAGTGCTGCAGGACGCTTCTGCAAGGTCCTTTTCTTTGTGACAGGAGTGGCTGCAGGAGGAATAGGGGTGTCATCCATAACATTCTCGACCATTTTTTCTTTTCCCTTTTCTTTCTTCTGGGCACTCTCCTCTACCCTTGGATTCTGGAAATATGTGGGAACCTCAGTTTCACTGCCCCCTAGGTTAGGGTTTAGATTACCAGATGGCACATTTTCTTTATCATCTCCCGAAGGAGAAGGGTTTTTATGAGACTCTACTAGAATAGTAGAGTCAACATTTTTAGAAGTGGCCTCATCAGGGATATTTCCCTACTCTTCTTGAATAACGGGTTGTGGCCCTTCACCGTGCAATTGTACATGGGGTGCTGCGATAAATTCATCCTAGGTCATGGAAGAGGTATCTCGTAGACACCTTTCTACCAACATTCTTATCAACCCATGGTGGGTGAAAACATTCTACCTCCCCTTCCTAACTTCCTTAGAACTCAAATTCAACATGGAATAAAGAAAATTGGGTACATTTACCAGGTGACCATGCCGCAAATGACTCAAAAGCTTAAAATGTACGACATGCAAGAAAGAAAACTATCCCTCACAGGTAATGTATCTTATAATATGAATCACTAATTGATGGTACTCACCTGGAAGAGATGTCCTTTTGGCACCTTGTTTACTGCATTCTAGTCCAGTGTCTATGGGTAGAGAAAATTTAGCCCGGGTTGTCCGTACATCATGCCCATGTGGAAAGGCTTTTCCAGTGGTAGGAAGTCCAGAAACTTTTGAAATTCGTGCTTTAGAAGACTCTACTTGCAATCCTTTCATCTAGACAACCCCATTGCTATAGGTCTGCAGAAATTCCAGTGCTACGGCCTTGTCATAACCACATAACCTCTCAAAATATGTAAGCCAATTACCTATCTGGTTGAAAACCTAGACACTGGCATGATCTTGCGACAAGGATGTATGATTTTTTGGCTTATGTCGTATGGGTTGCTCACCCATTTTGCTGCTGATAAATTTTGTAACCTTAAAAAATCATAATCTGTTCAACTCCAATTGCCTTCCCAACAATTTTGCCCTTTGTTATACCAATATTCTTTTACCCCATATTCTGCTGAACTAGGGCTGGATGATCAACGTGTTGAGCTTTCTAGTTCATTTAATGGGTAGTCTAGACAAATGACAGAGGTATTTTGGAATTTTTGATTTGAACAACTGGAGCTGGAAATTTGGATTTTAAAAATAAGGCTATTAGGGAATTTCATATGCAGTGGGTTGTCAAATCAACTAGTTGAAATGATTGCGCAGTACAACTTTGCAAATAAATAATGGCAGATTTAAGCAAGGATATTTATTGCAACACATAATTGAATGAACTGCCCCCCATAAAAAATGGGGCATGTGTCCTCACATGCTTGGTTTATAAGTACAATAGTACTTGGATGAATCACTAAATTAATTACGATGTAACTAATAATGATGTCAAATTAAGTAAAATGTATTTTAAACAATACATGAAGGAGTACCTGGAATTATAAAAACCTTTAAATACCCAAATCCAGAAAGATCAGATGACGTGGGCCAAGCAAAAAGTAATAACTGGCACAATGATGATGTGACAAATGAATGAATATGGCAGAAAAAGGTGATGGGATATGATGTGATGGCTGCTTTATTATGAAAAAAGATATTTTTATGGGAAATAAATTTTTTATTGACTGCATTCGTATAGAGTCAAAGAGATGATCGAAGGAAGTAATTACTCTGATTGGCTACATGAGAGTCATCAGTTGGAGGAGGTCCATTGGATGTAGGAAAATCTTCACCTGGAGGAGGTCCATCAACTGTAGAAGATTCATCGACTGCAGGATCTTTATTAGCTGCAGGAGGTTCAGATGCAATAGGAGAAATCTCAAACTGCCGCAAGAAGTCGACCTTTGTTTCTGGCTTATTGTACAGATGAAGTCTGCATCCATTCACCAGCAACTTGAAATGTATAGGGTTGATGGTGGATAGATGAACTGCACCATTAGCATAAACATGTTCAATTTCATAGGGGCCAAGCCATCTTATAGTGAGCTTACCTTGTGTCTCCTAAAATTTGGATTCATACAAAAGAGCCCAGTCACCAGGAACAAACCGTATGTTCAGGATATGTGAATCATGCCACTTTTTATGCTATAACTGGACCATCTCAGTTTGTACTAGGACTGATTTCCTCATTTCATCCATATGGTTGAGCTACAGGATCCTACCGCATTGTGTTGTAGGAAGATCAATGTTGAGCTGTAATGTTGTACATAAGGTTTTATCCTCAAACTCAATGGGATTACAAAATTCTTCCCATAAACCAATTCAAAAGGAGTGAAACCAATTGTTGTCTTCCATGTGGTCCTATATGCCCATACTGCTTCTTGTAATCTGGTGCTCCGGTCCTTTTTTATGTATTTGAACTATTTTGGTCAGGATTGCCTCTCTTTCCCTGTTAGTGATTTCTACCTGACCATTCGCCTGTGGATGATACGGACTTGATTTTCTATGATAAATATTGTACTCAATCATTAGGTCAATGATCAACGTTGAGGTAAATTGAGCACCCTGATCAGTGACCAATTTTCTAGGTACACCATAACGTGTAAAGATTTCCTCATATAGAAACTCAGCTACCTTGTTATCCCGAGGATGCTTCATGGCTCACACCTCCACCCACTTTGTCATGTAGTCAGTGCATATTAGGATATGTGAATTCTCATTGGATGAGGGACTGTTGGGCTTGACAAAATCCAACCCCCATTTATCAAATGGAGTGACTAACACTTGAGGAAAGAGAGGTATTTCATCAGACTTAGTTGGTCACCCCATGTGTTGGCATCAATCACACTTCCTAGTGTAGTTGACCACATCCTTATATATGGTTGGCCAGTAGTAGCCAATGTTCAATATCTTCATAGTTGTTCTTTTGGCTATAAAATGCCCTCCACAAGGTTCATCATGACAAGCATGGAGGATGTCATAAGTCTCATCCTCCCTAACACATCTCCTCAATATTTGATCAAGGTGAGTATAGAACAAACAAAAAACAATCCATGAAAAGTTGAAAGTATTTTCTATTAGCAACCTCTTTTCTTTTGGGGAGAAATATGGAGGTACCTTTTGAGAAACCAAATAGTTATCAATGTTAGCATACCAGGGGGCCTTAGCTGAAATGGAGAACATGTGGTCATCATGAAAATTGTCATCAATTATATGAGGTTCATTCGCATTTTGCAATCTTGAGAGGAAATCAACAACTGCATTGGACTTGCCTAGCTTATCCACTATTGTGATATCGAATTCCTGCAACAATAGAAGCCATCGGGCTAGCCTTCCTATGATAGTAGGTTTGTTAGCCAAATATTTTATGGCTGCATGATCAGTATGTACAAATATTTGATAGCCAGTGATGTAATGGAAAAATTTGTTTAGAGCATAAATAACAGCCAGAAGTTCCTTCTCCATGACTGTATAGTTCAACTTTTCTCCTTGTAGATTTTTGATGATAAAATAAATCGCACGATCTACCGTACATTCCTTCTATCCAAGAACAACTCCTACTACATTATCTAAGGCATCAGTGTGAATGTGGAATGGCAGAGCCCAATTAAGACCCCACAGAACTGGAGCCTGAGTCAGGACATACTTTAGCTGCAGGAAGGCTTCATCACAGCTTGGTGTCCATAAGAATTTTGAATCCTTGGTGAGAAGAGAATACATGGGACTAGCCATTTTTCTAAAGTCCTTAATGAATCGCCTATAGTAGCCAACATGTCTAAGAAAACTTTTGACATCTTTCTGTTTGGTAGGCATGGGTAGATTCAGAATAACTTCAATTTTGGTAGGATCCACTTGGATGCCAACAACAAATATATAATGAACCAGCGCTACTCCTTGCATTATCATGAAGCACTTTTCACTATTCAGAGATAGGCTATGTTCTTCACATCTTGTAATAACTTTGCCTAGGTTTGTCAAAGCCTGCTCATAAGTTTCTCTGTAATTTGTAAAGTCACCCATATAGATTTCCATACAATCATGAGAGATATTAGCAAAATACTGATAATTGCCCTCTGGAAAGATGATGGAGAATTACAGAGGCCAAAAGGAAAATCTAAATAGGAAAAATTTTCCCATGGGTAGGTGAATGTGGTCTTTTCCTAGTCCTCAGGAAGAATCCTGATTTGGTTGTATCCACTGTACCCATCTAGGAACAAAAAATACTTCTTGCCTGCTAAGGAGTCTAAGACTTGGTCAATGAATGGAAGGGGGAAGTGATCCTTCTTAGTGGCATTGTTAAGTTCCATGTAGTCAACACACACCCTCCACTTACCTCCTTTCTTGGGAACTATGACTAATGGAGAAACCCACTAGTTGTCTAAGATATGGTATATAAAACTAACATTGAGCAGTTTTTGCAGTTTGGTCTTGACTATTTCTTTTAATGCAGGGTTAACACGCCTTTGAAACTACCTAACATGGGGTTTTTATTCCTTCAAGTATATCCTATGGTACATAGCTTTGGGTCTAGGCCTTTCATGTCTGCATAATCCCATGCAAAAGCTACAGTATGGTCCTTCATTAATTTAGTCAGAGATGTTTGTTGTTGAGGAGTAAGATGGCTATTAATATTCAGGAAGCGACCATGAGATACCTATAATTGCTTAGTCAGATCTATCATAGATGCATCTATTAATGAGGGCACTTGGATCTCATGGGGAAGCAACTAGTGGTAGAGCTATCTGGCTACATGAGAAGATAATTGGTAATCAGGATTCAATGACTGCAGGAAGCAGTTATGGGAGGAACAGTCCAGGGAATCTGAGTTCGATCCATACTGATTATGCAAGATGTTGTTGATTACTTTATCCTCTTCCTGAAGCTACTCGAAAGGATCTCTCTTTAACATCATCAAATGAGACACTGAGTTAATTACTTCGGCTTCTTCTCCTACATCATACCATATTGGTAAGGCTAATTCCATTTGAGGTTTGGCAGGTGGATATAAGGCCAAAGTTTTGGTGTGCTAACCATTAGAGATGATCATATCCCCTAAGCGACATCCGATGTAGGCATCAACAGTTGCTAGACAAGGTCAGCCAAGGATAATTGGATAGCCCCCTAGTGTAGCTTTGGGTGAAAAGATCATGAAATCAACAGGGTAAGACCGGGACTCAAGGTCAACAACTATGTCCTCCACCATACCTTTAGGATTCATAGTGGAACTGTCTGCAAGTTGTAGGATAGAAGGTGTAGTTCTGAGGTTGGTGATACCAAAATTTTGAATGATATCTTTAGTCACGACATTTATAGTGGCTCCAAGATCTATCAAGGCATTTTTGATAGCTGTCCCATTGATAATGACCTCGACAACAGGGCTGCCAGGGTCAGAATATTTTGGAATGGTAAGCTTTCCTAGCATAATGTCTGCCAGTTTGCCCAAGACATGGACAGTTTGGGGATCCTTTTTCTTATGGCTAGGGTTTTTGAAAATAGCTTCCTTGATAGCTTTTCTGTAGGTGGGACATCCTTGATTTCTTGGAAAAGAGGAATTTGAACACTAATGTTTTTTAGTTGATCAAGGATGTTGAAGGCTACTTCTTCGGTAGGATTTGGATTACTATGTTGTAGCCTTTGTGGAAAAGGAGGGTCGGTTTGCTGGTTGTTTTTAGGTGTTGGATTAGGGGCTGCTGAAGTAGGAGAATGCTTAGCTTGGTTAGGCTCCTTAGAGGGTACTTTAGTGATAATTGGAGGATTAGGAGCAAGCAGAGTAGTACCAGACTGCAGGTGAATATCATCAAGAGTGATGACATAAGTATGATATTGTGTTGGGTACTGTGTTGGGTCAGTAGCATACACATTTTTTTGAGGTGTAGGAGTCTATTATTTGGGTTTGGTTGTGGCTGTGCAGGTAATTGAGTAGGCTTGAGAGGTGGATTATTGGCTGCTGGAGGTGGCAAAAGTGCTTGTTGCTGTGGAGGCTGAAGAGGCGACGACAAGAATCCTTGTGGCTAATTTGGCCATTGCTGACCTCCTTGCCACTGCGGAAAAATGTTGCCAATTACCCTGTGGTGGTTGCCATGGCCCTTGGGGTTGTTGCTAACTCCCTTGAGGGTAAATCCACTTTGGATTAGGGTAATTCTGCTACTGATTCTAGAAATTATTCCAAGGAGGAGGTTGATAATTCATGGGGGTTTTCATTGATTATTAAAAGATGGACCACTAAGTGTAAGAGGGTTTTGAGGGATACCTTGTCTTTGCACCCATGGTCATCAGTGGGTGACGAAGAACAATTGCTCATCCATTGGTTCAATTGGTTTGTAATCAGTTGGCATTTGTGTAGTCTCCATGTTAGCAACCAGTTTGCACTAGCAGTCTCTCTTTTCCTATCTACAGTGGGGACAAAATTCAGCCAGTATTTCCTCTTCTTCCTCATGTTTCTTCTTGGGCTACATGGTGTCCAATTATGTAGCCATGTTTTTAATGATGTATTTCTTGAAGTCAGACAAGAGATGCATTATCTTTGTCCTAGAAGCGCCCACACTATTTAACTTTCCCAAGGTGGACCTATATCCCCTTCCTTTCTTAACAACAGCTTTGGAGTACTTAAGGCATATCTTTCTGATATCATCCCATGAAGCTTGGGTGATATCGCCTCCATCCATTAGATCCAGTACCTCTATGCATCCATCATGAATGCCTCATAGAAAGAGAAACTTCTGGGATTCCTCATTAAGCTTGTACTACGTGTTATTTTGTAAGTTGAACATGAACCTCGAGACATAATCCTCAAGACTCTCATCTTCTTTCTGTGTCATCTTAAAAATGTCATCCCCTCTCATGTCATTTCCTCTGCAATATTCTTTATAGTTCAACAAGAAGGAAACCTTTATTTTATCCCAACTGTGAACAACATCATGTCCTAAGCCCATGAACCAACGTAATGAAGAATATTTAAGAGTTGCAAGAAAGAGTTTAAGCCTATGGGCATCAGTGGTATAGTCATAGCTCCTAGATAAAGGATATCAAACTCAAAAAGAAAGGTATCTGGGTCTTTTTTCGCAAGACCATAGAATTTTGGAAGAGAACAAGAGGGTATGTTCTTGAGGTTGTTATTGTCATGCTGGTCGGAGATGGGAAAAGTAAATGTAGTGGGATTTTCCATCCTTGGTAGATTTCTAGGCTGAGGTCAAGGTGGATGCTGAGGCTGATAGACGATCAAAGGTAAAGTATTTTCTTCTTTGTCAGGATTCTCAAGATAATGGAATCTCAGATTGGTGAAAGCTTCAACAAATAGATTGGCTTCAGGTTGCTCCTCAAAGAAACCAAGGAGTTCTCCTCTAGAATATGAGGATGATGATGTGGTTTCAGGAAGTTCAACAATAACAACAACAAACTGGCCTTCTTCTTCTAATGGGTTATCGGGTTGATTTGGAAAGTACCCTCCTCAGGGTCTCTTCTTCTATTATGCATGCAACTAGTATGAAGTGATGTGGATTGTTGTGCTTCTCAAGATGAAATTTATTCTACTCAAAGAGGGAAATGAAAGCATAAATGAAAGCAAATCCTAGGAATGGATGAGTGAGAACTAGGCTCGCCACCATCATTGGCAACGACACCAAAAATTATCTCTTTTTATAAAGGCTCAGAAACTAGGTATAATCTAGAACTCAGGGATTGGTCATCCGACCGAGCAGTTTATGCTCCTTATAAAAACTCATTTAATATGTCAACCTAGGGACATGTTACTTGAAATGGGCTAGCAAGATATATGGACCAAGTACTACTCAACCACACATTCTACAGTTGCTGCAGGAAACAAATGCTTAAAGGAAACTATCTATAGATGCAGAAAAACAAGTATTGGAATGGAAATTACATAAGTGAAGATGCTAAAATATGAAGACTTGTAAAATAAGCTATAATGCTTTAGATTCTCTATCACTTTGGCTTCATGAAGTGATAGCTAACCTGTGGCTTTGGTTACAGGAATAGTTCAACACTAATACTGAAATAACAGAAATGCAAGAAAGTAAACTTAACTAGAATGAATCTAACTCACTATGGATTCCTCACCAAGTGGGCCCCCTTGGATGAGTACCCAAACACTTAATTACACAAAGTTAAATCTCAATACTTCATTTTCTCATTAATTGAATAACTAAGTACAAAGATATATGAAAACCAGTAAACAAAAAAATGAACTATATTGTAACTAAACTGATAACGCCCTTCTTCTCACGTAGGAGTGGGGCTTTATTTAAAGAGAAATAGGTGGAGATTTTATTACAACACTACTAACAGAAAGGAAGAAAGCTATAAAACTAGAAACATAATAGATCTAGAAAAGAGGAAAGAGCTGCTTTGACAACATATCTAACTTCCCACTCTCTCCTAGATTTCTTCGGAGAATTCATTACGTTGTCTCAGTCCTTACTCGACGGTTGCCACCTTGATCACCCAGAAACCACTTGCTGGAGCTGGGATAATGTTTCTCCATTGGAGTCTCCTGTAAGACTGGGTCGAGTGTCCAACGCATGGGCGTGTTTCACCTGGTCAAGACGACAGTTGCTATAGCTATGTGCTGCACTTCAGATGTTAGGATCTAAAGACATTCATGGTAATAAACACCAAAATACACATGCATTATTATTGTTCAAACAACTAATTTACATATAAAGACATAATCATAATTTCAAAGTAAGTAACATAGCATATCCATCCAATTATAGCATATTAAGTGTGTTACCATAGAAGAAGTCTAGTGGTTGAATGCCACATAATAGCAGAACTGAGCATAAAGTCTTTGAGAAAAATATGATAAAACAAGGAAAAAGGACCTAGCAGAAGCTATCCTAGGGTATCTAAGATATGGCATTAATATGCCTTATCAATATCTATGAAATTAGAGGGCACATGTGATATTTGTAATTGAATACATACTTGTAAACATTTCTTTGGTGAAAGAATTGAAAGGATGCATGCCAAGTGTTTGTAGAAATGTCTATTGGCTGTAGATGCACATTTTAAATGTAGAAATCATATGTATGCATTCAAATGGTTAAAAAGGATTGCATATGTATTTCAATTCTTTTCCTAGATTTCTAAATAATCATTTGCTAGCATTTAAACTTCATTTGAAACCATTCCAAGCAAGAAAATACAATCTGAAAATAAAAGATAACGAGATAGAGGTTGCCTACAAAGTGTTTGAAAAAATGTCAAGCATTCAAAATTGACAATCAAAATTAGATTTGAAACAATATCCTAGTTGGGGATATTACAGTATCAAACTTATTGGTTCTTAAACTAGGCTTTTCATGCAAATTCTCAGGGGTGCATCTTATGCCTTTGTTAAAGTTTCTACATGGTGCCTTCAAATTCCTTCAGAATTTGAAGGTGCCAATAGGAACCTTGTATGTGTTGGAAACAATTGTCTAAAGGAAATTGCTACTCAATTATGTATTGTCTTTGATGTCACACTATGTCATAGTCCGCAGCAACCAGTTACTACCGAGCTCAGTCGGTCTACCAGACAAGAATATTAGTGCTTACCGAGTCCACTCGGTTATCGAAGAAAAGTAGTGTCTACCGAGTTCACTCGGTTGCCAAAGAAAGTTTAGTGTTTACCGAGTTCAGTCGGTCATCGAAGAAAGTTTAGTGTTTACCGAGTTCAGTCGGTCATCGAAGAAAAGCTAGTGTTTACCGAGTTCAGTCGGTCATCGAAGAAAAGTTTAGTATTTACCGAGTTCAGTCGGTCACCGAAGAAAAGTTTAGTGTTTACCGAGTTGAGTCGGTTATCGAAGGAAAAGATTGTCGGTGTTTACCGAGTTCCCTCGGTCTCCGAAAGATTATAGAAAGTTATGATCACCGAGCACTGTCGGCCCTTGAAGGATTTTTGCAAATAGAGTTTGCTTAATTCAGCCGACTGTTATACTAAATAATGTCGATTTGACAAATCTAAAATCATATAAATAAAAGGTCAAATGTGAAAATAAAATATATACACAGCAGAAGATTTACAGAAGAAAAGCAGGAAAGGTGAATGCGAATTTGTGAAGGATGTTCAGATATCCTTGAGGTGCAACAGAGATTTATTCGATCAGAAAGGATCAGACTTATGCAGAACAGAGATCTGTAATCAGCAAGACGGTTGCATTATTATACAGGTCATTTTTCATTGTTACCTTCTTATCATTGTAACAGTGAATTCTAAATCTCTTAACCGAGTTGGTTTAACAACCATATTGTAAATCCTCTAACAAGGTGACAATTCCATTGAATTGTTTTCAAGACCTCTTACCAGGCCACTCCTAGCAGGGTGTTTTAAATCCTCTAACAAGGTCACACCTAACAGTGTGTTTTGTAACTTTTTACCGGGTTGGCTTCTAACCGGGCATCACTTCAGAAAAGTGAAAATCAGTATCTAGATACATTGGTGGTTTTTACCATATTGGGTTTCCATGTTAAATCTTGTGTCTCTTGTGTTCTTAATTGCTTTCTCAATCATATACATGTGCTGATGAATATCTAAAGATAATTTTGCTAATACTTTCTGCATCTTCAAAGTTACTGCAATCTATTTACCGAGTGCTAAAACAGATAACATTGTTAAGATATCCTAAGGGATCTGGAAAGAATTAAATCAGGAAGTGTTTTATGGTTGACTGATTCACCCCCCCCCCTCTCAGTCACTTCATCCATATTCCATCAATTGGTATCAGAGCATTTGGTGCTTGCAGGAAGGGTTTCAAGGACCTAAGCTAAAGATCAGGATGTCTTACAAGAGGGAAATTCCAAAGCTTAACAGAGATAACTTTTCAGCATGGCAAGGTCTCATGCGACTTCATCTGGCTTCCATTGGTGACTCAGGATGCAAATACATTGATGAAGAATACACAATTCCTAATGGCACATTAACTGTTGAAGACATTGCAGATAAAAAGACTCACAACACCATGATGATAGACATTGCATCTGCTCTCAGCTATGAAGAATTTGATGATATTAAAGACTGCACCACTGCATATGAAATGTGGGTGGCACTGAAGAAAATATATGGTGGTGATGCAAATGTGAAAAGAGCCAAAGCAGAAAGCCTAAGAGGACAGTTTGACAAGATGAACATGAAGGAAGATGAAAACATTGCAAAATATGTTGAAAGAATCAAAGCAAGTGTAAGTGCAATTAGAGCTTCTGGAGGAACAATCTCAGATGAGACTGTTATAAGTAAGGTACTCAGAACACTACTTCCTATCTATGCAATAAGAGTATCAGCTATTCAAGAAAGAAGATGTGAAACAAACCACAATATAACTTTGGATGCTTTAGTTGGAAGATTGACAGCTTTTGAATTAGACAACTATGATAACTATGTTCCTAGTTCCAAAAATATTGAATCAGCATTTGAGGCCAAGGTTTCACTAAAGAAGAACAAGAAAATTAAAGAAGTTCAGTCAGAAAGTGAAGAAGAATCAGAAGAAAGTTCTGATAGTGATCTTGAAATTGTAGAAGCATTACTTGCAAAGAAGTACTCTAGAGGGAAAGGTAAATATAAAGGTAAAACTCCTTTAATCTGTTTTTCATGTGAAGAAATTGGACATATTGTAGCTAGGTGCCCAAACAAGCAAGTCAAGGAAGAGAAGAGAAGTCACAAGTACTATGGCAAAAAGAATTTCAAATCATACAAGGATAAAGGTAAGAAATCATGTTTTATGGCTAAAGATTCTGATGATAGTGAAGAAGAAATTGTCTTTATTGCTATAAAAGATGAATCTGATGATGATGAAGATAAGATGGCACTTATTTCTCATATAAGAAAAGATGATATATGGATAATAGACAGCGGGTGTTCACACCACATGACTCGTGACAAGACAAAATTTGAATATCTAGAAGACTGTGATAGTGGTAATGTAAGATTTGGAAACAATGAACCTTGTTGTATAAAAGGAAAAGGAAGAATCTCTTTAACCAAAGAACTCATATGTGATAATGCTTACTGGGTTGAAGGACTAAAACATAATCTTCTAAGTGTAGCACAACTAATCAACACTGGTTTCAAGGTTGAATTCATGAATGGTCAAGCAAGACTGCTGGATGGAAAAGGAAAACTCATTGGATCAGGCAAACAAACAAAAGGTAACTTATTTTATCTTGATCTCAATGAATATTCATGCTTTATTGCTCAAATAGAAGAAAGTTGGCTATGGCACAAAAGGTTATGTCATGTGAATTTTGATAACATGATAAGAATAAGCAAATTCAAGAAGGTTAGAGGCATTCCTACTTTGAAGAAACCTGACACTGGTCTATGCAAGAATTGTTAGATTGGCAAAATGAGTAAAACTAGTTTCAAGAGTAAGAACTATCAGTCTAAAGAAATTTTGGAAATTGTGCATACTGATTTATGTGGACCTATTGGAATACAAAGCTATACTGGAGATAAATTCTTTATTCTTTTCGTTGATGATTATTCTAGAATGATGATTGTTATGTATTTAAGAGAAAAATCAGAAGCATTTGAAAAGTTCAAATGGTACTTAGCAAAGTAGAAAAGGAAACAGGGAAAAGATTGAAATGCTTAAGATCAGACAGAGGTGGTGAATTCATCTCCCATGATTTTAACAACTTCTGCATTGAAAGAGGAATCAAAAGACAGGTATCAGCTCCTAGAACTCCTGAGCAGAATGGAATAGCAAAAAGAAGAAACAGATCTATTATGGATTGTGCAAGGACTCTAATGATAGAAAAGAACATCGCTATAAAGTACTGGAAGGAAGCTATCAGCACTGCAGTTCATACCTTGAACCGAGTACAACTGAAAAAAGACACATTCAAAACTCCTTATGAATTATGGTATGGCTATAAACCTAATGTAAGTTACATGAAAATATTTGGTAGCAAGTGTTATATCTTAAAAGAATCCAGAAGAAATAAATTTGATGTGAAAAGTGATGAAGGAATATTCCTAGGATATTCTAGCAAAAGCAAGGCATACAAATGTCTGAACTTATCTACTCACAAATTCATAGAAAGTATACATGTAAAATTTGATGAGTTTACAGAAAAGACTGAGGAAGAAAGCAAAAGGGAACCTGAGAACTACAGAAGATTCGTTTACATTGAACCTAAAACATTGACAGACACAACTATCAGTAAGGAAACTATATCTACCGAGCCGAGCACAGTTACCGAGTCATAGGAAGAAGTTCAAACCGAGTCACAGGAAGAAGTTCAAACCGAGTCACAGAAAAAAATTCAGACCGAGTCTTAGCCTGAAGTTACCGAGCAAATATCTACCGAGCCCGAGCAACCTGAAGAAGAGATCCTAGAAGACAACAGAATGAATCATTCAAAAGGCAAGGAACCTATACTAGCCAAATATGTCAGAAGACATCATACACCAGATCAAATCATTGGAAACAAATCAGATGGTACTATGACAAGAAGCAAGCTAAAAGGTACATGTCTACTTACTGATTTTGAACCTAGAAATATCAAAGATGCATTAGAAAATGAAAGTTGGATTGAAGCAATGAATGAAGAATTAGAACAAATACAAAAGAACAAAACTTGGACTCTTGTACCTAGACCTAAAGTTAAGAATGTAATTGGAACAAAATGGGTATTCAGGAATAAGCTGAATGAAGATGGTCAAGTATCTAGAAACAAAGCTAGATTGGTATGTAAAGGATATTCTCAAGAAGAAGGTATAGATTATGGAAAAACTTTCGCTCCTGTTGCAAGATTAGAAGGTGTAAGAACTCTACTTGCTTATGCAGCACACAAAGGATTTAAGGTATATCAGATGGATATAAAATCTGCATTTCTCAATGGAATTCTTGATGAAGAAGTCTACATTGAACAACCTGAAGGTTTTGTTGATCCAGATAAAAGGGACATGGTCTGCAGGTTACACAAAGCATTGTATGGTTTAAAACAAGCTCCTAGAGCATGGTATGAAAGACTCCATAACTATTTGATCCAGATTAATTTCAAAAGAGCTAATGATAACAGTAATCTGTATATTAAAGAAGGACCGGATGACAAAATTGTATTGGCAGAAATATTTGTGGATGATACTATATTTACAGGAAATAAGGATCAGTGCAAAGAATTTTCAGAGCAAATGAACAGAGAATTTGAAATGTCTATGTTTGGTTTAATAAAATTCTTTGTTGGTCTTCAAATTCAGCAAAGCAAGAATGGTATATACATTACTCAATCCAAATACATTAAGGAAGTACTTAAGAAGTTTGGTATGGAAGATTCAAAACCAGTTGGTACACGCATGTGTACTGGACTGAAACTTACCAAGAATGATGATTCAAAAGAAGTCGATCAGACCCTATACCGATCTATGATTGGAAAATTGCAGTATGTAGTACATACAAGACCTGATATTGCTTTAGCAGTCGGTATAGTAGCTAGATTCGTAGCAAAACCTAAGGAAAATCACATGATGGCAATCAAAAGAATCTTAAGATACTTAAAAGGAACTGAAGAATATGGTTTGTGGTATAAATTTGGAGGCAATCTAGACTTGAAAGTGTTTACTGATGCTGATTGGGCAGGAAACATTGATGACAGAAAAAGCACAAGTGGTGGAGCATTTTTTCTTGGAAAAAGACTAGTATCCTGGACTAGTAAAAAGCAGAATTGCACATCTCAATCCACAGCTGAAGCAGAATATGTTGCTGCTGCAGTAAACTGTTCAAATATTGTTTGGTTTAAACAACTATTAGAAGGTATGAAGGTTGAAATCAAAGAACCAGTTGTTATATTTTGTGACAATACCAATGCAATAAACATCTCTAAGAATCCAGTGATGCATTCCAAAACCAAGCACATTGCTATTAAATATCACTTTGTCAGAGAATTGGTGCAGGACAAGGAAATCAGATTAGAATATATTCATACAAAAGAACAGATTGCAGACATTTTTACCAAACCATTACCTAAGGATGCATTTGTGTATCTAAGAGGTAAGTTAGGGGTCATTCCCCTATCCGAGGCTCACTAAATACAGTTTTAGTGATGCATCAACCAGAACATGATTGAAAATCAACCTGTTGATGCAGCATATTAAAGGAATCATTGCATATGAATCAGTACTTGAGGTACATTAATTTTCATCGGTAATATGTGAATTGTCTTTGGCATGTGTTGTCAAAGAGGGAGTGTTTGCTATGGCTTTGCTATTATTTTCAAGAAATTTTCAATAGTCAGAAGGAAGAATTTTCAGGATACAAGAAGTTTGCTGACAGAGGGAGATTTGAATCTAAACCAAGCTAACCCTTTCAAATTTCTTATGCTATGACATATTGTGTTGCCATCAATGCCAAAGAGGGAGATTGTTGGAAACAATTGTCTAAAGGAAATTGCTACTCAATTATGTATTGTCTTTGATGTCACACTATGTCATAGTCCGCAGCAACCAGTTACTACCGAGCTCAGTCGGTCTACCAGACAGGAATATTAGTGCTTACCGAGTCCACTCGGTTATCGAAGAAAAGCAGTGTCTACCGAGTTCACTCGGTTGCCAAAGAAAGTTTAGTGTTTACCGAGTTCAGTCGGTCATCGAAGAAAGTTTAGTGTTTACCGAGTTCAGTCGGTCATCGAAGAAAAGCTAGTGTTTACCGAGTTCAGTCGGTCATCGAAGAAAAGTTTAGTATTTACCGAGTTCAGTCGGTCACCGAAGAAAAGTTTAGTGTTTACCGAGTTCAGTCGGTTATCGAAGGAAAAGATTGTCGGTGTTTACCGACTTCCCTCGGTCTCCGAAAGATTATAGAAAGTTATGATCACCGAGCACTGTCGGCCCTTGAAGGATTTTTGCAAATAGAGTTTTCTTAATTCAGCCGACTGTTATACTAAATAATGTCGATTTGACAAATCTAAAATCATATAAATAAAAGGTCAAATGTGAAAATAAAATATATACACAGCAGAAGATTTACAGAAGAAAAGCAGGAAAGGTGAATGCGAATTTGTGAAGGATGTTCAAATATCCTTGAGGTGCAGCAGAGATTTATTCGATCAGAAAGGATCAGGCTTATGCAGAACAAAGATCTGTAATCAGCAAGACGGTTGCATTATTATACAGGTCATTTTTCATTGTTACCTTCTTATCATTGTAACAGTGAATTCTAAATCTCTTAACCGAGTTGGTTTAACAACCATATTGTAAATCCTCTAACAAGGTGACAATTCCATTGAATTGTTTTCAAGACCTCTTACTAGGCCACTCCTAGCAGGGTGTTTTAAATCCTCTAACAAGGTCACACCTAACAGTGTGTTTTGTAACCTTTTACCGGGTTGGCTTCTAATCGGGCATCACTTCAGAAAAGTGAAAATCAGTATCTAGATACATTGGTGGTTTTTCCCATATTCGGTTTCCACGTTAAATCTTGTGTCTCTTGTGTTCTTAATTGCTTTCTCAATCATATACATGTGCTGATGAATATCTAAAGATAATTTTGCTAATACTTTCTGCATCTTCAAAGTTACTGCAATCTATTTACCGAGTGCTAAAACAGATAACATTGTTAAGATATCCTAAGGGATCTGGAAAGAATTAAATCAGGAAGTGTTTTATGGTTGACTGATTCACCCCCCCCTCTCTCAGTCACTTCATCCATATTCCATCAGTATGATCTTGTATCTTTCCCTAGGAATATGTGTCTCAGTCTTGTGAGTTCTTCATAATATCTTTCCCTAAGGTTGTATTTCTTAGACTTCACACCCTCTCCAAGAGAAGTCAACTCCTTGGCCTCTAGCTTAAAATATTATTTTTAGTTATTAATATAGTGAGTGTGATTCTCACTTTGGTTTTTCCCATGTTGGATTTTGCACTTAAAAATTTGGTGTTCCTTTTTATGTGTGTTTATTGTAATATATTTTATTGATAACTAGTTGGATAAAGATAAGCAATATGTTTGTGACATAAAAGTATAAGTTTTGTTCAAGATTGATTAACTCCTCTGCCTCTCAGTCTTGTGGTGTGTTCAACAGACTAAGTAAAAATAGAAAATCTTATGAGAGCCATGAAAGACTTGTCTTATAAGGTTTCACATAATAAAAAGAGATTACCAACTCAAGGTGCATCCACACACCTTAATGAGGAATATAGAATGCACAATATCATGCCACTTTAGGTAATGAATGAGATTGGGTTAAATTATCTAAGCCATTGATTCTAAAGAGGCAAATGCTATTGAAATGGTAAAAATGTGGATTTCCAATTGACATCTTAACCATTTTTTTTTAATGATGGACATAATATTGGTTGATTGTCCCCCCGAATGGAAAATATCATTTTAATAGAAATGAGCATGAAACCTTTCCTTTGCATGAAAAAATAATTAAATTGCATAAGAATAAATAATTCCAACATAACATCAAGGACAAGTCTAAGTCTCATGATCATGTAAACCTATTTGATATTCATATTGACCATATGATATAGCTTTGTGATGAACTTGAAGAAAAAAAGGTTTCCCCTATTGCACTAAATGCTACTAAGGATTTAAGAGATGATCATTAGACCATGTTCATTGATGGTCACTACTCAAAAGAAGGTAATAGTTCAAGCATTGTTTTAACTTGTCTAGATAAAATGGATTGTTAATTTTTTATATTATAATGATCTATTGCATTAGAAAGATTACTGAATATGAGCTCCTATTGTTGAGTTTAATATTTATCTTAATCATGGATTTTATATTTCTTAATTTTTTTGATATTTAAAGCTTATAGTGTAATAAGAAGGCACATTTGTAGCCAAGGATAATAAGCTAACAATATACATAAATTCTATTTGGGATAGCATCAAAATATTTAATATCATTGATATTGAATGGATAGATAGAAGAAAAAATAATGAGGTTGATGCTCTTGTGGTTTTGGTGCCATAGTACAATATTCATGTTGATATTCCCTTTTAATGAACCTTTGAAGTCATAGTATGAAATATCTTCAGAGTATGAGATATCTTTGATTCCCAAAAAATATCAGTTTGGTGTTGAGGAGGGTAAGCTCACAGGGCACATTGTGTCAAAGGATGGGGTGAGAATAGACCTTGAAAGATTCGACATTAGTATTATATTTCAACCCAAATATATTAAAGGGATCCAATCCTTATTTGGGAAGATTAACTTTGTTGTGAGTATCATTCCTAAATTTGTTGAGAAAACAAAAACTATACAAAATATACTCAAGAAAGGGATAATTGATTGAATAGAGTGTAGAACTAGCTAAATCCATCAATAATTTCAAATAGGAAATTCTAGAAACCCCTATTTTGGTGTTTATAGACTACTCTAAACCTATGCGATCTTTTTTTGCCTCTTTTTATACTGTAATTGTTGTTTTTGTTGAAAAAGAATAGAAACATATATGAACATTGTGTATCCTTATTTACTACATCATTGCAAGAAGATGATAGGAAATACTCAACAAGGAAGAAATATGTGTATCCATTGATCAAAGAAATGAAGAACTTTAGGTTATACCTTGTGGGTGCTAAAATTATAGAACATGTATCACACCTTGTGATAGACATTTTTTTTGTAGTGAGAGGTTTCAACTAAATATGACACAAGAGTATGCCATAGAAATAAAAACTAGTGCTTTATAAATAAGATCCAAAAGTGTGACATGGAAATACAAACTGCTAAGCTTTTTAGGGTCTAGGGCTTGACCAAGTTGATGGCTGATTCCAACTTGGAGGCAATATAGGTAAATAATTTAAACACTAATGATTTTGTTGTAATATGTAACTTAAGTAATAATCCATGGTAAAGGGATGTAATATTTTATCTGATGAATACAATTTTTAGACTAACCTATGATGATAACCAAAGGAGGACCTTGAACTTGTGGTCACAAAGGTATGTGCTATCCTAGGGTGAGTGATTATAGAGAAATATTGAAGGAGTTTTACTTCAGTGCATGGATAACTGATAGAAATGTTGAGGAATTGATGAAGGAATGTTTCCATGACATATGTGGTGGACATTTCAAGGCAAAAATCACAAGACATAAGATTCTTAGGGTACATTTTTGGTGCCCAAAATTGTTCAAATAAATTACACAATACTACAAAAGTGTGATGCTTGAAAATAGTTTTAGATAAGTTGAAGTTTTTTGGTGCACTTCCCTTATTGCATTCCATAGTTGAAGCACCATTTCATTAATGGGAGATTGAATTTTTTAGGGAAATACAAGAGAAACATATCAATGGATAAAAGTGGATGTTTATGTCCATACACTACCTCACCAAGGGGGATGATGCAATTTTAATCCATAATGTAACACTTAAGGCAATAGTAGATTTATCGATCATCAATATAATAATAAGATTTGAAGTAACTTATAGGATCCTTGCTGATAATTCCATGTGCTTTTGATCCCAATACATGCAAAACATGTGCTCCAAATTTGATATACACCTGGTACGTTCTGTACCATTCATAGAGTAATGAATAGGCCTAGTTGACTAACAAGAGCTTGATAAAGATCATAAAAATGAAAATGCTATTAGAATAAAAATATTAAATGACAACCTCAAGTACGCTCTTTGGGTTGATAGAGTCATATTCAAACATGATATTGGATGCAACCCTTTTGAGCTAGTTTATGGGGCAAAAATTAGGATACATATAAACTTTGAGATTATAGTATATCAACTATTGAAATATATGGAAGATGCATCTTTAATACCAACTTATAGGTTCTAGCATACCAATTATTATAGAATCAATGTGATGTAATGTCCTTTAGGGTCATGACATTGACTAAATTGGATGTGAAACATAGAGAAACAAAATATAGAAATGTGTAGCACAAGCATATAATAAACCATATACATGATTAAAGGACAGTACCAAAAGAATTCTATATTGCCAATATGGCCCTTTTGTGGAACTCCAAGTCATAGGATAAAGGAAAGCATGAAAAAGTTGACCCTTCATGATTTGAGTCTTATATAATAGCTAAGAGGTATGAAATTATTATGTATCATCTCATAGACTTGGTTGGAGAGTTATTAGAGTTGTTAATGTATTCTCAACATTTGAAGTATTACTCTACTTAAGTAATGGAGTTTAAATTGTGATTGGCTAGTACAATATTACATATTCCATATGAAGAGTTATTAGACTATTTCTTAAGTATCATCTCATAGACTTGGTTGGAGAGTTATTAGAGTTTTTAATGTATTCTCAATATTTGAAGTATTACTCTACTTAAGTAATGGAGTTTAAATTTTGATTGGCTAGTACAATATTACATATTCCATATTTTCTTGATGTCTTTGTGATTAGTCTTGACCCACGTCGCTAAGATGATATTTTATTTGATCCTTGTTGAAATTTTGTGTTTTTATTTGTGATATAGATTCTTGTTGTTCATGGAAGAGACACATATACCCAATAAGAGCCACTATTTAGACTAGAATACAAAATGTATTTTTTGTTTGATCCCCTTCCTTTATACATGTCTAAGTATTTTGACCCATTGTTGATAATCAATCTAAGAAATTTTAAATGGGTCAACTTGATCAATGTTGTGGCTCTTAATGTTGTATCATCCCCCTTTCACATCTCAATCAAATACCAAGTTGAAAACCCAAAATTTGGTTTAAGTGTTTTTTTCTGGTATTTTAGAGTTTTGGGGTCATTCAAGCCATCATAATTTTTTTACTTGTCTCAATTCCCCTCTCCAATCCTTTAAAAAATGGTTAAGTCATGTTTATTGCCTTGTTAGAGTTTCAAGGTTTCTTATCTCAACATGTCTTTCCTATTGCTCTTGAAACTTTATCTTGTGGGCCTTGTAAAGTTGGTGACTGTCATGTTTGTTGGCATTTTAGAATGTAAGGGTTTCCCTTGCATGTGTATGGTTACTTTTCCTCCCCAATTGATAAAGTCTAATGGTTGAGTTTTCCCTAGTGTTGTCTTGTTAGGGTTTTGGAAAACTTATCCCCTCATGCCATGTTTTTAGTTTTCCAATTATGTTCTTCCTCTCATACCTACAGTTGTGATGTTCTTAATCTCTTCCCTATGGTTGGTTAACATCCATTTGTTTAATGCTTCAATAGCTTGATCGTTTGCATGGGATCAATGACACTTCTCTTAGTGTTATTCAAAAGGCACTTGGTCTCTCTTTGCTCTCAAGGAAATAGTTTTTAACATCAAAATGGTGGAGGAATTATTGTTAGATTTTATACTATTGGCATCATTTATCCCTAGAAAAAGTATATGGTTAGGACCAATAGCTCAACAAGACATGATTATAAAATGTTTACTTTAGGGTTTCAATGAGTTGTATACTCCAATGACATTGGTAGGAAAACAAGGAAGGACCCAACAGACTGATGAATTAATAGTTTGATGACAAAATGGTCATTTTTTGTTCCCTTGAGGTATAGGGGGTGGTTCTTCCTATGTCCCTTTCTCCTATGGTATGTTTTTATGCAATGCCATGATATTAAGAGTGGTGTGTAGTTAGTCTTTGTTTGGGGTTGTCGAATAATAACGAAACATAGGTGTATAAAATGGGTACACTTATTTAATGAGGGGTATGAAAAATTTAATACTTTTACCTTACAAATTTGGTCAATCTTGATAGAGGGTATACAACATTTGCCAAAGTTTCTATTTCAAAGCTTATACCAATATGTGCTTGTAGGAATATGAATTTGTAGGCATGAGTATGCAATTTTTTTTGGAGCATGTGATTTTTTGAGGGTGATGTTTCAAATTATTCCTTGGCATGAATTGGAGAAGTGCTCCATTCACTATTCTCTTACCCACCATGAATGCACTATCTCTCCCAATCACTCACAATGGTTTTTAATGCTTTCCCACCTACCATAAATAAATCTAAATGTTCCTAATCGATTTAGAACACTTATTTTGAGCATATTTTATGGTTGCTATGGTGGTTTAAATTAGTGCTTCCACTTAGAGGTATATTTTTTTACTTTCAACTCATTTCAAGAGGAGTGATTATTCTTAGAATAAAATAAGTATCGTAATTGTTCCAAGGTTTCATGTATTAATAGTTAGTTGTAGAAGGGTAGTGTACTTCACATGACATATGAATTAGCCATGGAAAAATATGTTGCATACATAATGTTTCCAAAATCATAGATACATGTTTAGGGTGTTTTTAAGTAAGTTAGAAATTTGCCTCTACACACTCAGTGTTGTGAATGTAAATCTTGTTTGAAAATGTGGCAACATTTTAATATAATTACAATATTTTGAATGACCTTTCAACAATTTCATGTGACTATGTTCATTTCGATGTTGGATAAATAAACATATTTTCTTTTTAATAATCCATGCAACTAATTGTCATTCTTAGATCAATGGTTCAATATTTTCCTTATATCACATCTCCTTCGATCAACTTGACTGTATTACCCAAAAATAAAGATTGGTCTGGGATATTGACTCAACAAATTGTTAAACTTATCTATTATTCTAGTTAGTTTATGTAATCATGGTTTTACCACTTTATAGAGAGTATTATTCATGAAGTTATATGAACCATATATTTTGCTTCCGTCTTCACTCATTACAATGATGTTTTATCTTATCTAGAGATGTAGTAGGATAATCAATTTTTGTTATGCTCAACGACAAATTTTAGTAGTTGTATCGATAATTTGGGTTTAATTACCATCATCACTAATTTTTTTTCCATTTATATAAGCCTCTTATAACATCATCTTAATTTTAAGTTGATATCAAGGTGTAGGAAATAGAGCCCACTCTCCTTCAGTTGGCCTTCAAACTTCTATTGCCATGTTGATAAACTAATATGAATTCACAAGATGACAACTTTGGCCTCATGAGTGGGATTTAGTTCTAGGAAGTGGATAAATAATTTTGGGACCCAACACATTTCATTTCTATGAGGAATTGTATGTATGGAACTAATATAACTAGGTCTAGGTAAGGGAACAAAGAATTCCTAAATGTCACACTTACTAACTATTAGACTACCTATAATTAATGCTTTATGTTAGTAAGATATTTAAGAGGACAAGTTGCATTTTTTTTTCAATAATTTAGATAATCAATTCCTTTAGAATGATAACAACTATGCTAATATTTTGGGGGCATAAATTGATATTATTGATACCCTAAGGTCTCATGACAATATCTATAGTTAGAGCAATGCCTAGAAAGGTCAATGCTTAATATTCTATGTGAAGGGGATAGTAATGTTAACATTTATTTTAAATGGGTTGATGAGGTATAACCATATAAATATTGAGTTTCTTGGTGATGGTAATGAATCTCACCACTACAATGTGTTGGATTAGATGGTATTGGACCATATCATATGGTGGTATGGATTCATATTAAGACACCTTGTAAGTTGGTATATATATGAGTTATATCCTTGTATATATGATAACATTAATATTAGTTTGGTTCAAATATTTTGTTAATGGTGTCTCTACATCCTATGGCTAATAAATAATCTGATGCACAACACATATACTTCTGGGTTAGATTGTGCGTAAATTTTTAGCATCAACATTTTAGATGATACTCCATGATCCATCATCAGGACGAGTGAGACAATTTAAGAATGTAAAGAGATGATAGGTTGTAGACCAAGGCTCTATAAAATAAGAGAGAGGGTACGAAGGGAGACACACAAATTGAGAGACAACACAAAAAGAAAAACTGTGAAATGACAAAGACCAAAAAACAACCACCACAGTGAAGAGGAACCTTTACACGTTCAAAATGGTTTAATGAAATATATACAAAACTCAAGTTGTAATACATGTTACTTGAACATTATAAAGGGGAAATAGAATCAAAATAATATTCTTGATAGTAGAGGAATATTTTAAAAATAATTGGAAAAACTTAAACACTCGTTATTGCACTTTAAAAGTTAAATAAAAATATCAAATGTGTCAACGTCTTATACCTAAACATTACAAATATAAATTTGGATGAATAATCTTCTTTAGAGTAGATGGACATTATCAAAATAATTAAAAATACTCCACAATGCTACTCATTACATTTTAAAAGGAAAAGTAAACCCCTTTTTAAATGTATTATTTCAAAAAAATAAATTTATATAATTTTTTAAAAATATAATCAAAATTAAATTTAAATTGTTATGTATATAATTAATTGATAATTTCATTTGTGCGGGAGATTTTTTTGTATTTGTAAAAAATAAATGAATAATTTTTTTTAATAAGATTCAAAGATCAAGTAATTTATGATATCAAAATGTAATAGTAAAGTTGTTTTGTGGATATATGTTTTGAAAATAGAATTAATTTCTTTCTTTATATGACAAAACAATATTATTAGAAAAATATTGTTGCTATATAGCTAAAAAAAAGTGCCATGATAATAGTAACTATCCTATAGAAGCAAACCAATCCTACCAATCATAATAAGTAATTTGTAATATCTCAACTTTAGAAATATTAGAATTGTGAAAAGTAGTGATTTATGATTGATGCAAAACAATTCACTAATTATACACAAGTCAAAGCAATAATACAACTTGTGGGCTGATCTCACCTCTTGGGGAACTAGTCTTGCCCTAGCTCGCATATGTACCCAAGATATGAGCTGTTGAGCTAGGTCACAGGAATACCCATGTAGAATTTTTTTTTGGATCAATGTAATAATATATTACCTATAGCGAGTACAATAAAGTATTGAACCTATGGACCCTATGACAAGTACAATAAAGAATTTAACCTATGCACCCTACAACAAGTACAATAAAGAATTGAACCCATGGACCCTTTATACAAAATTAGTTATTAGCTCCTGCCAAAGGCAGGAATACTAATGCATTCATGCAAATTTTTTTTCTATTAGTTGAACCAATTATATTGGATTAATTTTTTCATTTCTAAACTTAGAATTTTTGTACAATTTTTTTAAAATTATGAAATGTTATTTATCTACAATTCTATTGGCTTTGGATGTGAATAGTCATTGCAAAAAAAGACTCATTTGAAATTTTTTTAATCTAACAACTTTCAATTTGAGCAACAATGACAACAAGTCTTGTCTGAAGTGACAACAAAGTTTTTTTTTTAATTACAAAATTGACAACAAATCTTCCAAAGATTGGTCCATGCCCCACCACAAGACAAATCTCGTTATTACTTTTGACTTTTTAATCACAAATATTAAAAGCACAAAAAGTATCCAACCTTCCAAAATTTATTTGTGCTTATCTTTTTATTGTGGATGGACAATTATTCATCTACAATAGAAATTATTTATGTGAAGCAATTATGTTTTGTGCAAATTTTTATTTATGGTCAGTAGCTTATGGTTCATATATTCAATGCATATTAAATGCAGGACATCTTTCTTCCTCTATATGTGCTCAGAGCTTCTTTCTGTTTGTCATAAGAAAAACATAAGAAATTTAGCAAATTAGTTCTTTTGGTGCCATTGTCATAGTCATTGCGATTGCTAATATTTTTGCTATGCTACACTACTTTTTGTCTTTTTATTTTGCATGTTTAACAACTTTATTGTTTGTGTAAGCTTCTAGTATGACTCATTGCGATTATCTTTTGTTTGAGTGTTTTTATTTTTGTAACTTTTGTCTTCTCATGTTCTAATTGTGTTGGTTTTCATCTTGATCAATGATTGTGTTCTGCATCATGATGATAGAGGGCCAAACAATCTTTCGATCATTCACTGTCTCTCGCAAGCTCCTGCACTTGGCAAACATTTCCTCTGATATGAAGTTATTATTTGTGTTAGCTCATCTCTTTTCCCCCTTCCCTACCTTGTTAGCAACACCAATAGCAACAACCACCTTGTCTAAAGCGTCCAACTTTTCTTTCCTATTATTTGAACCAAATTTTCTATTTTTCGAAGGAGGAGAATCACTTTCAATGAGAGATTTATCCTTCTCTATTTGATCTATTCCCGTTCTTGTCTTTGCGCCACATTTTGTCTAGCTCTGAGGAATGTACACACATGTTCCAAAGCTCCTGTTCTATTAGGGTTGATGAGGACAGTAGCATAGAATTTGACTTACATCTGATAATTGCTTTCTCTTAATAGTTTGCAAAGAATTTTTTGAAATCCTGTATCCAAAACGTATTTGGTGAGTATGGCATTCCATGACATCACTTTGCTTTCAGTTGTTTTTCTACAAATAGATTGTCTACCTTGTAAAATCCATTACTCTAATTTTATTTGGATGCTTACATTCTTGACATCATGAATCAGGTGTAATTTGTAAATGGTCTGAGCTAAGTTTGTAGCATTTTTATTTGCAAGGTATATGCTTTAGATTCATTAGTGGACATTGGGTTTGTAGTGTAAGTGTTCTATTGGACATGACCTTTGTGCCATAGTTTTTTTTTGGTTTATAGTTATACGCATGGTAGTTTGCTAGCTGCAGGGTGTGTGATTGTTTTTTTAGATTTCAAGATTACTGGTTGTGCTCATGGGTCTTCAATAGTCAAGGCAACATATTAGAGTCTTCTTCGTCGATAAGTCATTTATTTTTGAGGTGTCTAGTTTTTTTGCAATATGTTTCAATACACGGATTCTTATATGTTATCATTTCTGTATTCTCGTATTTGCTTATCACAATGTATCTTTGTTAATGTTTTCCTATTTAAAAGAGGGTAAATAGGCCTATCATTTTTCAAAATTTGTAGACTGCTAGTGTCTAGTTTCCATAGACAAAATAAATTTCCAATTATATTCTTTCCACTCAAAGAAGTGTGCCAACAAAGAGCATTAATTTATGTTTTTTCTTATGTATTTTGTAGATGGTATCCAAATAAGGAACATTGATTATATATGTATTTTGAGCTTTCAATTTCTAATATTTAAGTTGTTTTTACTTTCTAACTTTATATTTGATACTAGATTATTATTATTCTCATGTTTTTGTTACAACATTAAATCAGACATGGTTCTCATTAAAATTTAAGCTAACACTAATTCTAACTTATTTTTGTCTTAATATATGATTAATTATAATCTCAAATCACTTATTTTTTAACAACTTAAAAAAGAAAGATATATAATCAAATTGTATTTAGAAATCGAGAATACTTAAAAATTATATATTAAGTTTCATTAAAATATATTTCTTGCTCACAAATTACACTTCAATTGTTACCACGAAAAGGGAAACACTTAGTTTTTTTTTCAAAAGTTTATAAAAAGCTATATAAACAAAACAGTTTTTTTTTCAAAAGTTTATAAAAAGCTATATAAACAAAACAGATTTCATGGCTGGATAGCCACTACCCTATTGTTATAGCTTCCTACTAATTACGAATAACTTTAGATTAAATCTGAATTTACACGCAATGATAAAAGCTGAGTGGTAAAGACCACGAGATATTTGTTGACAATTTATCGTTCCGAGATTTTGTTAGTGTAAGCAATATCCTATTATTCTTTGAATTTCTGGAAGACAAAATATCATTCTTTCAGTTTCTGGAAGACAAGCGAAGAATGGAGACCAATAACACCACGTAATGCTTATTCTCTGCTGAGTGGATAATTAATACAAATTTCCCCTTTGCAAGGGAAACTGTGATTAGACAATGGCTTGCTCTGCACTTTTTCTTCCCTCCTCTTCCTATGGTCCCAAGCAATATCAGGTATTATTTGTTTTGCTCATCATCTCAAGCTTTCCGTAAGTGAGCTGTGATTTTCAATAAATTGCAAAAATGGAACACCCCCAAACGGAGAATTATGGCAGGACAAGATAAATCTTGGAAAAAAAGTATTCATGGACCTTTTTAGCAGTGAGTTGAGACTTTTAATGGAACAGACAAATTGAGCATACACAACTGCAAAAGCAATGCTAAAGAAAATAGCTTCTTCTAGATCAGTTTTGTAATCCCAATTAGCAGGAAGTTGAACTGTTCAAATAGAATAAAATTGTTGGCGAAAATCTTTGACTGGATACAAATTGAAGATGAAGAGTTATGGATGGTTAGGAGAAATGACCCAAAAGAAAGCATGATCTTGGTCAATTTTATTATGGCAAGTAGCAGATTTCTGTGAATTTCTCGCCAACCAAACCAAAAGGTCTATAGCTACGAGTCATTTCAGAGCTGTAGATGATTGAGAGAAATGGCACAAGCAAAATAAAAAAATAAAAAACAAAAATAATCCACCATGATGAATGTTATAATTCCAATTAGTAGTTCCCTTTGATTTTCTTGTAAGCCAATAAAAGGGTCTGAAGATAGGAGTCGTTTGCTACTTCAGTGTGCACACTTTTTGCCTTCCATTTCTTTGATAGTATTCTTAGTAATAATTTTGATTGAATTCTGTGAGTTTCTTTGGTTATCTTTATAGAGTCCTCGGCGAGACACTTCGAGAAGTTTTAAGTTTTCCAACTTCTATACTAACTAAAGTCTTAAGATAAGGAAATTGAATTTCTATCATAAAAGCAATTTTTCTTTTATGGTTTTGATATCAATATAACAACTGGAACCTCGTGTTGCCCTTACGAATAGAAAAACAAAAAATCTTGAATGGTAAAACTGATTTTTCCCACAAAAGGGAGTGTTTATCAGGAGTTGCTTTGCTTGCACTGGAATGCAATTTTATTTGCAGCATAGTTTTGACAAAAAGTTAGAAGGTGAGAAAAGATTGGTAGAAAGACAAATCAAGGATATACGATTCAGTGAAAACTCAAAAGCAGCACTAATATGGGAAGGATTCTTGTACTTCTTGAAAAGAAGATTTAGAAAGCCATACTCGTCCAAGTTCCAACAGAGGCTTATTAACTTGAAGTGTGGAAATGTAATGACATCCTTGGTAACTACTTCTTTGTTCAATAAGATTCAATCTTTCAGTGGAAAAATATAAATAATATAGACACAGAAACCCAGATGTTTAATCTTCAGTGCATCTATATTATCCGTGTTCATGTTACCGATCTCATTTTTATGCCTTGCAAGTAAGCAAGCACGAACACAGATGATCCAGAAGCATTGGTGATGACAGTTGAAACGTGACTAACTAAAAGAATTAGTGTAAGCCTTGAATGGTTAATCCCCATTATTCATGAAGTCAAGCAGCAGCTAGCTAGGGTATTCTTTGTTTTTGTTCTTTCTGATGTTTGCACATGGATGAGTACACAACTGTTCACGTACTCAGACAGTTCATATAGGTATGTTTCCTTGTGGATAAGAGTAATATTAATTAAGAATAATTATACGGAAAATGTCCCTAGTTCAGCATCACAATTAAACACTACATTTTTGCATGAGTACTTATCATCAGAAAAATCCACTGGAACCAAAAATAACCATATATGAATATTAGTACCAAAAGGGCCCATCAACGTGCCCCTGAAAACAAAATGATAGGATCTGTGGAAGTCTATAAAACCCCTAAAGGGAATTGAACAGTCCAGTTAAAGAAGTAACTGTTACTGAGAAAATGCTCATCATTTTCCCACAGTGACAAAACATATGTCGAAAGAAAGAAATTGAAACAAACATAACTGCAGGAAACCCAAGGAATCACAATAATCAGAAGTTCATGAAACTACGCTTCTGAGGCAACTGCATGGTTGACATAGTAAGATTTACTAAGTTGCCGGTTCGGGCTCGGGTACGAGAAACCGGTTCATGGATTCGTGAATTTTTTTTTTCCCATTATGATTTGTATGGGTTTGTGTATATCTATATCTATATATACAAAAAATAAGAGAAATATACGTAATTCTAAAACTTAATCATTTCATAGTTTGAATCTATGATGCTTGATCATTGATCAATGCCAAATGTCAAAGATAAACATTACAAATTTAAATAGTATACTTGATCATTGATCTATGTTCACAATTCTAAAGAAAATCAGCACATTGAATTACTGAATTACAAAATGAAAATGCAAAATATAGTTCATTTAAGTTTGAAACATGATTCAATGCTCATCAATCATGAAAGGCTAAAGTTTTCATTTCATCAATCATCTAATGGATTATCAAAAAAATTTGGATCAATGGGGTCTTCAGTAGCTGCAAGTGGCTGATCAACATCATCATTGGAATCCAAACCGGTTCCACTAGCACTAGAGGGTATTCCCTCATCATCATCCACATCAGCCAAAGTGGCTCTAGCAAGATCCCGAATGGTCATATCCAAGTCAGTTGACTCGGGTGCTACATCCCAAAGCTTCTCTGGCCTCTTCTTGTATTTTGGATCCTTTCGTGCCAGGAGGCGCAAGTTGTTGTGAATATACACCAAGTCTTCTACTTTTTTTGCAGCCAATCGGTTACGCTTGACTGAGTGGATAAAGGAGTTAGTACTCCAATTCCGCTCAATGGCAGAAGAGATCGCAACCTAGAGAGAAAACCAACAAAATAAAAAATAAAAAATACAAGATAAATTCAAGAGTGTCAAGTGTTAAATTCTACAATGCAAGTGGCCAAAAAAAAGGAAAAAAACTTAAAAACTTGTAATAGAATCTTATTTGTAAGAGGTTGGAGGTATATATAATCTTACCCATGAAGGTACCACCATCTAATAGCATCCATTCTGCTCTGGTCATTGATAGTAGTAGAGTGGAGATTTATTCCCGAGATAAACGGTCCAAACTCTCTCCTAACACTTACCCCAACATCTGGATTGCGGAAGATTTTATCAAATGCCCTCTTATACCCAGTAGCAACCTCAACATCTCTATATGGTGGCATCCTACCTGGAATAGCAAGTATTTCTACGCTATAGTACCTGGGAGATAGAGCATATGCTAGGAGGTGCAAAGGTGTGGTCATCTTGTTCCAACGATGAAGAACAATTGCTTCCACCATTTTGTAAAAGGTGTCCTTAGGATCATTCTCTCTCCTTGTATGACTTGGGATATCAAATAATGTTCATGTAAGCTATCTTGATGTAAGTTATGTCAATTTAGATATCTCTCAATAAACAAGGTTAGAGGAATGTATTATAACTTACCAATTTTATTTTCTCCAACATTGTGTCCATGCTATCATAGACATCCCCCAAGCATGGTTCTTCAGTGTCGGCAAACCGAAGCATAGACATGATAGGCTTGGTGAATTTCAATAGATACTCCACATGAGCCCACCAATCATCATCTAATATCAACACCTTCACCTTTTGGGCCCTCATTGTATTTGACTACTTCCAAATGCTCCATTGGTTGCTAATAACCATTTGCCATAATGCCTCTTTCACCTTGACAAGACGTCTAAGCGCAGTTGTGTGAGAGGCAAACCGGGTGTCAGCCACCTAAGATCATGTTAATAGTGAGTTAATAACACATTTAAAACATGTAAACAACACAAACAATATTTTATTCAATTATTTAGAACATGACATAAAATGATAATTGAAACTAAATAAATTATAAATTAAAATTTAAAAATCTACCTTTAATAATTCCAATCTCGAGAAAGCTATGAAAATTGCTTGTGACATATGGTGATTTGTCACAAACATTTGAATCTCCTCACCCTCCTCATATATCTGTTTCACCCATTCTATTTGGGTGCCAATTCCTTTTATCACTAAATTGAGAGAATGGACGATGCACAGTGTCCAAAAGATGTGATCATATCTAGCCTCTACCAAAACACTTCCAGCCCTGCAAAATTTTGCATTGTCCGTAATTACTTGGACAACATTGTCATGACCCACGAACTCTATGGAATCAATGAGAATCTTGGCAATGAACTCTACATCTTTTACTTCCCCTTCACAATCAGTTGCCCTCAAAAACATTGACCCCTTGAGTCATACAACAATTACACTGATTAATGGACGGTTTTTGCAATCTTCCCATCCATCTGAAACAATAGACACACCCATTTGAACCCAAGAATCTCTTATTGGTTTTAGTTGGGCCTCTACATTTTATCTCTCACTATGTAATAAGGTGATGCGCACTTTTTCATATCTAGGGCCTTGGTAACCATAAGGTGTATTATTTATTGCTTGCAACATCTCCCTCCAATAAGGTGATCTCACTAAGTTGAAAGGAACACCATTCACAAAGAGGCAACATCCAACTTTTTGATTAGCAATATCTCTTAACTCATTTTGAAATACCCTATCTAATGGGCCTCTCTTGCGGGTGGTGATATGTGGTTGTTCTACATCTTCATTATCCCTAGAAGGCATAGGCAAGAAGGGATGTGATCTAGAGGTTGGTTGAGTGGGTTGTGATATTGATTTTTGTTTCCCGGTATAAGCACCTTGTTTCCCTTTTGCAACTAATTTGTCAGCATCTTCTTGTTTTTTTACAAAAGCTATTGTACAGCTGACAACCCCTTCTTATCTGGCCCTGGGCCCTCACACGTGTTATTACCCTTGACCCCTAGGGCCCAAAAAACGAAGTTTTACTCGAGAGTAGGAGCTTCTATATTGCATGTTGCAAAAATTACATTTCCATATAAATCCCCCACCTCCAACACATTGAGAAATTCTTGTAGTGTGTCTCCATAAAGGAGACCCTTTATCAATTTTAAGTTTTTGAGATCCCTCCCCATCCACTGAGCCTTGACTACTTATTGTATGATTGTTGCAATCTATAACAAAAATAAAAAAAAAACATCAAAACTTATACAAAAACTTGAAAAAGATTTAAAACTTTTCAAAAATTTGAAATAATCTATCAAAAAACTAAAGAATATGGTTGAAATGCATACCTTAATCACTCCAATCTTCTTTTTGGAAGGTATTTGCCACTCCACAATCGATCTCCTTCGAATACAATCACCTCACTTCAAACTTGCAAGAATGAGAGAGAAAAATAGAGAGCAAATGTGAAATGAAATATGTTTGGAGGCTCAAAATTGTAGTAAAGCAATGCAAACGAAAGAGAGAGTTGGGAGAAACTTGTAGGAAAAACTGTTTTTATACAAATATCGCATTTCAATGAATAAGATGAAAAACAAAGAGTGTTGGTATTTGTATATACCATAGTTGGACTAATTGCCGATTAATCGCCGAGTCCCAAATTTTTGCCGAGTTTTCCAGAGAAAAACTCGCAGGAAAAAATCGCATAGTTTTTTGGGAAAACTTGCTGATTCCAAAAAACTCTGGGATTTAAAAAAAAAAACTCTCTTGCATCTGTCCTCCTATGTTAAAATGCAAAAAATGACATTTTTGGTCATTGTTTTTGTTTGCAGCGATTTGGTTTGTGAGTGGAGGAGAACAAGAGGCTTCCAAGCCCTTGCTAGGTGATTGCAAAGTATTGGAGGCGGATTCGAGTCGAGGCACAGTCACGTCTAGCGCAACTTTCTACTTCTAAGACTAGACCTCATAGTTCCTCTCCCTTATTTATTAGTAGAGATGGGAAGAGGAAGATGTAATTGTAATGATGTATTTACTTTTAGTTTTATAGAAACTATTTACTATTTTGCTTCCAGCCATCAGCATTCCGCATGAGAATGCGATTTTGTACCCACTTTACATTTATATATATTTAAACTCAACTTGTTTCTTTTTTGTTCTCATTAATTAACTCATTGGATGCATCTTCTCATTGAATTTTGAAAAATAAATACATTTCTAATTAAATTTAAGCGGTTTTTTAAGTTGAGTTTTTCCCTAAGTTTTTCCAAAAATTGGCCGAATTTTTCCTGATTTTTTTTGGGCTTGGCAAGTTTTTGCCGATTCGAGTTTTCCATCTATGGTATATACACACACATCCAAGTCATTGATATTTGATGAATTTTTTTCCTAAATACAGTTTCTTGGGAAGTTTGTGAAATGACTCATGGCTCATATGGCTAAGACTTAGCTTCTTTTGAGGCATTAAATGGGACTAATACTGAACATTAACATAAGAATAATACTTAGCTCCTTTTCACCAATTGCATTAGTCATACCTTAGAATTCTACCTTAGAAATCACATCCACACTAGAAGCTACAATGGAAGACCAAGAGTCAACACTTAGAATTACACCTTAGATGTCACTTTGGGGATTTGAATTTGGATTTCCACAATGAGAACCCAATGCCTTAACCAATTGAATTCAACACCTTTGAGAGTGACAGGGATTTTACCCATAGTAATATTACTTATAAATGTCCTTGGGGTGGTCAGCTACTACGAGTAGAGAAAGTTAAGATTGCACATTCCTATATCCGCCCTTAAGCTTGATTGGCAAGTGAAAGTAAACATTACACATATTCTAGCATCCCCCTTAAGTTTGATTAGGAATTTTTAAATTGGAAATTCTGTTACTTATTTTCCCTTGAGAGAGGCTCTCGATGTCTATTCTCAAGGGGAATGAGGAATGTGTTATTGGAAGTTCTTTGGATTATTTTTTTTCCACAAAGATTCAGAAGGAACATGCAAAAAATCAATTTGCCTACTTGAATGAACTCTTTGACTTAATGCATATGAATTTCAATATTCTTCATGTATTGATGGTGCACTTGGTGTTGGACTTGCCTACAGATTACGGTTGGTGAATAAATCATCCAAGTGTGACTCAATGGTGTGTATTTGGCTATAACTTTCCTAAAAGACACAAAAAAACCTACAAAAACTTGTTAGTTTGCGAGCATGAAAAATTCATTTTGTGATCTTCTATAGGTGCATTTGTGTGATTTGAAGTGAATATTAATTGATTTTAATGGGTTTTAAGCTGCATTTGAAAAATGGCATGCCACTAGACCTTTGCGAAACCTCCCCCTGAGGGTTGTTGACCCTAAACCTCTACATTGGTTTAAAGAAGAATAATATGAAGATTCTTTTGGCCAAGTGTTTTCCATAGATAAAATTTGTATTTTTTGATTAGGTATTCCCCTTGCAGGAAACCCTTCAACTTAGATGCCATGAGCGATGAGTATTTATTTTGTCAAATTCACCCAAGACTTGCACCTGCCCTCAACTATTGGACCACACCACATCCAAAAGTGAACTTGATAATAAACTTGATTTATTCAATAGAAACAACAATAATAACTTAGAGTCAATAGACCCAATGAAATCAACATAGATGTCACTTTGGGAATTTGAAATTGTCTCCAACACAAGAACCCATTGATGTAACCAATTTGGCTCAAGGCTCAATAGTGATGTCTTTAGGGTTTGAGCTAGAAAAAAATGTAGGTTTCATGGCTAGATTTGGGCCTTTTCTTCAGTTTTTTTTCCTAATTTCTTTCTTTGCTTCAAAGGAGTAATTAGATTCTTTTAGGTGGTGTGGTTTTCTGGTTGTGTTAGGTCATGTCTCAAATGGGGGTTTTTAGGCTTTGATTAATGTAAGGATTTCAACAAACAAGTACTAGTATGGGTGGGGCTTCCAAATATTGAGAAGAGGAAGTGCTAGGGGTACTTGGTAGGGCATTTTATAGCTATTGATTTTATGACAAAATCTAGCAAACACCTTTTGTTTGCCTATCTTTGTGTCAATGTGGAGTGTGACAAGAATCTTCCTTCTATCACTTTGTCCTCCAAATTTGGAACATGGGTACACCAATTTACTTGTGACAATTCCTCTTTGGTGTGCACAAGAGACAATAGAAACAACACATGCTGCAATGGTTGAAGGCTAGGGAGTGTTAGTGGTTCTTGACGCTTCTAGAATGGTTGATTGAAAATAGGAGGAAAGCCTTGGTTTGGGTGGGTCTTTGGGCATAGTGGGTTATGGACCTCTTGCTCCATGACCCCCTTAAAATTGCGTGTGGCTTGTGTGGCTAGGAAGGACCTTTCTAGAAAGGAGTTTAGGGGAAGGGCTGGTGTTTGAGTCCTTAATTCATTGGATCTTTTTGACTATTTATCACCCTGAGTGGGTTTGCCTAGTGGTTGCCCCATTTGATTGATACCTATCAGTTTGTTGGTTGGAGTTTCTGCTCTGCCTTTTGAGTTGCTATTGTATTGTTTTATTTGAACTGTATGTTCCATGCAGTTCCTCATTTTGGTTTGGTTTTGTTTGTTGTATCCTTTCTGTTCACTGTATCGTAGTTCTTTGCTTTGGTCAAAATTGTTTACCTTTAATTAAAAAAGAAGAATTTAATAAATTTCTTGAGGAGATTCCATTTAAAAATTCCATAATCTTGCGCCTGTTGTCCCTTGCAATACCCTAGTGGCTGGCTTTTTCTAACTTTTGATGATCCATTAGCATACCAAAAGATTGACTTCAAAACTGAGAAGAAAAACTTTATAAAACTAAATTCCAAAACAAAGCCCGTGAATGAAAATGTTGCATGTGAACATATTTTTAAGAGGTTACTTATAACATATAACATGTTTATGCTTGGAAAAAACAAAACAACTGTTTTTAGTTTTTAACCAAATTTTCTTAATTTTTAATTTAGAGATCCAATAGTGACCATATTGGCAGTTTTGTTCAGTACCACAATATGTGAATTGATAGTCCTCATTTTCTCCAGCATCTTCTTGCATTCTACATGAAGGTTTTATCAGTAGTGTCAAGTGTTGAGCACTAAGCTTCCAAACCTCAAGACTCAATATGAACCCTTTGTTGACATAACTTAGTTGTCATTGGTAAAGTCATTGGCAAACATCAATCCCACCGGAACACCTATACATCACACCGGTACTCTTAAAATATGCACCGGTAGACTAAACAAGTAAGCGGTGTACTTTTCTAGTCACGCTTATACCGGTCTAGGTTATTCCAACCGGTCATGGGAAACACACCTGGAAGAGATGGCTAACTGAGTACAAGTTCTTTATTGGTTAAATGCATGATAATTTGAACCGGATTATGCGGAGCGTTCACAATTAAAACTGTAGTTAGCTTTTTCAGTTTTATTGAAGTTAGATTTGTTTTATTGATGAGCGTTTCAAGGTAAACTCAAGATCAGTTTGCAATCTTTTTTCCATGCATGATTTATGGGTGAGTTTACAACTTGGCAATACTATGAGATGTGTTTTTTATAAGCTCGATCTCTTATAAATATAGGTCATAGGACATGAAAGAAGTGTTTTTGAATATCAAGAGCAGGAGATCGATATCTTTTGAGAAGAATTATAGTCACGTGAGGTGAAAGACAGAGAAAGGTTCAACAGCCAAGCAGAGCAAAGGGTAACAGGTATGATTTGATTAGACAGAAAGTGTCATCATAAGATCATTGCTTTAGATTGTTATGCATATTCAAATCCCTTAATCAAGGTCAACCCTAATAGGTTCTTTGTATAAATCCCTTTATTGGGTAACATCTTTATTGGTGTTGAAAGTCCTCTTACAAGGCGACTCCTAACAGGGTCAATATCCTAACAGGTCTTCTGCCAAATCCCTTAACCGGGAGCATTCTTACCAGTGCTTTGTAAGCTTCTAACAGGGCATCTTTATTACTGCAGTAGTAAAGTTATGGGTTCTGTCCCACCGTGGTTTTCTCCTTCTAACTGAGGGTTTCCACGTATATATGCTGTGTTGACCTGTGCATTTCAATTTCTATTGATGAGTGTTGTTATATTCTTTTAATTTTGCAAGAATATATATAAGGATAAATTGAAGTAGAAATTGTATTTACTGATTCACCCCCCCCTCTCAATAACCGACTAGGATTAACAGTTGGTATCAGAGCATTTGGTTCTCAAAGATATAAAACTTAACTGCTTGAGGAAAGATCATGGAGGGTTACAGGTATCAAAAGCAGCTTGAGGAAGCGAATGACATAATTGCCTCTCTTGAGAATAGACTGAGGAGGTCCCTTGCAAAAAGAAAGGAGCTGGCTCTACAACTGAGTGAAAGCAATGAAACAATTGAGGAACTCTCTGGGCAAAGTGGATCTGATGAAGCAGAAGAGGCAGTCTCTAATCTTATGGAGAAAAATCAAAATCTAACCGATTAGATCTCCAATCTGAAAAGGGAGTAGGAAAGTAATGCTCTGAGAATGACTGAAATCATTGAAGATAAAAGGAAAGTTGAAGATGAAAAGAACAGTGCCCTAGTAGCACTATTAACTGCTGAAAGAGCAAGAAAACTGGTAGAAGATGCGGCAAGAGAAAGTGATGCTACTGTATTACAACTTCAAGAAGACATGCAAAGCATAACTCAAGAGAATGCAATCATGCATGAGCACTTGCATGACAAAGATGATGCATGCAAAAGGCTGGCTATTGAATTGTATCAACTAAAGGAAAAGATGAAAACTCTTGAAGAGAGAAATGAGACACTTAGAACGTACAATGAAAGCTCATAAAAACTTGATGAGCAATTGAGGGCGCAAAGGAAGCACAAGGATCCCACAAGACTTGGGTACACCGGTCAAAGGAACAATGAAACCGGTGAATCCTTTAAAGTCAAGCAGGGCAAGAAGAAAAAGAAGAAACCGACAGAAGAAAAAGGTAAAAAGACCTTCAAGACCTCTTGCAATCATTGCAGTAAACCGGGTCATAAAACAAATGATTGCAGAAATGCACTGGTGAAACCATTCACTTCTAACAGTTACTGCAGCAACTGTTACAAGTATGGCCACAAGACTTTTGAATGTAGGTCACGTCCCAACAGTGTGTCCAGTGGAAGCAGGGGAAGCTTCAAAGGTTACTATTATGCATGCAACAAGTTTGGACACAAAGAAGATGAATGCAGGTCTAGAACTATGGCATTCAAATCCCCACCAAGACCGATATTCCCTAATAAGAATATAAACCGGAAAACATCCAACTATGCTACCTGTGGGTCATCAGGCCATAGCAACTCTGGATGTCACTCACCCATGGTCAGGGAAAGAAGGGTCAATCCATGGAGAGGAACTGGGATGACTTGTTACAACTATAACAAGATTGGGCATCTGGCCAAGGAATGCAGGAATCGGCCAATGAACAAAAGAAAAGGACTGGCCAAACCAGTGCAGAGGAACTTGTCTCCCAACCAAAAGGGTAACAAGGGAAAAGAGACTGAAAAAGAAGTCAAGAAGATTTGGTTAAAAAAGGAATCAAAGAGCTCCGCTGAGGAGAAACCAGAGGTAAGATCATCATCTCCTGATGGTGATATCTCTTCAACAAACTGAGCCTAAGGGCTTAAAGGGAACTGGTAGTCTACCTACTATTCCCGGTGGAATTGGTGAGTAATGATCTCACACAGTCAAAAAGTGCAACCAGAAGAAGTCACCGATCTATCAAGTATATTGGAAAGGTAAGTGCTGACATCACAACCGAGGATTGATTAACAGGTTAACACATGAGAATCGGTTGTCTTAAGAAAGATTAGGTAAGGTAATTAATGCTGTAGCCGTTAACAATTGTTACCATTTGATAATTACCGTTATGACCTAAGTCTATTTAAGGGAAGGATGATTACTCATTTCACTTTACATTGCGAACTGTGATTTTTGATTTCTTAAGCTTGAGTAATCTTTTTTTGCTTTGATTTATGCTCTTTGCTAAGTGAACTCTGTAAATCCTATCAAGAACTCTCTGTGTAAACCGGTCGGATATGATGGCATCATCTTCTGTTGTCAACCTAATTGGAGGTAACCAATTTGATAGACCAGTTTACGACATAATGACAGTGCAGAACTGAGAGAATGATATGATGGGTGCTCTATCGTCAGTGCCTGATGGAGTTTTGTTGACTGAAGACATTATGATGTTCATCCACTCCAAGTAGGAAGAACTAGGTGAAACCTTCATCCAAAGTGACTATCTTTCACTCTGCGAGGACGGAAAGCTTCAAGCCAAGTATGCGAAGCTTGAGACTTCAGGTTTGATTAATGGAGTAAGGTATCCAACCGTGTTTCGACTGGATTGGATAAGATTGGTTCTAAGCAAGGTTCACGAACGAGGAATGTGGCTTCTGAAGGGCGCAGTCACAACGATAACCAAAGAAGACTTGCGAAGGGTTACTAGATATAGTGATAAAGGGGAAGCTCTTACCCTTAGAACGATTGCCAACGTAGAAGTCGCAAGGTTAACAAAGTCAAGGTCTGACAGTTAGTTGATGACTGTAAACGACATCGAAGATGAGGGCATTCGGTTTGCATCGGCGGTTATCGGCTATAAAATCTATCAGTCGAGCAACCTTAACAGTGTACCGGGAGGAGCTATTCATGCTGCGCACAGGATCATGCATGATAATGCACAATACGATTTATGTGCTATGCTGAGAGGTCAAATCTTCGAAAACCTGAAGAAGCTTGGTCTGGTGATGAAGTTTCTCAAATATGGAACTCTGCTGGTATGTTTGTTTTTCTACTATCAGAATTTCTTTCCAGGCATAGGAAAAGTTACATGGAAAGTAGACAAACCAGTTATGGTTCAAATAGGTGAACTAGCAAATAACCTAGGAAATCAGTTCAATAAAGTTATGACCGATTACTTTGAGGCCTTCCAGCTTAGAATGCACACCAGGGAAAAATTCCCTCGGCCATTGTTGATCAATACAAGGATGAGGTGTTTTTTCTGGTTAGCACCGATCACTGTATAATCCATGTTGTGGAGCCCAAAACAGAGTATGCACTGGAGCTGGGGTATGAGATTTCTACCAAGGTAGCAAAGGCATATGCAGATGCAATGCAAGAGAGTGACCTAGATCTCTCTGCATACCGGTTTGGCACATATGAAGAAATTCAGGAAAATTTGAAGAGAAAGACATCAGTTAAGGAACCGAAAAAGGTGTATGTAAAAAGGTCTCCTACACCTAGGAAGAAGAAAATAGTAGCAGAAGAACCCAAAGTTCAAAGAAAAAGGACACAAAAGGCGTCTAGTGTACAAGGGGAAGAACCGGAAGAAACAAAAACTAAAGAGACCACTACTCTTCACAGAAAGAGAAAGACCGGGAAACCGGTGAAAGAGGATGCACCAAGAGGCAAGAAACCAACCATTGATGAAGTGGTTGAAGGAATAAAGGATACAGGTAGATTGGGAGTAGTTGGAAGAAGATATGCAGTGAGTAATGAAGAAGATAAGAGAAAAATAGAAGCTGTAGTTTTCTGTCTCTACAAGTTCAATTATACTCCCACTGAACTTCATAAAGTGATTCCTGATGAACTACAAGAAATAATAGAAGGAAGATGAAAGTCTTCGATAGATAAGGAAAGAGAGCTGAGAATTAGGGCTCTACTTGAAGTGCAAAATCATCTTACTTTGGAAGAGGCAACTCATCAAGCTGACCTGCATAAACAGAGTTTTAAGATAAGAAAGAGAATCAGTTAGGTACTGATTGGAGAAGTGAACAAAGTGCATGATGAAGGAGCTTCTACATGGATGAATCTTTTGCAACAACAACATTAGGAAGAGGAAGAATGCCAGAAGACAATAGTGCCACCGGTGATTGACACTAGGAAAGGAAAAGACATACTAGGAGCTGAGACTCCAGTCAAGGAAAATATTTCAACAAAACCGGTCATTGTTGATATCACTAAAGATAAAGCTGGTGATCTAACTCCACCAACCCTACTTGCTTCCCCAATCAAAGGTAAGGCACGAACTTTGACTGTAGATAATATAGTTGATGAAGTTATGGATTTTGGCGAAGTGTCAAATGCAGTTAAATGGTTCAGTGTTTTAGTAGAAGAGGATAAGCAGAAAATAGAAGTTTCTCTGTTGGAAACCTTTTTGGATTTCAATAGAAGTCCTAGAGACTATAGGGCTCAATTTCCTCCAAAATTGAATCAAAGAATAATGGCTAAATGGAGAACCAGTTCAGCAACAAACATTAAGATTGTAAGGGAGACATTGACACAAGTAAGACCAGGTCTCAGTGAAGAGACAACAAACTTTTGATGGAAGCAGTGTCACTAAATTTGGACACAAAGAACAAGGTTGCAAAGATTATTAATGGATATGAAAAAGACGTATATAAAGATACACTAGAGTTCTAGCAGCAATATGACTTCAGTACCCTAAAGACAACAGGTCCACAAGAAATCTCTCAAGATGCACCAGAAAGAGTATTGGTACCATCGGTACAATTCACAACTTGTGAACAATCTTCAACCGGTGCGAAAGAAGTTCCAACTGAACCGTTCAAATCCAGTGAACAGGTAAATCTGGGCGAACAAGTTCAACTAGAAGATCTAGTATAGGGAGAGTCATCAGAAAAGATGACTACTAAAAAAGGAATAGATAAAGAGGAAATTGTTGTGAATGAACATGTTGCTGAGGAGCAACAAACAGAGCAACCACCGGAAGATGAAGTCCATCCGGAAGAGAAAGTCCATCCGGAGGAAGAAGTACAACCAGGAGGGGAAGTACATCAAGAACAAGAGGTACAACAAGAAGAGATACCTCAACAACAAGAGTTACTTGTCAATACAGAACATGAGAAGCCTGCAGAAGAACAACCTGCACAGGAGAATAAATAGGAGGAATCGGTAGATGTTCTTAGCACATCTTCATTGAAGAGAAAACTAACTTTTGCAACAGATTCTGAAGCAAAGAAAAGTAAAGTTAGTGAAACAGTGGTTGACATAAGCAAGATGTCAACGAGACAACTAAAAGAGCTCACTAAGAGGAAACAAGACATGGTCCTCTCTAGTGTAAGAAACATCTTGTACAACTTTGTACCGGATACATATATTGATGAGGATGAACCTGTTATAGATTAATTGGAGATTCTTGCACAAGCAATTGGGGAAGATGTCAACGACCCGGAGACAATAGCAATTATACACTATGAGAAGAAGCGAGTTGAAATTCTTCACAAACAGGTTGAAGAGCTGAAGATCACTGTATCTACAAGAACCGGGGAGCTAATGTAGTAGGTACAGGATGCAGGAAGACTGATCACAAGGACTTTAAACTTTGAAGACTTTGTTCAAGATATAACTGAGAGAACATCCAAGACTTCAAAAGAGATAAAGGTTCTTTCATCCAAGTTTGATGCAAAGAACTCTTCTTCAGCTGAATACAATAGGGAATTGACCAGTCTTGCTCTCATCCTTAAAAAGGCATCAGAACAGAAAACAAAGCGAATTCAAGATCTTATTGGATTCCAATTGTTTCTTGCCCCAACATTTGATCTAATGCAGACAACTGCAACCGATGCAGATAACTTGATCAAGGAACCTGATTACAAAATAGTGGAAGACATGGAAAACATAATTGTCTCACTGCAAGCAACAAAGAAGAACTTAGATCATGTAACAGGTATATGGAAACCATTCCTTGATTCTGCAAAGAAAATATATAAGGATATTTTCAATAAGTTATAGTTATGAAATGCAAACATTTAAGAAGTAACAACCCTTCGACCTATGGAGGCAAAAAGGGGAAGAAGATCAAATACAGAGATGGAAGAGAAGAAGATCTTAGATGTAGGAAAGATCAGAATAAGATGGCAGAGATCAGATGAAAAAAAAGAGAAAGAGATAACAGATAGTGTGTGTTACAGGTAGACAAGGAGATCTACAAAGGAAGTCTACAAGATAGGTGATGTATTGATATGTTTTGCCACCAATGCCAAAGGGGAAGATTGTTGACATAACTTAGTTGTCATTGGTAAAGTCATTGGCAAACATCAATCCCGCCAGAACACCAGTACATCACATCGGTACTCTTAAAATATGCACCGATAGACTAAACAAGTAAGCTGTGTACTTTGCTAGTCACACTTATATCGGTCTAGGTTATTCCAACCGGTCATGGGAAACACACAGGGAAGAGATGGCTAACCGGGTACAAGTTCTTTACCGGTTAAATGCATGATAATCCGAACCGGATTATGTAGAGCATTCATAGTTAAAACTGGAGTTAGCTTTTTCAGTTTTATTGAAGTTAGATTTGTTTTATCTACGAGTGTTTCAAGGTAAACTCAAGATCAGTTTGCAAACCTTTTTGCATGCATGATTTATGGGCGAGTTTACAGCTTGGTGGTACTATGTGATGTGTTTTTTATAAGATTGATCTCTTATAAATACAGGTCATAGGACATGAAAGGAGAGCGATATCTTTTGAGAGGAGTTACAGTCATGAGAGGTGAAAGACAGAGAAAGGTTCAACAACCAAGCAGAGCAAAGGGGAACAGGTATGATTTGATTAGACAGAAAGTGTCATCATAAGATCATTGCTTTAGATTGTGAAGCATATTCAAATCCCTTAATCAGGGTGAACCCTAATAGGTTCTTTGTATAAATCCCTTTACCGGGTAACATCTTTATTGGTGTTGAAAGTCCTCTTACAAGGCAACTCCTAACAGGGTCAAGATCCTAACATGTCTTTTACAAAATCCCTTAATCGGGTAGCACTCTTACCAGTGCTTTGTAAGCCTCTAACAAGGCATCTTTATTACTGCAGTGGTAAAGTTGTGGGTTCTGTCCCACTGTGGTTTTCTCCTTCTAATCGAGGGTTTCCACGTATATATGCTGTATTGACCTGTGCATTTCAATTTCTGTTTATGAGTGTTGTTATATTCTTTTAATTCTGCAAGAATATATATATAAGGATAAATTGAAGTAGAAATTGTATTTACTGATTCACCCCCCCCTCTCAGTAACCGGTTAGGATTAACACCCTTCAATTGATCTTTAATGTTAAGATGAATCATTCCTTCTCATTCCAAATCTCCGAGTGCATTACTTTGGGCATCTTTATTTATTTAGTTATGTTGATTTAAGCATGTTTCAACTGAGTTCATACATTTGAACTTATGTTCATCCATGACAACAAATATATTGTTTCTCCCTTCCCCCTCAATGCAAAAATGTCATTATGTATGCCAAACTCTATTGGAAAAGGAAACATCTTTCTATTATCTAAATGTACAAACATAATTTTTATTGCAGGGTTTTTCTTCACCATTTGGTGATAAGACATGCAGTATGATAAAATTTCATCAAAAGGAAGTCTTCCGTGGTTCTAAAGGGTTTGTCCAATTGAAAAACAGATTTTCAAACTCCTGTGCTAGAAAGCACTACAGGCTAGGTTCTTTGAAATTCAGTCAGCAAATTGTGGCAAAAGGGGATAGGCAACCTTGGAATTTTGGAAGGTTCTTGAGAACATTGTACTTCTTTAATGGGCCTCCATCACCGGCAAAGGTAAATCTTTTTAGTTTTTTGAGATGGCTTTGGTTTAGAAACTAAGAATTCAAGGTTTCAAAGAGTGTTCTTAACTTGTCTTGAACTCTTCATTATAACTTTGCTAGAGTTTATGAAATAACAAATCTATTTTATGTGTGTTTGCTTTGTGAAGTTATTTGAATCTATAGTAGCACTGTTATCAGGCTCTGCCACTCAACAGTCACAAACTGAAAATAAGATGGATCTTGTACTAGTGGCTGGAGCAACAGGGGGTGTTGGTAAACGAGCTGTTGATGTTCTCCGTAGAAAAGGAATCCCTGTCCGTATTCTGGTATGGTGCTTTGTAATACATTGCCTATTTTGTAAATGACTATAAGGCTCTTAAACACGTAATATTTTGTCCATGACTTTAGATTGAGATCTCAAACATTTTTCTTGAACAACTCTTTTTCTTATTAAAATTTTTATAAACTTAATTTACCTTTCTGAAATGCATAATTTTCCTGTACTCTTCTGTTGTAGTTTTTCACTTGGTTTTTCACTTGACCCAGGTGAGGAATGCAGAAAAGGCAAGATCCATGTTTGGCCCTGATGTTGACTTGGTATGTTATCTGTAAAAGAAAACATCAGAAAGAGAAATATTTTGGATGAGTGACTAAAATTTAAGTTAATATTTTTGTAGTGTTGAATTAATTTGCATCAATGTGACCTTCCAGTTAATCAGATATTTAAAAAAGAATCCACCTTATCTATCAATGTAGAAGGAAATTGGTAGTCTTGATTTGGACTTTGAGAAATTTCCATTTTGCATGAAATCATACTGTGGTATGTTCTTGTTGCTTAAATAAAATTGTATATTGATGAATTAAAATTCTTTGATACTCTGTCAATAAAAAAAATAAATTTCTTTGATACTCCTGTGGTCTCAAAATCTTTCACGAAAACATACATTGACATTATCCAATGCAGATTTTTTTTTATTACGTTCATGGATGCAATCCTGTGATTAGTAACATGTTTAGTGATTTCACTCACATTGCTGGTTTATTATGTCAATTTTCAATTGCATCTTATAGAACTTGTAATATAATCGGTTGAAGTCAGTTCATTACTTTTCTGCATTCTATTATTTTATTCTTAAAGGTACTTTGCTGTTACTGCATTCTGTGTTTTCTTTCGAAAGAGGGTTTTCTTCCTTTAGTTGGCTTCTATGTAACATGGAGTCTAGGCATTGGTTACCTGGTTCACAACAATGTGGATGCCATGGCTTTGAACTGAAAGTAACATTTACAAAAGTCTAGTGTACAACAGAACTCTTCAATTCGTGAAGGACTATCCTGGAGCTCTTTTGAAATGGAAATCAGTTCTCCACATCAACCACCATCTTCAAAAACATACCACGATGGGAAAATCCATCAAAGATGAAGTAACCTAAGCTGTAAGATTTGGCTATGATGGTAGCCACCCAAGACCTAGAAGCCAAATGGAAAGCACCATAACAAGAGAGAAATAATATGGTAAGAATAAAATGTATTCTCACCAAGAACGCAATACAATCAATTGGCGTACAATGATGGAAATGGAGAACAAGATCAAAGATCTATTTGTTCCAACATCATATCAATGGAATTCTTTCAAATGAACACAAATGCAAACAAAATAATGAATTACAAACAAATGCATATCATGGCTTTCTCATTCCATTGCCCTCATACCTACAAGATCTTGCAAATAACATTTTAGTACTCTCAAAAACACGATGTACAATAAGCTATGAAGAATGGAGGATTTGATTGGTTGTGAAAGATCAAAGATCTGAATGATTCTCAAAAATTGCATTAAATGATCAAGAGGGAAGGACCCCAAAAGTGAGAGGGAAAATGATTTAAATAGATGTCCTTAAAAGAGAATCAAATTGTAGGAAGAATGTAAGATTAAGGAACTAGGTGGGGAAGTTATTTGCCACTTGTCTCATGATTTTAGTTTTGATTTTTGGCAAATTAATGTGATTTGGTGGGTGAAAAGAGGGGAAATTTATTTTATTGATAAATGAAGAAAGGGGATATGTAAGACTGAATAATGTTTCATTTTGATTATAGGATAGAAAGGACATAGAAAAGGATTTTGTGAATTATTTAAATAGATTGGCACATTTATTTAAATAATGGGAGAAAAAACTTATTGAATTTATTAAATAAATAAAATATCTATTTAATTAATAGAAGAATTTGAGATTATCAAGAGGACATTTTCAGGTGTGTACAACTGGAATCAACTTGAATATAATATTACATAGGAGACCTCTCAGTTATATAGCTAAGGTGAATACAAAGGAGTGAATGAGACAATGACAAGTGTTGTTGTTTGAGTACATGATAATCAAGAGGCAACTTATCACCCATCTAAGGTGGAATCACATGTCCACCAGAGGTGGATCATCCTCCAATGTGTAATAAATGTGCAACAAAGGTGGAGAGTGATAAAGTGATAAGTGCTCTAAAGGTGGAGTCAATGCATAAAGTGGAATGTGATAATATGATAACACAACCTAAAGTGAAAATGCTCCTAAAAGATCCTATGTGGTCCCTTAGTAAACTTAAGTAAGTGTAATTAGTACCTAGGTGAGAAATAACCAAGGTAAACTACCTTAATTACACCAACACCCCCACTTAAGTGCAACTTAGGGAGAATGTACAAAAGCTAACAACGTAAGATGGTTTGCAGCTACTAGGCCATGTTAGGTACTCATGTACAAATGCAATACAATCTCTCACAAACGGAGAAAAGGAGAAAGCCCTGTGGGACAAAACTCCTTCCCAAAAGAGAGATGAAAACACACAATGCTCTCAATGAGAAGATCAAAATCTCGTGAGGAAAAAGTCTCCCCTATAAGAGAGAAGAGGAAAGACCATGAAGCCTCCCCTCAATGTCAAATCTCCTGCAAAGATGGTTCAAGATGATGACCAATGCTCCTCCATAGGAAGAAAATAGAACCAATGCTGAACAAAGAAAATCAAAGTGTGACAAAACCAAGTACCGATGTTGATGAAGAACCAATTATGAATCACCCACTGCAATATGATAGAGATTAGGCAAGGAGACACCTGCTTGAGCATCAACTAGATAATAGCCAATGGCAGATTGGTACATTCTAAGTCTTGACTGGAGCCATTTACCAAGTCTCACAATATACTTTCTAATCTACTTGTAGTGACCAACTCTGTTTGCTAATATTTTTATTTTTGCTCTCTTCCTTCACTTTAGGTATTCAAGCATTTCGACAAACACTTTGATTGTATGCTGAACACTAAGTTTTCTGTTTGGTATTAATTTGCAGATTGTTTTCAAAATGTATTTGCAAGTGTTTCTTTTGCGAAGTTTCATAGACCATTCTTATTCATGCATTAACTGAGCAGGAATTTCAAACTTATTTATAACTGAGATCCTAACAAGAACTCATATGGAATATTAAATATCATAAATAAACTCCCAATACTAACCTTAATTGCAACAATTCTCAGTCTGAAAAGAAAAGAAATCTGAAAATATGTTATAGCAGTCCACAATATTCATTATTCCAATCAAACTCAGTCTGGAATGCACCAGCAATTTGTGACAGACACTGAAGCTGAATCCATCCATATTTCCTCATGCCAGAATAGCAAATTCTGTAAGCACAGCTTTGATATTTCTTCTCTCCAGTAGGATCTTCTCTAGCAGAGGCAATCACATGACTCCAAACACCTAGCCCATATCTTCTACTTTTCAGTTCTGTACAGAAATTACCCAGCGACACAAAGAAATCAGTTCATGTAGTTTTTGCAACCTTATATCTCTGATATTCTCTTCAATGCCTTGCACAAGCGGAAACTTCTAAAGGCAGAGCCTGAAATGATTGCCCATCACTAGTTGATACTAAAGGATTGTGTTGCTGCTATAAATCGGATCAAAGCTATGTTCAGACCAGGTATTCCAGTGCTGGTTATTACTTGTCTAATCAGTCCAAACTATGCCAAAGCTCCCTCTTCTAATTCCCTCACCTAAACCAACACCAGCAGCAACAAGCTTGAACATCAATGGCAGCCTTGAAGGGACCTTCATGTCCAGCAATTAGAGGACAATCTTGATGTTCAGAAAGATAATTCATTCAACACCCAAATCGATTGATATTTCCAGCCACGTTCCCTTTGATGTCTTCAGTGGCTAGCTATGAAATGGAGATTCCAAACGGCCAGTAGACAAAACTTGCACTTGGCATCCAGGAACCAAATGAAACCCTTTGAAAATAACGCACAGTGAAATGGAAGTTTCAATCTCAACTTGCCCATGAAATGGCAGCCCACACTATATTCCAAATTCTCATGACTTAAACCCACGATCTCCAGATTTATTTGATTTCAAGTGTCTCAACAATATGATTTAAGCCTTCGTTGAAAAATCGTAAATCTCCATCCACGATTCTTGTTTTACAAACATGCATTCTTAAAAATATAAAATCACATTAAGGTGTTCAATATCAAGTTCATAACTTCAATTCAAAATAATATTTGATCACAATACAAAATAGAACCAAAATGGTATTCATAATTATCCAACATTATTTAACAATATTTTCAATTCCTGTGAATTTGTTTCTCCAAGAGACTTCAGAACTTTTATACTTATTTGTGAAAAGCTTCTGTAAGGTTCCTGAAAAACCTCCAACTAGAATTGGGTTTTTGTCTAATCCCAAATAAATCCCAAGGATTTTCGTCCTCTCATTTGTGAACCGAAAGCCAGACACTCTCAAAATTCTCCAAGAGAAAATAACAAATGCAAGGCTACCTTGAATGATCCTTTCCTTCTTTTATAGTACACTCTAGAGACTCTTGGCTTTCCCTCAGCTTGTCTCTTGGTTTTCCTTTTCTTTGTCTCTTTATTTCCCCTTCTTTTAATTTAATTTGAAATTAGGGAAATAATATTAAAACGACTTCACTATTAAAGTCATTTTAATACTTTATTAAATAACTAAATTAAGTTGTCATTAAATTTATTCTAATTTGACAACCTATATTTTAATTATTTAATTAATTTTTAATGTCCAAAAAAAGTGGAAGTTATCGTCCTCCCTTCCCAGAGATTGCTGTCCTCAAGCAATCTTGAATCTGCATCAATATAAGGATACCAAATAAATCTGTAAACTGCTTCATCACATATCCTGATACAACTGAAACCACTATCTTTTTCAAATTCTGTCAAAATATGAAGCAGCCTGCTAAGATGCAAACCATCCATCATTGAAATTCCTTGATCCTATTGCCATATTTGAGAGCTATCACTCTCATTACCTAATGACATCTGCAAAGTCTCTGTTTGCTTTCCCTGTGTATTGGCAGTACTTTTGCAGCCAAAGAGTAATTTCTCTTCTTGCTTCTTATTCCCACTATGTTTCCGGTGCTCTACTCTGATATATTTATACATTGAAACTTTGCTATTGTATGTAAACCTGTCACACGTGTGTTTTTTGATTCATTATGTCATCGTCATCAAGCACACTCAACATTAAATGGGATATAGTTTTCAGTACATCTCCAAACGTAGTCACACACATCTCTTCAAAGTTGTCAGTAACAAAAAGTTTGAAAATCTGATTTATACTCTCAGAATCGCCTTTGTTGTCATGGATCGGTATGTTTTCATCAACATCCAATTCCCAAGAGGTATAGAGAGTGACAATATTATGTGCACACCATTCCATGCAATTAATTGTCATTGCGAAATCTGGAAATTTCATTGTTACCCCCATAGGACAGCTTTTAAACATTGAAATGTAAGATAGAGACTAAGCAACCAAATCTAAAATGCAATTCCCAGTTAGTTGTATGTTGGGATACAACCCATTCAACAAATTTATGTAATACTGTCGTACTAGTTAGCGAGAGAAGGAGGTCATTTGCTAACCAACTAGAAGAGATGTTGCCTTTGACAAATCATGCGATATCAAATTGCATTATCATACTTTTAGTTTTTATTTTGATAACATGTTTCCTGTGTTAATTCAAACTTCTTTCTGTATCCATACTGGCAAAAACTTTACATACCTTATGCTTCTTCATAATGATAATCTTCAAGTAACAAGGAATAGTCTTGTGGGAAAATTGAAACTATAAACACATCCTCATGCTTAGGCCCGAAATCTTGAGGATTAGCAAAGTGATTTACCAAACTCATGTCAACCTGAAACTTCATATCTGACATCTTATGACAATTAAGAGCATAAGGACTGCTGTTCACCATCAACACATTAGCATTTGCTTCAAGTCTTTTCATTGTAACTTCATAGTATCATCCCCTAGTTTTGGTGGCTTATCAAAAGTGGTTGTTGTATTAGGTGTAACCCCTCTGAAAACTGCATGTTATAACATCAACAATCTACACCTTCCTGTGAGATTTTCTCCTTCTATCTCAAGAGTTCATACTCATGATGTTCTTCCCAATCCTTATCAACATATGGAATCATTTGAGTATGGGAATTGCAGGAAACTTTATCTAACTCAAAGAGTGGGTGATCATAAGTCACAATTGCATCTACCTCAAACAAGGAATTGTCAACCAACTGAAGATTATCCTTTACTCCAAACTCATACCAAGGTTCTGGCTGGTTCAAAATTTTATTACTTGATCTTTTGGGACACTTGTCTAAATCATAAGTCTGTTGTATGCTGTCAAGTTCCTTAATCACTGTAATGTCCCTTTTTATATAAACGGAGACACTAGTAATTTTACAATTCAAGGAATATACAACAATTGGTAATAAACAAATATTATTGTTTGATACTTAATTCCAGCTGCATATGCTGTTACAAATGATAATGAATGATAATTTGAACGATGCTTAATTCCAAATGCATACGCTACTATAGAATGATAATGTATGCATAACAGTCTATCAATAATATATGATGGTTGTGTCTGATATGCAGATAATTATATGCTCAACTGATATACAATTGATAACATGTGAATATGCAGGCTGTCTCCGGTACAATAATAACAATGTGCATTGAATATTGTAACAGGCTGTATCTGATATGTCGATATTATTATGCTTTGAATAATATTAAAGTCATCTCTGATATATCAATATAAACGTGCTTCAAGTAAGATGCCGTCTCTGACTGTTCTTTATGTGTTTGCACCGATGATTGCCAAAAGCAATAAGCTCTACAATAGAGCGATCCACAAAGGATATGATATATATTATAATCTCCAATGCATGTCTTTATCAAATGATGTGGTCTTCAATATACATGTGCACGATGAAGGGAAGAGGTGCGTATGAAGAGTCACCCTCTATTTATGAAAGGTTACCACAATAATCATACAATGATTATTGTGGTAATCAGATATTACTGATTACTTTATTAATCATGCCTCCATGTTTAGTTATGCAATGTAAATATAATTGCAGGTATAATGTGATCTTATGAAGAATATGATAAGTGCTGGTATGATGCAATATGGATGCAATGCGATTATGGTGTAATATGATGCTTGGTGATTATGATGCTATGTGACTATGATGTGATACTAGTATGATGCAGTCCTATGCAGGGCCGATGCTCAGTATGGATGCGATGGCATGATTATATGTTATGGGTTGTATGATGAATGCATGTATGTATGATATTATTATGCTACTGCTACATGTGTAGTCATCACAGTAATGGCTGATGCATAAGTATATGGCCGAATGTATGATGGTATCATGGATGGATGTATGCAGGGTGATGGTATTTGCATATGCAGCTTTATTAACTAAATACAATGCGTATCACGATGGTGATTACGTGATGGTGGATGCTAGAACTGATCATCAAGCCATTGGTCCATTATATAGCAACTATGGTGGTGTTTATAAGTGATCATCTATGGTCACTTGTAGATAACATCATAGCCATGTTGCCTACATGGTGGATGCATGTCATGGTGATTGCCAAGCTCCATCAATCATCACAAGTATATTTCTTTGCTATAAAAATGCAGATTATGTAGAAGAGAAAAGGTATGTTCATTCCTTGCCGAACTTATTTTATTTCAAAATATTGAGATATCATAGCCTCCCCTCCCTAAAAAATGCTTGCCCACAAGCATTTGACTTCTCTGATTTGACTGGCAACTTCTTGTAGTTGAGGCATAGTCTGAAGGTTCCATCTTTCTTTTTGGTCATTTCAATTTTTAGTTAATGTGATGTTTCTCTACCTTGTATGGAGAGGATCTCCTTAAGTTCAGAGAAAATGCTGCAATGGCCTATATTGTGGAGGGCATCTCTTATTGAGTGAGAGGATTGTGAGACTTCATTAATAGTGTCCTTAGTATGGGGGCTTAGGGTTCTATCTGCATGTAACCCACATAAGATGTGTCTCTGATTTTGTATTTTCAATTTTAAGGTTTGCTAGATAACATCTTGTTTGAAGGGGCTTATGTGCCTCATCCATGAAATACCAAGGATCATTTCTATACTTTTGAGTCTGAGGATGTGAAATCTACCTGTATAGGAATAGTCTCCCATCTTAAGGGTAAGTGTGGGGGTTATGGTGTTACTTCTTAGGGATGCCCCATTTGCTGTCATGTCCCCTCTTTAGTGACATGTCATTTTTCAGTGGATTTGCCTATCATGGACTCTCGTAGGCAGATGGTTTTGGTGAGAGAGTCATTCTGATGATTATTTGGGGATTGGATGGTCTTATTTGCTCTTGGAGAGATGGTGTTTATCATATTTTTATTATAATGTGTTATGTGGAGCCAAAATGTTATAATTTTGAGTTAAGTTGCACTTTTTATTTTATAAAGTTACTTTTTATATAAAAGTGCATTATAAAGGGATTTTATAAGAATATTTTATGGATACTTCTAGAAGTTCTAGTGGCTTCTTAGAAAAGTGAATAAATAGAGTGCTTGGCCTCTCATTTAGACATCCCATGACTTGAGTTTACACTACTTTTCTCGTTGAGCATTTGTGGCGCCATCTTGGTCTGCAGATTGTCATTTGATCTTTAGGAACGAAGTTTCTTAAGGGTTTGCATAACTGAGGAGGTGAAATATCCTTTGAAGGGTTGCACTTTGGAAGTGGTATTCAGCCATTTCAAATTGAGCTTATTTGGAGTCCTCAGACTTATCCAAGGGTTTGAGTTTTGGTTTCTGAGGACTATTCATTTCAGCCATGGAATCGATTGCAGGACATCTTTAGAAGGCTTAATTTGTGGTGGAGGAAAGATTTATAGTTGCTGGTTCATTTTGCTACATTTTTCAGAATTTCAGGATAGGGTTTTGGAACCACATTTTTGCTCATATCTTCCTCATTACTTAGCATATCGTTCTGGGTATTTTTGCATCGGATTTCTATCGTCGAGGAGATAAAGATAGGTGCATTTTGGAGTCCCAAAATGCCATGATTTATTTTTAAGGAATTTTCAAAACTCCTAGGCATTTTCGAAAATTGGCAAGGAAGTACATTTTCAGATTTGGGGTGACTTTGGCTTGGGTGTTGGCATCTTCAGCATTGGTAAAAATTATTGCAGCCATCTACAATCAGGTTCCTCACTTCTCATTTGGCATTTGGCATATTTTTTGAGAAATGTATGTTTTCAGTTGAGTACAAAATATAGCTTCAGCACTTACTATTTTACATTGTACTTGTCTTTGTTTGCCATTTGTCATTATTGGTATCAAAGGAAGGCTAGGATTTTGCAAGTGAAAGGGCATTGTAATTTTTAGTCTATTTATATTGCAAACCTAGGGTTTGATGATCATATTATTGGCTGAAATATGTATGACATTGTTGCAAATTGTTGATATATGAATGGCATATGGTTTTGAGCAATTTCCTACATCATTTGTAGTGTTTTAGATGGTATTTGGTTGCTATCTATTATTCTGAAATTTTGGGACAGCGAACTCATATATTGCAAAAATAATTTTCTATCTACATTTTGAGTTACATTTTTGAGGGGTTTTTTTAGTGGCCTATTGGTAAGGGTCATTACATTTGCCATTGTTATGTCAATACCTTTATGTTTGCAACTAGGTATGTAATCGTTATCAATCCATTTTTGGCTCATAAAATTGTGTGTGGATCCATTGTCTATAAGCACCTTTATGTCTTCTTCATCAATTTGACCTCTAACTTGAAATGTATTTTGGGAAGATCCTTCTAAGGTGGCCAAGATCCTTCTTTCTTATCTTCCCTTGGGGGTTTTCCTTATGAATTAGAGTCACTCTTTGTACTGTCCAAGTCTTCTTCATCTTCACTGTTTGACCTTACTTCTATATAGTGGATTTGTCCTTTCCCCTTGCAACGATGCCTGGGAACCCATGGTTCCTTGCAAGTGAAGCACATCTTTTGCCTCCAAGTTCTTGTCTTGTTTCAAAATCAAGTTTAGTTCTTGAAGGGGGTTCCTTTGGGATAGAGGTTTCTTTATTGTTGGGCTTTCTTTTGGTGAAACCAAAGTCCATGTCCCTAGCCTTTTTGATGGCTTCTTGCAATGAAAGAGGGTTTAGTGCCTTTACCTAACCCCTTAAGGGGTCTTGTAGGCCATCCATGAAGAGTACAACTAGACGTTGCTTTGATATATCTGTAACCAATACAGAGATTTGTTGGAATTCTGTAATATGTTCTTCTATTGATCCCTTCTGTTTGACTTGAGTTAATTCTTTGAAGTGTAGTTCAAGATCTTTGTTGTCAAACCTTTCTATCAAACCTTCAGTGAATTCTATATAGGAGGTGATTTTAGAATGCCACATGGTTATCATTCCATTATGACCCCATTCGTGTGCTACCCCATCAAGGTGGAGGGCTGCATATTTTTTGGCTTCTTCTTCTGTCATGGGGTTTGATTGGAAGTATGTGTCAAGCTTTTGAACCCATGCTCGAGTTGTCATTTTTGTCGTCCCATCAAAATAAGAGATGTTTAGCTTCCCTACCTTTCTTTTTTATTCCGAAAATCCTTCCATGTTTTCTCTGCGGGGTAAATATGTTATTCTCAAGTCAAGGTTTTCTTTGAAAGACATCTCTATTTATAAGTCACCAACTTCCCAATCTTGTTTGATTTGTTCTTGTATTTGGATAAAAGAAGGTTCCTCTCCTATTTGACTTTCTGGTGGTGCAAAATTTGGAATTCCTGGACAGGAACTTTTTCTTTTTGGACTACCATTCTGCGATTGTTCTTCTTGTCCGACTGATGCTTTATTGATTTCATTTGCACGAGTGAGGGTAGTATGAGTCAATACATCTATGAATCGTGTGAATTTGTTTTGAAGTTCTCTCTGCTCATTCAACACCTGGACTACCTTGTTACCAATGTTTCCTTCCTTGCCCATTTGTGTCTCTTTTTGTCCTGTTTTTCTTCTACTGTATGTTATAATTTGTTTGTTGTTCATTCACCTCTTAGGCAAGAAAAGTAGCTTTGATACCAATTTGTAATGTCCCTTTTTATATAAATTGAGACACTACTTGTAATTTTACAATTCTAGGAATATACAACAATTGCTGATAAACAATATTATTGTATGATAATTCCAAATGCATATGCTGTTACAAATGATAATTACTGATAATTTGAATGATGCTTAATTCCAAATGCAAACACTACTGTAGAATGATAATGATTAATCTATCAGTATTATATGATGGTTGTGTTTGATATGCAGATAATTATATGCTCAGCTGAGAGTGATCTCAGTACCTGGTATTGTTGTCTCTGATATACAATTGATAACATGAGAATATGCAGGCTGTCTCTCGTACAATAATAACAATGTGCACTGAATATTGTAACAGGCTATATCTGATATGTCGATATTATTATGCTCTGAATAATGTGAAAGCTGTCTCTGATATATCAATATAAATGTGCTTCAAGTATGATGCCGTCTTTGACTATTCTTTATGTGCTTGCATCGATTATTGCCAAAGGCAATAATCTCTACAATAGAGTGATCCACAAAGGATACGATATATATTATATTCTCCAATTCACGTCTTTATCAAATGATGTGGTCTTCAATATATATGTGCACAATGAAGGGAAGAGGTGTGTATTAAGAGTCGCCCTCTAGTTATGAAAGGTTACCACAATAATCATACAATGATTATTGTGGCAATCAGATATTACTGATTACTTTATTAATCATGCCTCCATGTTTAGTTATGCAATGTAAAGATAATCGCAGGCATAATGCGATCTTATGAAGAATATGATAAGTGCGGGTATGATGCAATATGGATGTAATGCGATTATGGTGTAATATGATGCTTGGTGATTATGATGCTATGTGACTATGATGTAATACTAGTATGATGTGGTCCTATGCAGGGTGAATACTCAGTATGGATGCGATGGCATGACTATATGTTATGGGTTGTATGATGAATGCAATTACATCAATTTGGATGCATGTATGTATGATATTGTTATACTACTGCTATATGTGTAGGCATGATAGTAATGGCTGGTGCATATGTATATGGTGGAATGTAGTATCATGGATGGATTTATGCAGGGTGATGGCATTAGCATATGCAGCTTTACTAACTGAATGCAATGCATATCATGATGGTGATTACATGATGGCCGGTACAACTGATCATCAAGCCATGGGTCCATCATATAGCCATTGTGCTATGGTGATGTTTACAAGCGATCATCTGTGGTCACTTGTAGTTAACATCATACCCATGTTGCCTACATGGTGGATGAATGCCATGGTGATTGCCAAGCTCCATCAATCATCACAAGTTTATTTCATTGCTATAAAAATGCAGATTATGTACAAGAGACAATCTATGTTCATTCCTTGCTGAACTTATTTTATTTCAAAATATTGGGATATAACAATCACCTTCTTGATAAACTCAGTTTTTCATTTGTTCTTTTGCTTCCTAAAATGATTAGTGACAACAATCTGATTTTTTTCTTCTTGAAGAGTCATTTGTGTATTCTCCAATGTCTCCTGATGTAATGTCCCCAATTTTAATAAATTATTTTAATTAATCAATGGTCCTAGAATTTAAATAATATTATAAATGAACCTTTAATTAATTAATAAAGGGGCCCATTTTTTTATTGTTGTCCGTAGGTGTTTGCCATGCCGGTGTTCTTTTGTAAACTCTGGGGAGTTTCTCCGAAGGGGTATTTATGACCAGCATGTAGGAAGTTGTTTGCATGCGATTTGTAATATTTTATTTGTATTGCGAATTCCAGTTGGAGTTTTGTTGTCCGCCATTTTGGAGGTGAAAGATCCTCCCTATTTGGTTTGTTGCAGTTTTGAGGGTTCACAACCACCCTAGTCTGCCGTTGGAAATATTATTCCTATTTTTACTGTGTGCTCCAAATTTGTGAAGTCTTTCTTTGAAGACAGATTTGTAATAAATAGTGATATCTGATATTTGCTGGCCCGAGATTGTTGTATGGAAGATCTATTCAGTATAATTTGAAGTGCTATCATTATTAATGCAATTGTCTATTGCCTTAGCGAATATCAACTTGTATTTTGGTACATTATATGTTTGTTCAAAATTTGTGTGCATCCACATAATCGAAGGGAAGCCAATCAAGGCCGTACGACCTCTAACGATTGCATCGAGTAGAAGACAATGACCGTACGGTCATCAACTTAGCACACCGTATGGGCTATCTTCCACTTGTCAGCTATCTCTACACTGTGTGGGCTATGCCAGGAGGTTGCACCCATCTCCGTACGACAATCATCATCATTGTATGGTAAACATCCATAGTGTACGACATAGTTTGACCACCTGAGCTTGGAGGAAGCAGCGTACATTACGAACAACGGGTGATTGAAGCTATCACCGTAATGTGACTCTGCCGTATGACAAAAGAGCTTATGGCTACACCATCGTCGTCGTGTACAGAGGAGGGGGATCTAAAGCATCGTACGGACTGCCTGTGCCCACCGCATGAATTGTTGTTTCTCACCATACGGACAATGTGTGCCAATTTTGACATTCTGTGTTACACTTTCGGTCTAAGACGAAGAACTTCCCTATTAGCGTGGCTCAAATTGGCATCAGAACATCAAAGTGGTATCAGAGCCGGCGATCTTGCCAGCTTGTTGAGATGATTGAGAGTTTTTGGGATTTGGATCACACTATGGCGCCCAATAGTGATGGACAGTGGTGGTTGAAGGCACTACAAAAGATAGGAAGGGAACTCAGTGATGGTATTGATCTTCCTCTAGATATATTGGAAGTATGTTTGTGTAAGGTGGACCAATCACCTTCAAGATTTATACAAAGGGCCCTTGCTCTGATTAAGGTCGCCTTAAGACAACCCAGTTTGTTGAGACACCATGACAAGGAAATCAAGCTGGCAGCTGTAGCATGTCTAAGTGAGATTTTTGAGAATCTCGACTCCTCGAGCATCGTATGATGATGATACCTTGACGAAGATATTGCATTTGATTATTGACAACTTTTAGAGCTTGGATGACATCAGTAGTGACCCACTTGCCGAAAGATTTACCATACTAGAGATCTGCGCAAATATCAAAGTAAGTAATCTCCTCTTGGATCTAGGATTGCAAGATTTGATCTGCAATATGTTTCATCATTTTTTGGTCACGGTAAAGGAGTACCATGATAATAAGACTTTCTCTTCGATGGAGAATATTATGATTTCATGTATTGAGGAGATGGATATAATACCCCAACCTATCATATCTATGCTATTGGCTATTCGTAATTTAGAATGTATCCCTTCAATTGCGATATGTAGATTGGTCAATAATTTATTAAAGCATAAGCATTGTGAAGAAAAATTGAAGTCGCATTTGCACAAGTGTGAGGAAGTTGGTGACGGCAATAAGAGTGATGCACTACATGAAGAAGATGAAGAGCCACATGAGGATATGCAAGAATCTGCTGCTACCCCTACAAGTGGAGAAAACGTAAGCCTACATAACAAAAACAAGGTTAAAGAAGATACTTGCATGGAGCTTGTTTGGAAGACAACATTGATCAATCCGCTGCATGAAGTAGACACTACTAGGGATCCTTTTTATTGGCATGACCTCATGAAGATTTCAGATCACAGTTCTGATGTGTTTTATGATTGGCTTTCGTGGGATGCTGATGACTTCGGGCATGACAATGTTTATATCAGAGTGGAGCAACAAAAGCTTGATGGAGAGTTACTCTTCACTGGTACGGTGGTAGTGCCAACTAGCATAGTGGCAGTGTCGACTGGTACAAGTGTGGTGGCAGTGCTGACTAGTACGGTGTAAGTGTCGAATGGTACGGTGGCAGTGCTGACTAATACGGGTAGGGTGGAAGTGTTGACTAGCATGGTGGCAGTGTCAACTGGTATGGGTACAGTGCCGACTGGCATCATGGCAATGCTGATTGGTATGATGAAAGTGTCAACTGGCACGGTGGCCGTGTCAACTTGCATGGTGGCGGTAGTACCGATTGGCACGGTGACAATGCCGACTGGTACCATGGCAGTGCCGACTGGTACAGTGGTAGTGCTGACTGACACGGTAGTAATGCCGATTGGCACGGTGGGAGTGCTGATTGGTACGATGGCAGTGTTGACTAGTATAGTGGCAGTGTCGATTGGTACAGTGACAGTGCTGGAGTGTAATACATTTGGTGAAAGCATTGGAGCCATGCTGATGCAAGACCATCACCCATTTGTGTTTGATAGTCGGAAGCTCTCGCGAGTCATGCTTGTGCTAGCCAAGTTTTGGCAGTACCTTGTTGGAGCAAAACTTGTGCAAATGGACCACAACATTTTGAGATACTTCGTGGAGCAGAAGGATTTGAACCAGTGACAACATAAATGGATCTTGGTAGATTGCAAGGCACATCTACTAGTTGAGGACTCCAAGAATTCTTTTGTAGGTAAAGTGATGGAGGATATGCTCAAACCCTTGACAAAAGGAAGGACAAAAGGAGATTCAGAGTCGTGAAAAATAGGGTCGACAATGCTGAGATTGCTTTCGGGCCGAAATCCCCTTCAAGATATTACAGTGGTGCAACATAGGCCTGACAATGCTGGCTTTCCTTTTGACGATTGAGAAATAAGAATTGGATAGGCCCACTTTGATTGAGTCATTAAAGTAGATCAAGCAGAATTGGGTTGATGGTGGATGACAGATTGGTGTTCATGATTGCATGAAGGTTTTGGATCGGAGCACCGATGTGTTTTATGATTGGCTTCCGTGGGACCTTGGTACCTTCGGACATAGCAATGTTTATATTAGAGTGGCGCAATGGAGGCTTGGTGGCAGTCTACTTGTCTCGACTGAATCCAGTTATGCACATGTGATCCTGAAGTAGCATGTAGGTTCCAACAAATATAGCTATCCATATTTGCGCATGGTTTAGGATCTTGAAGTTTGCGGATTTCTTGAGGACAAGCAATCTTAGGGTGGCGAGGATTTGTAATGTCCCCAATTTTAATAAATTATTTTAATTAATTAATGGTCCTAGATTTTAAATAATATCATAAATGGATCTTTAATTAATTAATAAAGGGGCCCATTTTTTAGTGTTGTCTGTAGGTGTTTGTCGTGTTAGTGTTCGTTTGTAAACTCTGGGAGTTTCTCTGAAGGGGTATTTATGATCGACATGTAGGAAGTTGTTAGCATGTGATTTGGAATATTTTATTTGTATTGTGAATCCAGTTAGAGTTCTGTTGTCCACCATTTCGAAGGTGAAAGATCCTCCCTATTTGGTTTGTTGCAGTTTTAGTGGTTCACAGCCACCTTAGTCTATTGTTGGAAATATCATTCCGATATTTCATTGTGTGCTCCAAATTTGTGAAATCTTTCTTCGAAGATAGATTTGTAATAAACAATGATATTTGATATTCGCTAGTCCGCGATTGTTGTATGGAAGATCTATTGGGTATAATTTGAAGTGCTATTATTATTAATGCAATTGTCTATTGCCTTGGCAAATATCAACTTGTATTTTGGTACATTGTATGTCTGTTCAATATTTGTGTGCATCCACATAATCAAAGCGAAGCCAATCAAGGCCGTATGGCCTCTAATGATTGCACAGAGTAGAAGACAGTGACCATACGGTTGTCAACTTAGTATGCCGTACGGACTATCTTCCACCCGTCATCTATCTCTACACCGTACGGGATGTGCCAGGAGGCTGCACCCATCACCATACGACAATCATCATCACCGTATGGTAAACATCCTCAATGTACAACATAGTTTAACAACTTGAGATTGGAGGAAGTAGTGTACATTATGAACAGCGGGTGACTGAAGCTATCACCGTACTATGACTATCTTCTGTACGACAAAAGACCATACGCCTATCACCGTTGTCGCATACGGAGGAGGATCTAAAGCACCGTGCGGACTGCCTGTGCCCACCGTACGGATTGTTTGTGCTCACCATACGGACAGTATATGCCAATTTTGACATTTTGCATAACACTTCCCGTCTAAGATGAAGAACTTCCCTATTAGCGTGGCTCACATTGGCATCGGAACATCACACCTGAGTATCCTTAAGCTCCATGATGAGCTTATTGACCCGTAATAGCTGCCCTTGGTGTCAAACTGATTTTTTGAACTTCTGAGTTTTTAAAGATTTGTTTGAGTTTGTGGTTACTTGTAAGGGTTATAGAATGAATAAATAAACACAAATATAACACAAAGTAATGATATTGCAGCTTACTATATTAATTATCAATAGTATTGAACCAAACGACCCTTCTCTTCAAACACCAATTGCTTTGAGACACATTAACAACAGATTACTACTTTGATTTCTTCAATAAATGAAAACATTACAATGATTTGCATACCCGGAAATTACTGCTCCAATCATAACAATGCTCACTGAGTGCAATAAAGCAATAACAGATCCTGGTCTTCACCTTTTAGCACTGTACAACATGCTTCCAATGTACTGTAATGGCAATTTTTGCCATCCTAGTTACAGTTGAGACCTGGTATGGTCCTTCACCAAGCATGCACAACACACATTTCTTACTGCGGACTTGTATAGTACCTCTTCCCACCATTCTCTGACTAGAACAACACCTTGCTGTTGTCTCCAGACCTATACGACATCCCAGACTATAATTTCAGATTAATCTGATACAGCTACAATTGTTTATAGGTATGTACTATTTTGTAGCTGGTTCTGGGCATGTACAACACTTCCTCAACCTTCTATGGCTCACACAAACTCCCAACAAGTGCAGATTGGTACGGCCAACAAGGACGATTAACAACAACTTTCACTCTAAACTTCACCTTCAACTCTACTCCCAACTTCCATAATCAGTCAACTTAAATATCTGAAACTTCTTTAATGGAAATGAACCACATAAATAATGGGATTAGATTTTACCTTGGAATGAATATGCAAAGATCCTCGAGTATGTCTTTCAACAGTGAAGAGAATGTCATTCATGAGGGATTTCGTCCTTACAAACACTTGAAGAAGACTTTTCCAATATTTCATCAATTTCATATATTTTCAGCCTGCTGAAAGAGAGCCCTTGAATCTCTTTTAAAATGCTCTCATAAGAGCTCATTCACTCACTTTTCCCATGTGGGATAAACAAAATCACGTTTTGTTTTTTCCTACTTTTTTGGGATTTTTCTTTTCCCCCTATTTTCTTGTGATTCCTATTTTTTTGTGATTGCCTTTTCTCTTATTTTGTCGCAATTCCTACTTTTCTGCGAAGCCTTTTCCTTTAATTTAAGTCCCCAAACATTTTATATCTCTAATGTGTTATTAAATATAGGGGAACTCTTTTAATTAAATCTCACAACTATAGACTTAACATTAATAAAATTAAATATTTAAATTTAATTTTATAAACTAACTTTATTCATGCACAATAAATCATATCAATGATAAATAAACCCTTTGTCAATATTATACATTTATCATTGACATGTCACTTCTACTGAAGGTCCCAACCATGTCTAGAATGACTTACTATAAATAGTAAGTATGCCAGAAACTGCCTCTAAACACCTCCGAATCACTTGTAATTGAAACTACCTAGGCCAAATATCATCAAGATTTGTTAAAAGTTCTGGTTAGCCTACAAGACCATGGAGAAATAGGCTAATGACAACATCATACAACACATGCTAGAAAATGGAGCTTTACAGTCTTCCCTTCTTGAAATTGCTTGTCCACAAGCAATTCCAATGTTGCTCCTAGATCACTCTGCTGAACCAAAGTGAAATTGAGTATGATCCCAAGGTCCCAACTGAACCCAGGAGATCTATAGCACCAATTATTGAAAGCACTGCCCTGCTGGATGCCAACACAAGATACCTCTTGATAACTAGTAAGTAGATCAATCAAATACTGCACCATCACTATCAACTCCTCTGGAAATCGCTCTCTAGGAAAACTAAACCGAAACACCATGAGAGTAAACCCCAGTAAGTTGACATTAGCTTCCTCATCCTTAACTTTTGAACTGCAAACTGATCCCGGGGTTCCTAATCAATCTTAAAAAGGAACCACCATGATGATGCTGCACCACTCTTCTATAATCATAAACTGAAACTTTTCTATTATGTGCAAGGCTATCACCCATGTATGTACTTGTTGTCAGGTTTTCACATCATCACCCCATGACAAATGGGGACCCCCTCTTTTCACTTAGTTGTGACGATTTTCAAATCTCTGATTCTAAGAGTCAGGTTTGAGCAACATTGGCCCTCTAGGAAGTCAAGTTAGTTAGGGATACGAGTGAGAGTTGGGCCAAACTAGTGAAGGATATGAAATTAAAAGTCAGAAAATTTGTGATGAAATGAATTAACCCAAGTGTAAAAGGATAAAGATGGAGCAATTTGATAATGGCAGCCATAACAACTGAAGTCTTGATAATGTTGAGATATTTTCTCATCATCAAGAGGTATTTATTAGGCCTATAAGATAAGCATGCTAAGGTGACGTCCATTTCCTTAGTGATGCAGGAGCATCTTGGGGTAGTTGGCAATCCTGTATCAACCAAAAATATGTTTGAGTTTGGTTTTTTGTGTTTCAGTTGTAGTTTCGGTTGGGGACTTGAGATTCTCGGTCTCTAGTGTTAGTTCTCGGTTGGAAGTTTGTTTGCTTCACTGATGGAGCTCGGTGTGTTGGTCACTCGGTGGATGAGTTTGGTGTTCGGTTGCTGCCTGGTAGTGTTCTTCACCGAATGGGTCTCGGTGTCCTGTCACCGACTGGTTTGTTTTAGATAAATTGGCTTGGCCGACCTGGACATTTAATTTGGGGCACGATCTTAATGTTGGGGTTGCTCATTGGGATGCGTGTGGACCTAAATTTGGAGTGTTTCTTTCTCCTATGCAGATTTGATGACCGTTGGAAGCCGACTTGGAGAAATGTATTTTGTAAAGGCTATGTAGAAGCCGACTAATGTTTTGTGATTTAATTCTTTTGTAAAGGCGACTTTTGGTTGAGTAGTATTTAAGTAGTGTGTGGGTAGTTGTTTAAGAGAGAGAGGAGGATGATCAGATAGTGGCGATCAAAAGATCTGATTGTAATAGTAGAGCTAGTGGCTAAGTGTCTTGGCTTAGGAGACACAGTGTTTGCTTGGTGGCTTGCGAGAACAAGTTTAGATCTGCCTTGTTGTTTTCTACCAGTTCCTATGGTTGTGCAGATCTGGGCTAGCTAGTTGATTGTTGGATCTTGCGAGATCTATGTTGTATTTGCTGATGTAATTGACCGTAACCGAGAAGCCTTACAACTCGTCATGTTGCATGTAATGCTCGGTTTTGATGTATACAAGTTGAATTTTGGTTATATCTTGCTGTGTTGTGTATTTTCTGCTGTGTTGATGTTGGCTGCAAGGTTTGGACTGTCCATTCTTGGATCCTCCATCCTTGACTACGTCAGGTGGTATCAGAGCGAAGGTTGATCTGTTAGTGCTTTACCGGTTACTGAGAGGGGGGGTGAATCAGTAAATATTATCTCTTTGCCAGTTTAAAACTTGTAAACAGATTATTGAATGTAAAACAGAATGTAAACAATCATTCACAAGCATAAACAGAATCACACAGATCAACTCAAGTATTTATACGTGGAAACCCTCGGTTAGAAGGAAAAAACCACGGTGAGACAAAGCTCACAACTTCACTACTGCAGAATGAAGGCACCTTGTTAGGAGTTTACAAAAGCACTGATTAAAGTGCTACCCGGTTAAGGGATTTTACAAAAGATCTGTTAAGATCTGAAACCTGTTAGGAGTTGCCTGGTTACAGGACTTTGAACATCTATAAAGATGTTACCCTGTTAGGGGATTTTACAAAGAACCGATTAGGTTCACCCTGATAGAGGGATTTAAGTATGCTTTCACTCCTTGTAAAAGTAATGATCTTATTTTGACATTGACTGTTTGATTAGATCATACCTGTTGATCTCTTCTCCGGTTTGTCTGGCTATTGATCTCTCTTTCTTTCTTCACCTTTGTGCCTGCAGCACTTAGAAAATATCTTTTCTCTATTCTATGCAGTCACCAACTATCAACAACAACTTTCTTTGCGTCCTATGACCTATATTTATATGAGAGTTCATCATAATCAAGCCCTTAACTCATAGAACTGCCAGGCTACAAACTCCGCAATAAATCATGCAATCAACAAAAAGCTATGCGCTTTGATCTGGAGTTTACCTTCCAAAAACATCCGCAGGAATAAAGCTAACTCCTGTTAAAAAGCTAACTCTACTTCTAAGCGGTGGATGTCCCGTATAATCTGGCTTTTAACTCAAACTGCAACTCAAACTGATCCATAAAATACAGATTGGATCTATCTTGCAGTTAGACCGGTATACCCTTATACCCGGTTTGTCCCTGTATGCTTCATAAGACCGGTTCTGAGTTCTTGATTCGGTCTACCGGTGTATCTATCGAAATAGTCAACCGGTGCATACATTCTGTTCTTCATCTACCGGTGTCGTTTAAGTAATGTGAGTGACCGATGACCCTTTACTGGTGTGAATGGGGTTTGTGAAATACACTAATGACAACTCATATTGCTAACAATCTTCCCTTTTGTCATTGGTGGCAAAACTATACACAATCTTCACAAACTTTACTCACGAATAACAGTACCTTGTATCAGTAGAACGCTACTTCCCCTGACTAAATGCTCTGGTAGAACACTACTTCCCCTGACTGAATGCTCCGGTAGAACACTACTTCCCTTGATTGAATGCTCCGGGTGAAAAAGTTTTGTCCTGTATTGTGTTCTTTGCACTGTTCCTGTGTTCTCCTCCCTGTGTTCTCCTTCCTGTGTTCTTTGCACTATTCCTATGTATCTTCTTCCCCTTTTTGCCTCCAGAGGACAAAGGATAAAGCATATCTTTACAGTTGAAGCTTAGTGAAGATATCCTTGTATATTGTTTTGCCTGAATGAAGGAATTGTGCCCATTGACCGGTTACATATTCTGAATTCTTTTGGGCTACTGTCAAAGAAATAATGATATTCTCCATGTCTTCCACAGTTTTGTAGGCTGGTTCATTGATTAGATCTTCAGTAGAGGATGTTATATTCATGATGTCAAATGTTGGTGCCAAAAACATTTGAAATCCAATAATATATTGGATCCGCTTATTTTTCTCTTTAGCAATTTTTCTTAGTGCAAGAGTTAAACTTGTCATTTGTCTGCTGTAGGATGTTGCAGTCTTGTTCTTAATATAAAATTGAGAGGACAAGGCTTTAATCTCTTCTGTTATCTTGGCAGACTTTTCTGATAGATCTTGCAAAAATACTTCAAAGTTTGATGTTCTGCTCATCAAACTTCCTGCTTCTTGAAGTTGCTGTTGGAGAATTCTCAGGTTAGTTATCACATTCACCTTAATCTCTTCAACCTATTTGTGGAGTATCTCCACTCTTTTCTTTTCGTAGTGGTCGATAGCCATTGTTTCTGGATCTGTGAGATCCTCACCGATTGCTTGTGCCAAGACTTCTAGTTGATCGATGACTGGTTCATCGCTATCTACGTCAGCATCGGGAACGAAGTTGTACAGGATGTTCTTTACAGTGGTCAGGACCATGTCTTGTTTTCTTTTGGTCAACTCTTTGAGCTGCCTGGTTGACATTTTGCTGATGTCTACCACTGTATCAGTGAATTTACTCCTTTTTGCTTCCTTCTCGGCAAATGACAACTTCCTTTTAGAAGAGGAGCTTGGGATGTCTCCTTGTTCTTGTTGTCCTTGCTCTTGCTCCGGTTTAAGTTGCTCGATGTGGACTAGGATTTCTTCTCCTTGTCCCTTATAATCTTTTGTTCCCTGATGAGCTCTGTTTTCCGGTTGAATTTCTTCTTCTGGTTGCTTATTGACTTCAGCATCTTGTTCTTGTTCTCTTAGTGGGACTTCTTTCTGTTGCTGCTCCTCAACTGTATGAAGTTCTCCCATGGGTATATCAATTTCTGCTTCTTGTTCAACATTTATTTGTTCATTAGTTATGAACTCCTCTATTTGAACTTTTTCCTTTTCAGTAGAAAATTCTTCACCAGTTATGGGCCTCTCCTTTGGTGTTTGCATTGGTCTATTTTGATCCTGAGGACCATATTTTTCCAATGCCTTGAAGTCATATTTGTTCCAGTAGTCTAGGGTTGCTTTGTAGACTTGATTCTCATATCCGTTTAATATCTCTGCAACTCTATCTGATGTCTTTAGATTCATGGATGCTTCTTCTAATAGAAGCTTTATTCTCTCTTCACTGAATCCAGGTCGGACCTTAAGTAGTGTTTCCCTAGTGATTCTGGTGTTCGTGCCTAGACCGGTTTGCTATTTTGATTTTAGCCTATTGTTTAGTTCTGGTGGGAACTTGGACCTGTATTCCCTTGGAGTCCTATGATAATCCATGAAAGTTTCTACTATTGCAACAATCAACTTTTGTTTGTCTTCTTCATCTAGTACACTGTACCACTTTGTAGCATTGTCTACTTCTCCAAAGTCCATTACCTCAGTAATTATATCATCAACATGCATAGGTTTAATGTTTCCTTTGCTTGGAGAGATTATAACCATTGGATTTGCTGCCTGACCTTTGGTTAAGTCCACTAATGCCGGTGCTTTTTCTCCAAGTACTCCTTTCCCTTTACCGGTGTCAGCTCCCGGTTTAGCTGTTGTTCTTTGAGTTGCTTATTGTTCTGCTTGATGCTGGGTCTGAAGAAGTTTGGTCCATAGTGCTACTTCTTCATTATGTACTTTCTCAACTTCTCCAATAAGCATGAGGCCTATCTTTCTTATGGTTGCGAAAGTTTTTTGATGAAGTTCAGCTTGTTCTGTGGCTTCTTCTAAAGTAAGGTGATTTTGGACCTCTAGAAGAGCTCTTATCCTTAGCTCCTTTTCTCTATCTTTTGAGGCTTTCCACCGGGCTTCAATATTTTGTAGAAGATGTTCAGGTAGAGTTGTGTGCAGTCCACTGGGATGAAGATTGAATTTATGGAGTCAGAATGCTATGGCTTCTTCAATTTTTCCTTTGTCTTCATCATTGGCTAGTTCATATCTTCTTCTAACAGAACCTAAATTCCCAAATTCTTTCAGTCCTACCACAATTTCGTCAATTGTGGGCTTGGCTTTTCTAGGTGGATCCTCCTTTTCCATTTTACCGGTTTTCTTCTTTCTAATCAGAGGAACTGTGTCCTCGGTCTCTGTCTCTTCTAGTTCTTCCTCTTGGATACTGGGTGCCTGTTCTACTTTCTTCCTCCGACCCTTGGGCTCCTCTGTCGCCGGTTTTTTCTTTGGTGTCCTTTTGTAGACAATCTTGATTGGTGCCCTTTTTGACAGATTCTGAAGAATCTCAGTATATGTGCCGAACCGATTGGCACCGAGATCCAAATTTGCATCATTTAGTGCATCGGCATATGCCTTAGCAACTTTGGCAGAGATCTCGTAACCCAGCTCAGGAGCATATGCATCTCTTGGCTCCACTGCTTGAATGATGCAGTTGTTGGTGGTAACCAAAAAACATACCTCGTCCTTGTAAAGGTCACAATAGTTGACGGTACTCTTTCTCTTTCATGCATCTTCAATTGAAACGCTTCAAAATGTTCAGTCATCGCTTTGCTTAACTGGTCTCCTAGTCTATTAGCCATTTCAGTGATTTGATGCATGACCGGTTTATTGGTTGTCCAAGTCACTTTACCGATACCTGGGAAGAAATCCAAGTAGAAAAAGTATAGGCACATCAAAAGGCCTCCATACTTCATGGATTTCTTTTTCACAAGTCCAAGCCTCTTCATGTTTTCAAATATTTGGCTCTGAAGCATTGCACAGATGTCGTATTGGGCATTTTCGTGTATGATGCGGTGCGCAGCATGAATTGCACCACCTGGTATGTTGTTCCAGTTGCTTGACTGATAAACCTTGTATCCTATAACAGCAGACGCAAAGCGTACTCCATCATCTTCAATGTCATTCACAGTCATAAGTCGACCATCAGATTTCGACTTGGTCAGCTTGTTGACAATGGTATTGGCGATGGTGCACAGGGTTAGCACTTCCCCTTTATCACTATATCCGGTTACTTTGTGGAGATCTTTGGTGATCTCGTGACATGCGCCTCTGGTGAGCTAGAAACTTGGTTCATGAAGACGGCTCAGCACCAATCTGACTTGGTCTTCCCGGAAGATTGCAGGAGCATACACCATTTATTAATTCGAATGATACTAGATTGGCGTATTTGTCAGGAAGTTTCCCTTCTTCGCACAGTGACAGATACTCTCCTTGAATATAAGTTTCTCCTAGTTCTTCCTGTTTGGTGTGAATAAACGCTATAACTTCCTCGGTCAAGAGGACTCCTTTTGGTACATAAGAGAGGGCACTAGCCATGTCGATTTCTCTATTCTAAACCGGAAGGATGTTGTATGCTGGCCTGTCCACTTGATCTCCTTTGATCAATTTTACGGTAGCGGAAGATGAGGCCATACTTGCTAACCGGTAATTTGTAGAAAGTAGCTTAGATTGATATTGCAAATAGTGATTCTTAGTGATCAAAGAGCGAGAATAATACTTGGCACAAGAATTCGTAAATAATACAATAAGCAGAGTGAAAACTTGTGAGTAATTCTCCTTTCTTTTATAGAGTTAGGTTATAATAGTAATTACCAAATAGTAACTATTTGTTAAATGGCTACAGTAATAAATGCCTTACCTAACTTTACTTTCCGTTTTTCCAACTGGTTAATTATAATTTGCCCTACCGGTTTTTCCTTGCAGACCGAGTGAGTCCAACTCTCACCAGTCATACCGAGAACGGTATAGGATCTACCGGTTCCCTCTAAGTCTTCACGACTTAGTTTGCTGATGAAATATCGCCATCAACAGATGGTGATCTTTCTTCTGTCTTCTCTTCAGCGGAGATCTTTGATTCTTTTACAAACCAAATCTGTTTCATTGTTTTCTCAGTCTTCTCTTCCCTATTGGTTTTCTCTTTAGGTTTGACTGGTTCCTTCTCCTTACTGGATAACCGGTTCCTACACTCTTTGGCTGTGTCCAACTTTGTTGTAGTGATAGCAGACTACCCCAGTTATCTTCCCTGGGTGCGTTCTTATGTTGGTTGACTTGTCCCAAGAGCCATTGTAATTGTGTGATCCACAGTTCATATAGTTGACTGTACTCCGGTTCTTGTTTCTCTTGGCGAATACCGGCTTTGGGGATCTAAATGCCATTGTCTTGGATTTGCATTCTTTTGCCTTGTGTCCAAATTTGTTGCATGCATAGCAGCAGCCCCTGAAGCTTCCCCTGCTACTACTGGACACAGATATGGGACTTAACCAGCATTCACTGGTCTTGTGACAATTTTTACAGCAGTTCTTGCAATGACTGTTGTTGGTCTTTACTGGTGCATTTCTGCAGTTGTTAGTTTTATGACCTGGTTTCCCACAATGCTTACAAGATGCGTTAAGAATATTCTTACCTTTTTGTGCCAGCGGTTTCTTCTTATCCTTCTTGATTGCTTTTGCCCTAGAAGGCTCACCATTTTCTTTGGTAGCTTCACCGGTGAATCCAAGACCGGTTTGATCTTTATGCTTTCTTTGTGCTTTAAGTTGCTCATCGAGCTTGGTCGAACTTTCATTGTATCTTCTCAGAATTTTATTTGTTTCTTCAAGTTCATTCATCTGTTCCCTCAGTTGATACAAGTCTAGAGACAGTCTATTGCAAGCTTCATTCCTGTCATGCTAGCCTTTTTGCATGTGGGCATTTTCTTGGGTGACACTCTGCATGTCTTCTTGAAGTTGTAGGATGAAAAGTTCATTCGCCCCTACAGCTTCCATTGCCCGGTCCCTTGCTTTCTTAGAGGCTGTCAAGGACTTGACTGCTGAGTTCCTTTCATCTTCAACTTTTCTCTTTTTCTCAATTAGTTCAGTCATCCTCAGGGCATTGTCCTTTTGGTCTCTCTTAAAATTAAAGATCTGATCGGTCAGGATCTGATTCTTTTCCATTAGTTCAGATACTGCCTCCTTAGCTTCATCAGATCCACTCTGCCCAGAGAGTTCATCAATGGTTTCATTGCTCTCATTCAACTGTAACGCTAGCTCCTTTCTCTTTGCAAGTGATCTCCTCAATCTGTTCTCTAGAGAGGTAATGATGTCATTGGCTTCCTCTAGCTGTTTCTGATACCAGTAAACCTCCATGATCTTTCTCTCAAGTTGTTAGGCTTTGTAGTATAGAGAACAAGGCTCTGATACCAATTGTTAGTACTTTACCGGTTACTGAGAGGGGGGGGGGTGAATCAGTAAATATTATCTCTTTGCCAGTTTAAAACTTGTAAACAGATTATTGAATGTAAAACAGAATGTAAACAATCATTCACAAGCATAAACAGAATCACACAGATCAACTCAAGTATTTATACGTGGAAACCCTCGGTTAGAAGGAAAAAACCACGGTGAGACAAAGCTCACAACTTCACTACTGCAGAATGAAGGCACCTTGTTAGGAGTTTACAAAAGCACTGATTAAAGTGCTACCCGGTTAAAGGATTTTACAAAAGATCTGTTAAGATCTGAAACCTGTTAGGAGTTGCCTGGTTACAGGACTTTGAACATCTATAAAGATGTTACCCTGTTAGGGGATTTTACAAAGAACCGATTAGGTTCACCCTGATAGAGGGATTTCAGTATGCTTTCACTCCTTGTAAAAGTAATGATCTTATTTTGACATTGACTGTCTGATTAGATCATACCTGTTGATCTCTTCTCCGGTTTGCCTGGCTGTTGATCTCTCTTTCTTTCTTCACCTCTGTGCCTGCAACACTCCTCAGAAGATATCTTTCCTCTGTTCTATGCAGTCACCAACTATCAACAACAACTTTCTTTGCGTCCTATGACCTATATTTATATGAGAGTTCATCATAATCAAGCCCTTAACTCATAGAACCGCTAGGCTGCAAACTCCGCAATAAATCATGCAATTAGCAAAAAGCTATGCGCTTTGATCTGGAGTTTACCTTCCAAAAACATCTGGAGGAATAAAGCTAACTCCTGTTAAAAAGCTAACTCTACTTCTAATCGGTGGATGTCCCGTATAATCTGGCTTTTAACTCAAACTGATCCATAAAATCCGGATCGGATCTATCTTGTAGTTAGGCCGGTATACCCTTATGCCTGGTTTGTCCCTGTATGTTTCATAAGACCGGTTCTGAGTTCTTGATTCGGTCTACTGGTGTATCTATCGAAATAGTCAACCGGTGCATACATTCTGTTCTTCATCTACCAGTATCATCTAAGTAATGTGAGTGACCGATGACCCTTTATCGGTGTGAATGTGGTTTGTGAAATACTCTAATGACAACTCATATTGCTAACATGATCTGGTTGATTTGAGTTGCAGATTTGTGTTCCTTGACTTGTGAAACCTTGCCTGGTTGTTCATGTGAGGTAGCAGGTTGCGATTTGATTTGCAAACAATTTGGAGGTTGTCACAAGGTGGTCGGGTTTGGGGTTTGTTGTAGAGGGTTTTTGAAGATCTTGGAAGATGCCTTTGAGAAGATTGGACCCTAGGGCGATTGCAGATCTCTGTGATGTTGAGGAAACAAAGATAATAGAAAAGGTTAGATTGGATGTCAGATCTAAGATGGCGGCAATGAAGAATACGATGGTCTCCGAGATCATGAGAGCTATAGCTGGTATACCGAGGAATCTTGGAACTGAGGATGGTTATGAAGAAGTTGTTGAAGACTTTGAAGGTCCTGGATCTAGTGGAGAAGATAGAGCTGATCGAGTGGAAAGATTTGTGGAAGACAGAGCTGACCGGTTAGAGAGATCTACGGCTCGGTCGAGTACAAGTCACCGAATGGAGGTTTCTAATTTCTCAAGTACATTGAAACCCAAGAAATTGATTGATTAGATTGGTGAGTTAGAAGACTATTTTGAGTTAGAAGACATTGGATATCCTCTTAGAGTGAGGCTAGCACAGACAAAATTGAAGGGACATGTTGCTTTGTGGTGGAAAAAAGTACAGAGAGCTAGAGAAGAAGGTGAGATGAAGATCAATCGGTGGAGGTTGATGGTGGAAAAATTGAAGGCTAAGTTGAATCCTGCCGATTATGAACTTGAGTTATTCAAGAAATTGCAAAACCTAAAATAGAAGGAGATGATTGTTGAAGACTATACCGAGGAGTTTTACGAGTTGACTATTCAGCCTGGACATAGAGAACTTTCTAAAGAAAAGGTGGCTAGTTATGTTAATGGTTTGAGATTCAATATCCAGGATGAGATTGGTATGCTGAAGATTGATTCAGTTGAGGATGCTTACTAGTATGCCTTGAAGGCAGAAGACAAGTTGAAGAGAAGACGTCAAGGTAAATCCCGTGGGAAGGAGAAGCAAGAGCAGTCAATAAAGGATAAACCGATAGTTGAAGATGAACCGAGGAGAAGAATAAGTAGAAGTGGATTCAAAGGAACTTGTTATAACTGTGGAGAAGGACACAGGTCTTTTGAGTGTATGCATGTAGATAGGAAGGTCGGTAGTAGCAGGAATGTTGTGGTAAATGAGGAAGTACCAAATGAGCCCGAGAAGGAAGAGAACTTGCTGGTTTAGAGAACATTGCTTGGTAAGAAGGTGACGAAGGAACCTTGTTAGAGAAGGAATTTGTTCAGGAGTCAGTACAAGTCTCTCGGTAAGATTTGTAATGTGATTGTGGATGGTGGTAGTACTGATAACCTTGTTATTGAGGAGATGGTTCAGGAACTTGGTTTGAAGAGAATGAGACATCCTTGTCCTTATAAGATTAGTTGGATACAAGATGAACATGCTTTGGAAGTGAGGGAACAGTGTTATGTAGATTTTCAGATTGGGTAGTATACAAATCAAGTGTTATGTGATATTGTGGACATGAATTCTTGTCACATATGGCTTGGTAGACCTTGGCAATATGATTGTAAGGCTGTACATGAATGTGTCAAGAATGTATTCACTGTTGAAAAGTATGGCATGAGGTTTTCCCTTATTCCTTTTTAGGATATAGAACTTGGTGGATTGAACCTGAGCCTCGGTAGAAGGACTGAGTTGAGGGATTTCGAAAGGGTTAGAGATCAACAAGGAGGACAAACCTTTAGCTTGACGAGGAAGGATTTGAGAAGGCAAAGAAAATAGAAGTGGATTTGAGGAAAGAGCGTGTTGGTTCAGGGCTCAAAAGACATGTATATCAAGAATCAGTTTGGGATCTGTGTTTTGAATCCCGAAAGATGTTCGTTGAGCTATTGAGAACATCTTTTACACCTGGGGTGTCTGATGCAGAAGCATCCTGGGGTAGTTGGCAATCCTGTATCAACCAAAAATATGTTTGAGTTTGGTATTTGTGTTTTGGTTGTAGTCTTGGTTGGGGACTTGAGATTCTCCATCTCTAGTGTTCGTTCTCGGTTGGAAGTTTGTTTGGCTTCACCGATGGAGTTCGGTGTGTTGGTCACTCGGTGGATGAGTTCGGTGTTCAGTTGGTGTTCGGTAGTGTTCTTCACCGAATAGGTCTCGGTGTCCTGTCAGTGACTGGTTTGTTTTGGATAAATCGGCTTGGCCGACCTGGACATTTAATTTGGGGCATGATCTTAATGTTGGGGTTGCTCATTGGGATGTGTGTGGACCTAAATCTAGAGCGTTGCTTTCTCCTATGTAGATTTGATGACCATTGGAGGCCGACTTGGAGAAAATGTATTTTGTAAAGGCTATGTAGAAGCTGACTGATGTTTTGTGATTTAATTCTTTTGTAAAGCCGACTTATGGCTAAGTAGTATTTAATTAGGGTGTGGGTAGTTGTTTAGAGGGGGGAAACAAGAGAGGATGATAATTAGATAGTGGTGATCAAAAGATTTGATTGTAATAGCAGAGCTAGTGGCTAAGTGTCTTTGCTTAGGAGACAAGGAGATTGCTTGGTGGCTTGCGAGCACAAGTTTGTATCTGCGTTGGTGTTTTCTACCAGTTCCTGTGGTTGTGCAGATTTGGGTTAGCTAGTTGATTGTTGGATCTTGTGAGATCTATGTTGTATTTGCTGATGTATGTAAAGAACCCAGCTAGCTCTCTAAAATAAACTAGTTTGTTTTTCAAATTAAATTGCAATTTTCTTGTGTTTCAAACATATAAGATATTTTTTGATAATGTTTTCAACATTCAAATAAATACAACAGAAAATTTATCTCACATGAATGTCTAACAAATACAATATTTTATCCAATGCCTCATAAAACATGATCATTACATTGATATTAATATTCTAAATAAGGCACCTTAGTTCCAAATGATTGTTGAAGGTAATTGGCTGCCAAAGGAAATCACTCACAACCTCCAACAAGATGACGCAGCCTGCAAGATCATTATAAATAGCCTCCAAATGAACACACAACCACTATTGGTTGTCACATGGCATAGAAGAGAGATAGGAATGTATCCAACTCATTTCATTAGCAACACAAATGCTGCAACCAATCCAGACTTCCAAACGCAGCTCCAATGTCATGTCCCCTCTTTAGTGACATGTCATTTTTTAGTGGATTTGCCTATCATGGACTCTCGTAGGCAGATGGTTTTGGTGAGAGAGTCATTCTGATGATTATTTGGGGATTGGATGGTCTTATTTGCTGTTGGAGAGATGGTGTTTATCATATTTTTATTATAATGTGTTATGTGGGGCCAAAATGTTATAATTTTGAGTTGAGTTGCACTTTTTATTTTATAAAGTTACTTTTTATATAAAAGTGCATTATAAAAGGATTTTATAATAATATTTTATGGATACTTCTAGAAGGTCTAGTGGCTTCTTAGAAAAGTAAATAAATAGAGTGCTTGGCCTCTCATTTGGACATCCCATGACTTGAGTTTACACTACTTTTCTCTTTGAGGATTTGTGGCGCCATCTTGGTCTGCAGATTGTCATTTGATCTTTAGAAACGGAGTTTCTTAAAGATTTGCATAACTGAGGAGGTGAAATATCCTTTGAAGGGTTGCATTTTGGAAGTGGTATTCAGCCATTTCAAGTTGAGCTTATTTGGAGTCCTTAGACTTACCTGAGGGTTTGAGTTTTTGATTACAAGATGAAAAAAAGCAGATCCGAAAAAGCAAAGCCGAAAAGCAGTCCGAAAAAGCAGATCGGAAAAAGCAAAGCGAAAAAGCAGATCCGAAAAAGCAGAGCGAAAAAACAATCTGAAAAAGTTTTTACTACAAGTCTAATTTAGTTTTCAGAATTTCAGGATAGGGTTTTGGAACCACATTTTTGCTCATATCTTCCTCATTACTCAGCATATCATTCTGGGTATTTTTGCATCCGATTTCTATTGTCGAGGAGATAAAGATAGGTGCATTTTGGAGTCCCAAAATGCCATGATTTATTTTTAAGGAATTTTCAAAATTCTTAGACATTTTTGAAAATCTGCAAGAAAGTACATTTTCAGATTTGGGGTGACTTTGGCTTGGGTGTTGGCATCTTCAGCACTGGTAAAAATTATCGCAGCCATCTACAATCAGGTTCCTCACTTCTCATTTGGCATTTGGCATATTTTTTGAGAAATGTATGTTTTCAGCTGAGTACAAAATATAGCTTCAGCACTTTACTATTTTACATTGTACTTGTCTTTGTTTGCCATTTGGCATTATTGGTATCAAAGGAAGGCTAGGATTTTGCAAGTGAAAGGGCATTGTAATTTTCAGTCTATCTATATTGCAAACCTAGGGTTTGATGATCATATTATTGGCTGAAATATGTATGGCATTGTTGCAAATTGTTGATATATGAATGGCATATGGTTTTGAGCAATTTCCTACATCATTTGTAGTGTTTTAGATGGTATTTGGTTGCTATTTATTATTCTGAAATTTTGGGACAGCGAATTGATATACTCAAAAATAATTTTCTATCTACATCTTGAGTTGCATTTTTGAGGGTTTATTTAGTGGCCTATTGGTAGGGGTCATTACAGTGGTATCAGAGCGGTTTTCTTGCCATCCTGTTGGGTAAGAGCCGTCTTGTATGAGTGATCAGCACTCTACTTTATCCAGAATGGACAGGTATAGTACAGAGTCTCAGAGGACACCATCTTGGATAGCTGATAGACAAAGTAGGAAGATCCAGAGTCAGAACAGTAGAAAGGATGGTTATTTAGACATTTGAGATGAACTTAAGAAAATAAGCCATGACATGTCTGAACAGTTGGTTAAGCGCCACCGTATGATGAATGACATGCTGTCCGACCCAGCTAAGGTGGATAAGTTGACTGGATTTCTATTTGGCAGATCTTCTCACAGGGCAAATGACACAATTACCAGGAACTTGCATGAGGAGTTCGAGAAACTAGCTTACAGCCAAGCAGAGGTCTCAGATTCTACTCCGCCACAGGAGGAAGTGGTGAAGGATATTACGCTGATGGATAGAAACTGTCAACTTGATAGTCAAGTTGAGACAGTTGTATACACGTTGCCAGAGGGTGATGTCACAGGTACTCAGGATGGTTTGGTTACGACAGGCAGTGACTACAGCGTAGAGGGTTCAGATGATGATTTTGAGGATGTTGCGCACAATGGTGAGATACCTGATAGAGATGAGCAGACATTGAGTATTCATGACTTTGCTGAGAGGTAGTACCAGGCACATTTGGATGCTTCGTCACATGAGGTTGAGGCTGGTAGTACTTTGCATGATTTGTCCAGCCAGCTGAAGGTGAGCAAAGACAGTATTGTGACTTCATTATCTCATTACGACAGGATGCGGGATATGATAGAGGATCACATCCAGATGATTCAGTTATAGGGCAGACATAAGGGAGTTCAGGCAGAGTCTTCTTGTGTTGACTTACAGGCGATTAGGGAAGGAATGGGAACGATGAAGTTGAGTTATTTACATCTTCTATCAGATCGTGACCATCTTCTTAGCCTTGTTGGAGACTATTCAGATGCCTAGAGGAGGAAGGAGGAGGAAGTTGACAGGCTTTCTCGCAAGCTTGAGGACACTCGAGCTTCTTTGGTGAATACTCCATTGGCATTACAGGACTTGGAGAGACATGGGGATGAGCATGGCTTGGAGTTGAGTTTGGTTTCATCTTGCACACCTGATACTCAGCTTTCTGCGGCAGATGGATCATATGTGGTTGTTGATAATTCATCTTGCATCCACATCCAGGATACAGGGACAGTGTCAGACAGGTATGTGGAGTTAGTTGGTATTAGTCATATTACTCAGGTGAGGAGTTTGCTTGAGTTACCAGCTGATTCTAGTTTACGGATATGGACTCGAGATTGTTATATTGGCGTTTGGGATTTAGTTGACTGGAGCTCTTTATCACTTTTTGGTAGCAGTGATTGTTTGGGTGCTATCATGGATTTGATTAGCAGATTGCACGGTGTTGTCCTTTCTTGTGCCAGCAGTTTGTCCGATATTAGTATTAGTTTTTATACACCGGTGTTGGGCCTTGTTCATATATTCAGTCGACCATTCTTGCTGGAATGTGTTGATGATTTTTCATATTTGGCAGTGTTTACAGATGAGTCCCAGGATCATATTGGCATTGATGACATCCAGGAGGATGCAGTGGGCAGTTGTGAGGACTTAGTTTCCTTGGCAGTTTCTTTTGGTACAGAGGAGTTAGACAGCGGTGCCGCAATTTTTGATACTCCGTATGTTGATATGAGCTTTGGAGTTGATTCACAGGATATGGATGGTAATACTCTAGAGACCAGTAACCTTGAGGATACTCCTTTGGACAGTGCGTCAGAGGAGGATTGTAGGAGACAGTCTAGCTAGCGCTATCATGTGTCTAGTCAGCTGAGAGTTAGTGATCGAGACATTGCTATCGCTTGCTAGCATTTCAATGCTGCTCGTCAGTTGTTAGCAGTTTATGGATGGGGTTCTCCTACTAGTGGTAAGCAGGGAGGCAGTTGTCTTTCCTTGACAGAGATCCACTCTTTATGGGAGGCTATACGGATTCTGAGACAAAATTATAGGTAGTTGGTAGCCGACACAGATTATCTTATGGGGTGGGGCAGTACGGCGTACGATGCATTATTGGCCAAGGAAGATGAGGTGAGTGAGCTTACTTAGCAGCTCGAGGTGACTTCTGAGATTCTTGAGAGTACACAGTTGGCTTTTGAGGAGTCACAGTTTCATTTGGCTGGTGATCATGGAGTTAGAGCGACTGTCGTCTTTACCAGATTCTATTTAGTCACAGGTTGTGGTGTCTGGTGATCCGAGGATGTCCATGGTCGAGATTGTCAGAGACAGTGGAGATGGGGATGCATCCATCCTCGATACTAGCATTGGCATATCGGGTTCGTTTCCACTAGAGTCAGGTTCAGTTGAGTTGGGTGCTGCAGCAAATTGTTGTGGTATGCCTGACATGGTGGTGGTCTCTACTACTGATGGCATGGAGACTGGTGATGTTGTATCAGAGATCATGTGTGATGTTGGTGAGCCGACAGTTGGCATGGTTCTTGCTAGTGATACTGCTCCCTTGGTGGTGTCTTCGGAGGTAGTAGACAGTTCCAACTTGGTTAGTGAGCGGTTGCAGTTAGTTTCATTTGGATTGCAGTCTGAGTCACTGACTGAGATTGGGGCATCTTATCGGCATTACACTGTGAGGTATGCTCACCAGTTTACCTTTGATGACCATGTTGATGAGATGATGATACGTAGATGTACTTTGGTCCTTAGTGCTTATCATCAGTTATGGGATGGTTTTATGCCACGAGATGAGAGTTGTGATGGGCATGACATGGCGATAGGTTTTGTGGTTGACAGCTTAATAATACTTTACTTAGAGCAGGAGTTTGGGAGTGATGCTTCAGCGGTTGTTGTTATTGATTCTACTCCTTTGGCTATGACATCTCCTGACTTAGCTGGTGATTAGCCGCAGCGGGTTGTATCACCTATGCATGGTGAGCTGTTGACTGAGGTTGGTTCTTTTTATCAGCATTATACTGCAGGGTATGTACATTAGTTTGCTTTTGATCGTTGTGTTGAGGAGTTGATGGCAGGCAGATGTGGTTTGGGTTCTATTTCTTGCTGTTTATCTCGTGATGTCTTTTCGCCATCAGCGGTGCATGGGAGTTATGGTTATGAGACAGTGGCCGGTGATCTGCAGAGTTGTGTTGACTGCAAGAGTTGTACAGTGTGTGGATTCTCCATACTTGGTATAGTTCCATTCGGGAGTGTTCACCATTGTTGCAGAGTTGGAATGTACATTCCGCATAGGCCAGTGGGATGCGTTGATGGTATTTACTGTGTTGGCAGTTTTAGTTGTCCACTTTACTTGGGTTCTGATGTTTTGAGAGTTTGTGTCTCGTGGGTTCTTGATTGTGGCAGTTGTGATTTTGGAGTTTGGTTGAGCTGTATTTGTTAGTTTGATTATGGATTCCTCTTGGTTATATTGCAGGAGCCTGCGTTGATTGACAACAGTACAGTTCATGACTACATTTGGGATCCAGGTGGATTGATTGACACCAGTTACCACCTGCAGACTGATGGGCAGACTGAGATAGTAAATAAGTGGGTGGAAGGCTACTTGAGGAACTATGTGGCAGGGCAGCAGAAGGCATGGGTTAGGTGGATTTATCTATGTGAGTATTACTACAATACCACATACCACATGTCTATTCAGATGACTCCTTTCAGGGCACTATATGGTTATGAGGCACCGAGTTTTTTGGATTTACTTATGAGTGATGTTAGAGTTCCTTGTGCTGGAGATTTGCTTCAGGAGAGCAAGGACATTGTTGATGCTCTCAGAGATAATATTGCCAGGGCACAGAATTAGTATAAGCAGTATGCAGATTAGAAGCGGACAAAGAGGAGTTTTGAGGTTTGTGATATGGTTTATCTCATGTTGCAGCCCTATAGACAGTCTACTCTTAGGAAGAGTGGGTCGGAGAAGCTTAAGCCTAGGTACTATGGTCCTTTCAGGATTATCAGGCGTATTGGAGAGATGGCATATGAGCTTGAGCTTCCAACAGACAACAAGGTACACAATGTTTTCCATGTGTCACGCCTCAAGAAGGCGTTGGGTCAGCATGTTGTGCCTTCAGCAGTTCTTCCTCCATTGGATGATGAGGGAAAGTTGGTTCTTGTTCCTGAGTACATCATTGACAGCAGAGAGAGGCAGCTCCGCAGGAGGACCATCAGGGAGTATTTGGTGAAGTGGAGAAATTTGCTTGAGGAGGATGCCACATGGGAGGGAGAAGATATTTTGCAGTACCCAGCTTTGAGATTGCTTGAGGGCAAGCAATTTCAGGAGGGGCGGACTGTCAAGTCCCCTCTTTAGTGACATGTCATTTCTCAGTGGATTTGCCTAGCATGGACTCTCGTAGGCAGATGGTTTTGGTGAGAGAGTCATTCTGATGATTATTTGGAGATTGGATGGTCTTATTTGCTCTTGGAGAGATGGTGTTCATCATATTTTTATTATAATGTGTTATGTGGGGCCAAAATGTTATAATTTTGAGTTGAGTTGCACTTTTTATTTTATAAAGTTACTTTTTATATAAAAGTGCATTATAAAAAGATTTTATAAGAATATTTTATGGATACTTCTAGAAGTTCTAGTGGCTCCTCAGAAAAGTAAATAAATAGAGTGCTTGGCCTCTCATTTGGACATCCCATGACTTGAGTTTACACTACTTTTCTCTTTGAGTATTTGTGGCGCCATCTTGGTCTGCAGATTGTCATTTGATCTTTAGAAACGGAGTTTCTTAAGAATTTGCATAAGTGAGGAGGTGAAATATCCTTTGAAGGGTTGCACTTTGGAAGTCGTATTTAGCCATTTCAAGTTGAGCTTATTTGGAGTCCTCAGACTTACCTAAGGGTTTGAGTTTTTGATTGCAAGAGGAAAAAAAAGCAGATCCGAAAAAGCAAAGCGAAAAAAAAGTCCGAAAAAGCAAAGCGAAAAAGCAGATCCGAAAAAGCAGAGCGAAAAAACAATCCAAAAAAGTTTTTGCTACAAGTCTAATTCAGTTTTCAGAATTTCAAGATAGGGTTTTAGAACCACATTTTTGCTCATATCTTCCTCATTACTCAACATATCATTCTGGGTATTTTTGCATCGGATTTCTATCGTCGAGGAGATAAAGATAGGTGCATTTTGGAGTCCCAAAATGCCATGATTTATTTTTAAGGAATTTTCAAAATTCCTAGACATTTTCGAAAATCTGCAAGAAAGTACATTTTCAGATTTGGGGTGACTTTGTCTTGGGTGTTGGCATCTTCAACACTGGTAAAAATTATCGCAACCATCTACAATCAGGTTCCTCACTTCTCATTTGGCATTTGGCATATTTTCTGAGAAATGTGTGTTTTCAGCTGAGTACAAAATATAGCTTCAGCACTTTACTATTTTACATTGTACTTGTCTTTGTTTGCCATTTGGCATTATTGGTATCAAAGGAAGGCTAGGATTTTGCAAGTGAAAGGGCATTGTAATTTTCAGTCTATCTATATTGCAAACCTAGGGTTTGATGTTCATATTATTGGCTGAAATATGTATGGCATTGTTGCAAATTGTTGATATATGAATGGTATATGGTTTTGAGCAATTTCCTACATCATTTATAGTGTTTTAGATGGTATTTGGTTGCTATCTATTATTCTGAAATTTTGGGATAGCGAACTGATATACTCAAAAATAATTTTCTATCTACATCTTGAGTTGCATTTTTGAGGGTTTATTTAGTGGCCTATTGGTAGGGGTCATTACATCCAAGAATATTCCACGCAGCCCTGAAAATAAACCACACCTTTGAAAGGATCCATGCAACCGCAATGTAAAGAGATGCAGCCTATTAAAGTCTCACATAGCCACTTAGAAAATCACGCATCCTCCTAAGTGTAACCGCAAACACTAAATAATGACAACTCCTCTGGAACAACAGCAATTTAATAATTCTCTTCAAATTTGGTATACACAGCACCAAATTTGCAACCACAGAATTAGAATAAATTTTCAGAATTCAGTTTGTGAAATTCACCATCAATCTATGATGATTCAAATTGCCAAAAGAGATGAATCAGTCCTCAAACCCTAGCCATCCTCTTCACAACTAAATTTTATCGAATGATCAATCAATGTCTTAGAATGAGCTCTCAAGTCCCTTTTTATTCTTTCTTGTGAGAACTCAAACACAATTCTTACCAATGTGGGATAAAAAATATACTTTTCCTTTTAATAATTCATTTACTCCAATACTTTAAAGTATTATCTTGGCTTAGGCTTCCATGAATTAATTAAATAAATGGCCCCTTCCCATGATGACTCAATCCTCAACTTAAGTGAAATTATAAAGTTAAATTATAACTTTATAATAAGCCATTTAATGATTTAATAATAATTTGGCCACCAAAATAGTCATAACTCCCAAAATACTTATCCTTTTAATATGCCATTTGAAATAGGAGTCACACCTATTATTTCCCCATTTGACTAAATGCACTTTCCAAAAATAGAAAGGGTCCTTCTTGAACAACATCAAACTTACTATAAATAGTAAACGTGGCAAAACTATAGCAAATGAAGTCCGAATGGCGCCAAATGAAAGCCAAACCAAAGCATACTGAATCCTGAAGTAGATGTCCACTGAAAGAGACCCTCTGTCCATCCTCATTAGTCTACGAGGGTCACATGATAGGCTAATCCCAAGAGCTTGAAAAAAACGGGGACATTACAATGTAATTGGCCGTAACTGAGAAGGCCTTACAGCTCGGCATGTTGCATGTAATGCTCAGTTATTGATGTATACAAGTTGAATTTTTGTTATATCTTGTCGTGTTGTGTATATTCCGTTGTGTTGATGTTGGCTGCAAGGTTTGGACTATCCATTCTTGGATCCTCCATCCTTGACTGCGTCAGGTGGTATCAGAGCGAAGGTTGATTTGGTCGTTCCAAGTTGCAGATCCGTGTTCTTGGACTTGTGAAACCCTACTTGGTTGTTCATGCGAGGTAGCAGGTCGCGATCTAACTTACAAATAGTTTGGAGGTTGTCACAAGGTGATTGGGTTTGGGGTTGTTTGCAGAGGGCTTTCGAAGATCTTGGAAGATGCCTTTGAGAAGATTGGACACTAGGGCAATCGCACGTCTCTGTGATGCTGTGGAAACAAAGATAATAGAAAAGGTTAGATTGGATGTCAGATCTAAGATGGCGGAAATGAAGAATGAGATGGTCTCTGAGATCATGAGAGCTATAGCTGGTATACCGACGAACCTTGGAACCGAGGATGGTTATGAAGAAGCTGCTGAAAGCTTTGAAGTTGCTGGATCTAGTGGAGAAGATAGAGCTGATCGAGTGGAAAGATATGTGGAAGACAGAGCTAACCGGTTAGAGAGATCTATGGCTCGATTGAGTACAAGTCACGGAATGGAGGTTTCTAATTTCTCAAGTACATTGAAACCCAAGAAACTGATTGATTGGATTGGTGAGTTAGAAGACTACTTTGAGTTAATTGGAGATCCTCTTAGAGTGAGGCTAGCACAGACAAAATTGGACATGCTGCTTTGTGGTCGAAATAACTACAGAGAGCTAGAGAAGAAGAAGCTGAGATGAAGATCAATCGGGGTGAGATGAAGATCAATCGGTGGAGGTTGATGGTGGCAAAATTGAAGGATAAGTTCATTCCTGTCGATTATGAAATTGAGTTTGTGAAGAAATTGCAGAACCTAAAACAGAAGGAGATGATTGTGGAAGACTATACCGAGGAGTTTTACAAGTTGTTTATTCGGTCTGGACACAAAACTTTCTAAAGAAAAAGTTGCTAGGTATGTTAATGGTTTGAGATTCAATATCCAGGATGAGATTGGTATGTTGAAGATTGATTCAGTTGAGGATTCTTACTAGTATGCCCTGAAGGCAGAAGACAAGTTGAAGAGAAGACATCAAGGTAACTCCCGTGGGAAGGAGAAGCAAGAGCGGTCAGTAAAGGATAAACCGATAGTTGAAGATGAATCGAAATTTGTTGAACCGAGGAGAAGAACAAGCAGAGGTGGATTCAAAGGAACTTGTTATAACTGTGGAGGACATAGGTCTTTTGAGTGTACACACGCGGATAGGAAGGTCGGTAGTAACAAGAATGTTGTGGTGAATGAGGAAGTATTGAATGAGCCTGAGAAGGAAGAGAACTTGCTGGTTCGGAGAACATTGCTTGGTAAGAAGGTGATGAAGGAACCTTGTCAGAGAAGGAATTTGTTCAGGAGTTAGTGCAAGTCTCTCAGTAATATTTGTAATGTGATTGTGGATGGTGGTAGTACTGATAACCTTGTTGTTGAGAAGATGGTTCAGGAACTTGGTTTGAAGAGAATGAGACATCCTTGTCCTTATAAGATTAGTTGGGTACAAGATGAACATGCCTTAGAAGTGAGGGAACAGTGTTATTTTGATTTTCAGATTGGGTAGTTGTAAGAACCCTTCAAAGCTCTAACTGCTAAACTGACTATGCTTGTTTTGGTTTTTTATTGTTTTCCAAATTTTTGTGTTTTTGAGATGGTTTGACATAAAAAACAATACATATGCTGAAATAAAACTTCTGAAAATTAGCACTAACAATACTTTGGGCATAGAAGACAATCTTTATTACTTTTCCTTCAATACATAGCACTAGAATGTTTTACATTAAAAAACATACCCATTTTCATTGTAAAAATTACTTTGAAACCCTTGCTGGCTGAAAAGGCAAGAATACAGCAGCTTGTATCTCCTATCAGCAACCAATCTCCAAACTGATGATATCAATCACTGTGGTTCAGCTAGGCGTTCCTTTTAGGAATTCTTACTGATTTTTTTGGTGCCTCCAACAAAATTGAACCAAGTATGGAAGAGAGGGTAGGGCAAATGAATAACCAGCAAAAAAACAATGTTTCGAACAACTATGAATAGCCAATAATTCTTCAATTCGATGCCCTCAATTTGCTATGAGAATATGCCTCCAATCTATCAATAACATCTACGAATAATGCCTCCAATCAGCACAATGATGACTCCTGAATGAAGCCAACCCGATTAGCAATATTAGACGAATATTTCACACCCTCTGACTACTACTACAAAGAAGATGCAACGCTTTTCAATGCCGATAAGCTTGAAAGACTGCACAAACCCTTGGTTTCTCACAAACTCCAATGCTCCAGAGAAAAGATATCAAATCAAGCAATCAACATAATATATTCCTCAAGAATGAGCTCTTATGTCCCTTTTATTCTTTTCTTGTAGAGCTCAAACATTTTCCTGGCCAATGTGGGGTAAAAGATATATTCTCACTTTTAATTTTTTTCAGTTAAAACTCCATAGTTGGTGCACAAATAATTCTTTTAAAATTAATTGTTCACTTGGCCCCATCTATGATAACTTGACCCTTCACTTAAGTTTCTTAAATTATAATATAAAATTATATTATAACTTAATAATATAAGCTCAAAACTATTAATATTTATTTTAGCCAAATAAATATTAATATCTCCATTATTACTCATCATTTCTTCACGTCGTCTAAACTGGGAGCTAACTTGATCAAGCCGCATACGACCATACCCTATTTTTAATAAATAGCAGGGGTCCTCTGAGCCTCTCAAAACTTACTATAAATAGAAAGATGTGCTATAAATAGCAATTATTGCATACAGAGTCCTGGAGACCTCGAACGAAAGCCAAATTTGCAAAACTCTGATTACTGAAGAAGCTGCATCCCTCAAAGGGCCCTCTAACTAACCTCATTAGCCTATGAGGGTCAATTAATAGGCTAATCTCTCGAACTGTGATGCTCATGAAAATGGGGACATTACAGTAGTATACAAATAAGGTGTTATGTGATATTGTGGACATGAATTCTTGTCACCTATTGCTTGGTAGACCTTGGCAATATGATTGTAAGGCTGTACATGATTGTGTCAAGAATGTATTCATTGTTGAAAAGTATGGTAGGAGGTTTTCCCTGATTCCTTTGCAGGATACAGAACTCGGTGGACTGAACCTGAGCTTCGGTAGAATGACTGAGTTGAGGGATTCCGAAAGGGTTAGAGATCAGCAAGGAGGACAAACCCGTAGCTTGTCGAGGAAGGATTTGAGAAGGCAAAGAAAACAAAAGTGGATTTGAGGAAAGAGTGTGTTGGTTGAGGACTCAGAAGGCATGTATATCAAGAATCAGTTTGGGATCTGTGTGTTGAATCCCGAAAGATGTTCGTTGAGCTATTGAGAACATCTTTTTCACACCTGGGGTGTCTGATGTAGGAGCAGTCTTCCTTCACTTAGATATTCAAATATTTTGTCAAACATTTTGATTGTATGCTGAACACTGAGTTTTATGTTTAGTATTAATTTGCAGATTGTTTTCAAGATGTATTTGGAAGTATTTCATTTTCCAAGTTTCATAGACCATTCTTATTCATGCATTAACTGAGCAGGAATTTCAAACTGATTGGAAACTGAGATCCTAACAAGAACTCATAAGGAATATTAAATATTAGAAATAAGCTCCCAATACTAACCTTAATTGCAACAATTCTCAGTCTGAAAAGAACAGCAATCTGAAAATATGTTATAGCAGTCCTTGATATTGTTTATTCCAATCAAACTCAGTCTGGAATGCACAACAATTTGCGACAGGCACTGAATCTGAATCCATCCATATTTCCTCATGTCAGAATAGCAAATGCTGTAAGCATAGATTGTTATTTTTTCACTCCAATAGGAGCTTCTCCAGCAGAGGCAGTCACATGATTCCAAACATGCAGCCCATATCTTCTACTCCTCAGTTCTGTATAGAAAATAACCAGTAACATAAAACAATCAGTTCATCTAGTTTTTGCAACCTTCTATCTCTGATATGCTCTTCAATGCCTTGCACAATTGGAAACTTCTGAATGCAGAGCCTGAAATGATTGCCCATCACATGTTGATACCAAAGGATTGTGTTGCTGCTATAAATCAGACCAAAGCTATGTTCAGACCAGGTATTCCAGTGCTGGTTATAACTTGTCTAATCAGTCCAAACTATGCCAAAGACCCTCTTCTAATTTCCTCACCTAAACCAAGACCAGTGGCAACAAGCTTGAACAGCAATGGCAGCCTTGAAGGGACCTTCATGTCTAGCAATCAGAGGAAAATCTCCACATTCAGCAAGATAATTCATTCAACACCCAAATTGACTGATGTTTCCAGCCACTTCCCTTTTCATTTCTTTAGTGGCTAGCTAGCTATGAAATGGAGATTCCAAACGGTTAGCAGACATCACTTACACTTGGCATCCAAGAACCACATGAAACCCTTCGAACCATAGTTCGCAGACTCCAATTCGGAGAGTACTCAACAAGCCCCAAATTTTCAACTCGGCAAATACTCGACAAAAAATCGGCAAAACTTGGCAACTTAGAAAGTACTCAAAATTAAAATCTCTTTAAAAAACATATTTTTTTTGTAAAATTCAATTACAAAATGTATTAAATTAGAAATTGACATCTCAATAGAGAAAATGCATGGTTTCATAGCACTAACATGTGAAAAATGCATCTTAACCAGCGTTTTACCTACATTGACATTCTTACCTACGTTTTTTTACATCCATAAAAACATGAGTTAAACTTGTGAGTACTCGCCCAGAGAAAAAACAGAGTACTCGGCAACTTGGAAAGTACTCGTAGAGTTTGCAATCTATGCTTTGAACAATAACCCATAGTGAAATGGAAGTTTCAATGTCAACTTGCCCATGAAATTCTCATGGCTTCAACCCACGATCTCCAAATTTATTTGATTTCAAGTGCCAATAATATGATTTAAGCCTAAGTTGAAAAATTGTAAATTTCCATCCACGATTCTTTTTTCACAAGCATGTATCCTTAAAAATATAAACTCACATTAAGGCTTTCAGTATTAGAGTTCATAACTTCAATTTAAAAGTATATTTGATCACAATACACAATAGAACCAAAGTGGTATTCATAATTTCTCAAACAATTGTTTAACAATATTTTCAATTCTTGTCAATTTGTTTCTCTAAGAGACTTCAGAAATTTTATACTTATATATGAAAATCTTTTGTGAGATTCCTGAATGAAGCCTCCAACGGGAATTGGGTTTTTGTCCAATTCCAAAGAAATCCCAAGGGTTTCTGTCCTCGGGGTTTTTAACTGAAAGCCAAATGCTCTCAAAATTCTCGAAGAGAAAATAACAAAAGCAAGTCTACCTTGAATGATCCTTTCTTCTTTTATAGCACACTCCAAAGATTCTTGGCTTTCCCTCTGCTTGTCTCTTTATTACCCCTTCTTTTTTGTAATCTCTCCAGGAGCTTGGTTAGCCTATTTTCCCATTCCCACAGGCTAATAAATAATTTGAAAAGGATGCCTTCCAGTCATAGCTTTATTTGGGATGAAATGGAGAAAAAAATAATATTATTGAATGGTTTATAAAGTTAAAGTCACTTTATAAAATTAAAGTGACTTTGTAAATGTAATATCTCCGTCATTAAATGACTATTAAAACTATTGTATTAGGGGTCGCGATTGATTTAGTTTATCTCGGGCCCATTCTTTTTGTTGGCATAGTTTAGTTGTCGCCGTCGGCTCTTTTGTGCACTCTTGGGAGTTTTCCCCGACGAGTATTTATGCTCGGCGTGTAGGTTAGATTTGATATGTTGAGATTTATATTTGATTTGTATTTGCGAATTCCTGTTGGGATTCTGCTGTTCACCATTTCGGAGGTGAAAGACCCTCCCTATTTGGTTTTGTGCAGTTTCGGTGGGAATCAACCCTCACCCTACTTTGCCTGTTCTCTGGTTCTGGGTATTTGGCTGTCATGTCCCCATTTTGGCTGACATCGTTTGGCATGACGGATTTGCCTATCATCGACTCTCGTAGGCAAATGGTTTGGAGAGAGGGTCATTATGTTGATCATTTGATTGCATATTGCTGACAGAGCTTACATTCGGTAGGGCCTACATCCAGTTTGGGCCTACATGCAGTTGTAGTGGAGCCTACATCCAGAGTGAGCCTACATCCAATTTGAGCCTACATGCAGTTGTAGTGGAGCCTACGTTCAATCATAGTTGGGCCTACATTCAGTTATGAGACATTTGGGCCTACATTGTTATAATTTTGAGTTGAGAAATGTACTTTATTATTATAATGTTATTTTATTATAAAGTACATTATAATTGGATGTTTCTAGAAGTTCTAGCAACTTCTCAAGGAAAAGAATAAATAGAGGGCTTGGGCTTTCATTTGGACATGCTTGGATTTGGATTTTCTTCTACTTCTTCATTGTGAAGCAATTTGTAACCTTGTGGTCTGCAAATACTATTCGATCTTTGGGAACGAATCACTCCCCTAGATTGGCATAACTGAGGTAGTGAAATATCTACTGAAGGGTTGCAAGTTTGGAGTTGGTACTCAGCCATCTCATTGGTACTTCATTGAGAATTTGATGTAAGGGTTTGTTTGTGATTGAAACAGCATTTCAGGAGGCATTTTTAGTAGGGCCGAAATTATAGGCGGCTGAAAAAGCAGGTCCGAAAAAGCAGTTCGAAAAAGCAAATCTGAAAAAAACAGTCCGAAAAAGCAGACCCGAAAAAGCAGTCCGAAAAAGCAGACCTGAAAAATTGATATTGAGGGTTTGTAACTGGTTGAATAAGGGTTTGAAATTCATCACTTAATTGGTGAATTAATTTGGCAAAGGATTGAAGACAAATTGGCACATTTTCAGACTTTCAATACCAGGGTTTGGACTCAGATTTTTGTTCATATCTCCTAAACTACCTGGAGATTAATTCTATGCTTTTGGGGGAATCATAATACATCTTTGGCGATTCAGAACATATATCTTTGAGGGCACAAAACCCTGCCCATTATTTTATAACAGTGCCATATTGTACGGCCCTGGTACGACAGGTTGCAGAGGACAATACAGCAGGCATTGTGAGGCAGTTCGGGGTCATTTCCAGTCATCATCATTCAGCACTTGTCAAGGAGCATTTTTCCAGGTTTCATACATGTGTTTTGAATGCATTTGAATTTAAGGAAATTGTATAAGATTGCATGTTCTCAGTCACTATTATAGCAGTCATATTAGTATTCAGAAATCAGTCTCTGTTATCATTGCAATTGTAACCAGACATTGCTATACATTGTAATTGGAATGGTATAGACATAAGGTGCATTAGAGCTCACTGTTTATGTGTGACAGTCCCTACATTTAGTGTCATTATTCAGTGATGGTAAACAGTCCGTTGTATTCAGACTTTGCTATACATTGTATTTGGATTGATATAATGGTTAAGGTGCATTGCTAGGGCATTGCCTTGTCATAATTCAGTGCTCATAAGTAATGGTTTGTATACAGTCCATGAAATCTGAACATTGCAATCAGAATTAGTGAAGTTCATATTGGCATTGGGTCTTTGAATTGTTTAGAGTTTCATTGTTGTTCATTGTACTACTTTTCAATATTGGTTTTGTTATCTCAATTGTACTTGATGCTCAAAACAACTATTACACTGAAAACATCTCATTGCAAAACAAAACAATTTAGCGCATGCCAAGTGTTTGACAAATTTTCTCAGTTCAGTATTAGTGGTTTTTAGTGGCCTTTATAGTAAGGGTCATTACATTGGCAAATTGAAGCAATTATTATTCATATTTCATCTGGCAAGTATTGTTGCGTAGTAATAATATAGTCTAGAATATATTGTGGATCATTGTACGCCTCCCTTCCTTGGTCCATTTCCAACTTCATCCGTGCCATCTCCATTACACAGCCTCATCACACTGTACGACAGCCAGATCCGCGCCAAATCTGCTCCAGGTCCGCGCCAGATCCGCGCCACTGTACGACACCCTTGGTAGATTGGGTGTACACCGTACCTATTCACTCCATTCGTACGGGCTCAGAAATGTGTCAGTCTGGTTCGGGACATTACAGTGGTATCAGAGCTGGTGATTTTGCCAGCTTGTGGGTATTGAATGAGAGTTTATTCAAGGAAAAGGAGTAGATCTCACTCAGTCTGTAGAATGGGTGATCCGCAAGACCCTACGGCCGAAGTCATGACTCTTTTGAGAGAACTCACTAAGAACCAGGTATAGATAAATGACACTCAACGCCTCATGGAAGAGACTCTGCGAAAATTGGCCGAAAGCAAGATATCCGCGAAACAAAGCGACAATTCTGTCTCGGGACGGGCGAATCCCCAACCCGTATGCTCTCGATCGTCAATGCCAACTTTCCCTCCACGGACGAAAGAACGGCGAGGAGAGCATCCAACCTTCCAGGAAATACAAGATCAGCTTCGGGAAGATTGGAGGAACGCAAATATGGAAGGAGATATATCCTACAAAGATTATGCTGAGTTGAGAATGAGGTACGCCGGTGGAAACAAGCATGGCTATTATAATGACGATCTGAGACGGAAGATGGGCAAAGTTAATCTATCCTCTTTTGATGGGTCTGGGACTATCACAGCTCGAGCATGGTTGCAAAAAGCAGACACATATTTCCAGCTCAACCCTATGCTAGAAGATGAGGCCATCAAATTTGCAGCACTACATCTCGAGGGAATAGCCCAAGAATGGTGGCATCATGGCATGGTTACTGTCGGCCACGACCAAATAAATTCCTATGCTGAATTCACTGAGAGGTTGATAGATCGTTTTGATGGGAAAGATTCAGAACTGAATTTCAAAGAGTTGGCTCAGTTAAAGCAATCTGGCACAATCGATGATTACATAACAGAATTTCAGAGATTGTCTGTTTTGGTGACTGATATTTCAGAAAGACGATTGGTGGTACTGTTCATGGATGGATTGGCGGAACCCTTGCAAGGATGGGTGAAAGGATTCAACCCCATCACACTCACGGGAGCGATTAAGAAGGCATGCGACATGGCGACATCTTTGTCGTTGTCCACCAAATATCACTCGCAGTCCAAACCACCTCTCACTCCACGGGAAAGAGACAGTAGACCTCCACCCAGGAGGCCTCCGTTGGATGAGGAAACTAGGCAGGAACTCAGAAGGAAGAAACTCTGTTTCAACTGTAAGGAGCCATGGGTGCCGGGACATCGATGCCTTGGCAAAGGAAAAATCCATTACATTGAGGTTTCGTCTGACGGAGAGGAAGAACAAACACCTGAGTCCGAAGCAGCCGAAGAACAAATTTCGGGGGAGGTAAACATCAATCGCGCAGAAAGACTTGTCACACTCTTCAAAAGAGGAGGCGCCATTGCTACTTTGGCGGGAACTCCGAGATGCACTGTGTTCCAGGTCCGGGGCACCCTCCGAGGACAACGGGTCGTGGTCATGCTTGACAGCGGAGCCACACTCAACTTCATTAACTCCTCACTAGTGAGCCGGCGAAGCCTGTGTAGGGAGGCACACCAGGGATTTGATGCCGGAGGAAATTTGTTAAAATGCACTCATCTGGGTCCGCAACTGAGCATCACCATGGGCAACCACACGGTGACAGATGATTTCTTCGTGGTGGATTTGGACAACATGGAAGTCATTCTCAACATTCAGTGGATGGAAACATTGGATGAATACACAGAGTTTCAAGCGGATGGAGTTCTCCTTCGAGGTAAACGGCAAAAAGGTTGTGCTGAGAGGGATGTCGAATGGAGGGCTGAAGGAAATTTCAGCCCAACGAATGGAAGCTATCTTCAGACACGACAATGTGGTTTGGGCCGCACAATGTTTTGCCTCGACAGAACCCATACAGAGACAAAGAACGGACCACCAGGAGGAAGAACTTCAAAGGGTTTTGGATAGATACCACCAAGTCTTCGCCGACATACCGCCAGGCATACTACCACACCGAGGATTCGAACACACCATTGAGATGGAAGCTGGTGCCAAACCGGTAATCACTGTGCCATACCGCCACCCTAGGAGGCTAAAAGATGAAATTGAAAAAACAATTCAAGAACTCCTTGACAAAGGTTGGATCAGACCCAGCACCAGTCCCTTCGCATCATCGGTAGTGCTCGCTAAAAAGAAGGATGGAACAATGCGAATGTGTGTAGACTACCGCGCACTGAACAAAAAAACCATCAAGAACAGGTATCCGATTCCCAGGATCGATGAATTGTTGGATGAGTTACACGGTGCCGTTTATTTCTCCAAAATAGACCTCCGTTCGGGGTATCACCAAATCTGCATGAGGGAGTAGGATGTGGAGAAGACAGCATTCCGTTGCCATTATGGGCATTACGAATTTTTGGTCATGCCGTTCGGATTGACCAACGCTCCTGCTACATTCCAATCGTGCATGAACCACATTTTTAACAAACAGCTGCGTAAATTCCTATTGGTATTCTTCGATGATATACTGATCTACAGCAAGACATGGGAGGAGCACTTAAGGCATTTGGAAGAAGTACTCGAGATTATGAAGTCATAACTGTTGTTCGCCAAACAATCCAAATGTGAATTCGGGATGACAGAGATATTATATTTGGGGCACATTGTCAATAGTCGGGGAGTTCAAGTGCATCAAGAAAAGATTCAGGCTATCCTGGATTGGCCACCTCCGAAGACTCTTTTAGAACTACGTGGATTCTTTGGGTTGTGTAGTTACTATAGACGGTTCGTGAAGGGGTTCTCTCAGCTCAGCGCACCTCTCACCGACTTGACGAAGAAGGGATCTTTTTAGTGGAATGAACGTGCACATCAGACCTTTGAGAAACTCAAAGAGACTATGAGTTCTTGTCCAGTCCTTGCACTGCCAGACTTCAGTCGACCTTTCATCCTGGAGTGTGATGCCTTCGGAGAAGGCATCGGGGCCGTCTTAATGCAAGACCACCACCCCATTGCTTTCGAAAGTCAGAAGCTCTCAGGAGCCGAGAGGTTGTATTCTATATACGACAAAGAAATGTTAGCCATCATGCATGCCTTGACCAAGTTTCGGCAGTACCTCGTCGGAGCCAAGTTCATTGTCCGTACAAATCACAACAGACTTAGGCATTTTCTGGAACAACAAGAATTGAATGAGTGAAAACAGAAATGGGTAAGTAAAGTCCAGGCTTTTGACTTTGACATTGAATATGTGAAAGGAAAAAATAATGTAGTAGCTGACGCCTTGTCAAGAAAACCGGCCATTTGTTCCTTATCTCAAATATCAGCGGATTGGAAAGAACATTTGTTGGTCGAATACTCCAAGGACACGTTCGCATGCCAACTCTTAGACAAAGAAATACAGGACGACGGGTATAAGGTGGTAGATGATATTATTTTCTACAAGGACATAATTTACCTGGTACCTGAATCCAAGTTGAAGAAAAAGGTTTTGAAAGAAATGCACAATTCACCTCTAGCCGAGCATCAAGGTTACTTGAAGACCTATCGACAGATTAGGGAAAGATTTTCTTGGAAGGGCCTAAAAGGTGATATATTACAGTACGTCCGGGAATGTTCCATCTGCCAACAAAATAAATCTGAACACACTCTACCGGCGGGTTTGCTGCAGCCATTACCGATTCCAGAAAAGAAGTGGGATAGTATATCAATGGATTTCATCTCCGGGCTCCCTAAGCACAAGGGAAGGACTGCATCTTTGTGATAGTCGACAGACTAACCAAGTATGCACATTTCTTTGCTATACCCATAGAGTTTTCTGCTTCACAGGTAGCAGACTTATTCTTCCGAGAGGTGTTTCATCTGCATGGACTCCCTCGAAACATAGTGAGCGACAGAGACAACCGCTTCCTCAGTAATTTCTGGAAAGAATTGTTTCGGCTAGCAGGGACAGAGTTGTCACCAAGCACCAGTTACCACCCGCAGACCGACGGACAAACGGAGATTGTAAACAAATGGCTGGAAGGTTACCTCAGAAATTATGTTTCAGCACAACAGAGGGCCTGGATAAAATGGCTACACCTGGGAGAGTACTGCTACAATACCACTTTCCACATGTCCATTGGAATGGAACCTTTCAAAGCTTTGTACGGGTATGAACCTCCTTCATTTGTGGATTTGGCTCTCAGTGACAGTCACACGCCGAAGGCCAAAGACTGGCTGCAGGAAGGAATAGATATTCTAAGATCCCTAAAGGAAAATCTCTAGCATGCTCAGAATCAGCAGAAAATTTACACTGACAGGCACCAAATCGAGAGGAGTTTTGAAGTGGGGGATTTGGTATACCTCCGACTTCAACCTTACAGACAATCGTCTCTGAAGGCTTTGGGAAAGGAGTAGTTGAGACCGCGTTTCTACGGACCCTACCGTGTGACAAGGAGAGTGGGCGAAGTTGCATACGAATTGGACCTGCCTGAGGGAAGCCGAATCCACGTCTTCCACGTTTCTTGTCTGAAGAAAGCTGTGGGCCAGCAAGTGACAGTTTCCACAGACCTGCCACCCCTCGACGACGGAGGAAAGTTAGTATTGGAACCTGCGAAAATCATCGGAAACCGGGAGAGAAGATTGAGGACACGCAGTATCAAGGAATTTCTTCTGCGCTGGAAGGACCTTCCCCTTGAAGATGCCACCTGGGAAGGAGAAGAGATTCTGGAACACCCCAGCCTGAAATTGCTTGAGGACAAGCAATCTTTGGGATGGGAGGACTGTAATATCCCCGTCATTAAATGACTATTAAAACTATTGTATTAGGGGTCGCGATTGATTTAGTTTATCTCGGGCCCATTCTTTTTGTTGGCATAGTTTAGTTGCCGCCGTCGGCTCTTTTGTGCACTCTCGGGAGTTTTCCCCAACGGGTATTTATGCTCAGCGTGTAGGTTAGATTTGATATGTTGAGATTTATATTTGATTTGTATTTGCGAATTCCTGTTGGGATTCTGCTATTCACCATTTCGGAGGTGAAAGACCCTCCCTATTTGGTTTTGTGCAGTTTCGGTGGGAATCAACCCTCACCCTACTCTGCCTGTTCTCTGGTTCTGGGTATTTGGCAAATTGAAGCAATTATTATTCATATTTCATCTGGCAAGTATTGTTGCGTAGTAATAATATAGTCTAGAATATATTGTGGATCATTGTACGCCTCCCTTCCTTTGTCCATTTCCAACTTCATCCGTGCCATCTCCATTACATAGCCTCATGACACCGTACGACAGACAGATCCGCGCCAGATCCGGACCAGGTTTGCGCTAGGTCCGCGCTAGATCCATGCCAGATCCGCGACAGATCCGCGCTAGATCTGTGCCACTGTACGACACCCTTGGTAGATTGGGTGTACACCGTACCTGTTCACTCCATCCGTATGGGCTTAGAAACGTGTCAGTCTGGTTCGGGACATTACAGTAAAGTGGTTTTATAACTTAAAACAACTTTTATCCCACATTGCTAAAAGTACAAGCGCTCACCGACTTGAGAAGATATAAAAGTGAGGCTATCCTTTCATTTGGGTTATGTTAGGAGATTATAATATTGAAGTTATTTCTCCATTGTTGCTGAGACTTGGTGACTAGTTTTACCAAGTACAAAACCCCTTGGAATTTGAAGGTTGGACGAAACCCCAACTTTCCAGAAGAGGTGAACTCATCTTTAGAGTTTGCTACTGAACTTAATGGTGGATGTTTTGGTTCAAATGAGAAGCTATAAATCAGATTGAAGGTGGCATGAACAATGCTGTGAATAGTGTCACTATAGTATCGTGAACAATGCCGCTACAGTGTTGTGAGTAGTGATTCTATAGTGCGTGAACAGTGTTGACAACAAGTATATCAGATTTGTTGGAGCTGATTTGAGTTTGTTTCGTTACTTCAACCATCCAAGCATTCATAATCTCAAAACCTTTGCCTGGAACATATCATTTGACGAGTTAGTCATCTATGAGTTTGCAGTGATGAGGTATTTAAATAATCTGGAAACTCATGAAGTTTTCTGTTGAAATGTAATGGTTACAAATCTGCAATTACATGGAAGTCTGAAGTAATCTAGTATTTAAACTCTGAGTCTAAAAGAAGTCTGCTGTATGTTTGATGAAATGTCACAATAAAATAGAAAGGTTTCGTAGCAGTTTTCTATGCCAACCGTTTGACATAATGCTGTTATTATGCACTGGTAATCTGAAAGTTATCAGTCATATGTTTGACAAACGATAAACCGAGGTCTGAAATTAGTTCAATTCTAAGTGTTGGATAAAATGCCGATGTTTTAAGTCGTGCTTATTTGATGAAGTTAAAAGTGTAAATGCTACATATTTTGTTCATACTTTCTTAATAGCTTTAGATTTCTACTGTAATACAAATCTTTGATGAAATTCCTATGTAAAGTGTTTATGTTTGATATTGTATTTTGGCACAAGGAAAAATCTGAAATATCAGTATAGACTCTACATACCAATGTTTATGAAACAATAATGAGAATTTAGGACAAAATAGTTATGGAATCTTACACCATTAAAGTCACTTTAATTCTTTATGAAATAATTAAATTAAGTTGTCATTAAATTTATTATAATTTGACAACCTAAATTTTAATTATTTAATTAATTTCTAATGTCCAAATAAGGGGAACATTACACTACTGAGTACATGAGGGTTACATCAAATATGTCATCGATGACAATGGGCAAAGAAGGTTGACACTTTATATAAGTGTGTGTACAACATAGCTCATACAAGAGACTACAACATGACATGACAAAGATGCAAAGTTGGAAACTGATAATGACGCCACCAAAGGATGTGCTGCAAATATCATTGATGATGCCTTCCGATTGGACTAATGTGCCAAGAAAATATATAGGACAATTGGCCCCACTAGCTACTGGATGGAGGACAAATTGATGCAACATGTATTAGGTGGACAAAACAATGTTCCCAATTTGCATAATTATTTGAATATTGTTTTTAATACTTATACAAAAGTATTTTAAAAACAATTTATTACTAAAATTTTTTATTAATAATAATATATTTTTTTTCCTTTTTCTTTTTCTTTCCTAGACTTTCTATTTTAATGATCACAATTGCCACAATCAGTGCATAAGAGACTTAGATCACTATGCAAAAAACCAAACTAAGGTCTATGCATTACAATTGCCAAAATAGGCCAATTTCTAATCATAATCATCATAATTGATAGCACTACTGTAAAATATAGAAAAAATCATGCACGTTGAAAAAAAATTGCACCTTACAAAGAGTCCATATGAGCTTGAATGAGGCCTTAGAAGTTGCAAAAAGGGGATTATACGATTTTATGAAAAATTCAGACATAGAAATTAGAAACCACCTGCACCAATGTGTAGAGCACAAAATTCTACCCCAAACTAAAAAAAAATTCTTGAAAAAAGGAGTCTGGATGACTGAGATATTGCTATTTGAAAATTGCCTATGTAATTATGATGTCATGAGCCGAATTTTTGGCCATAATTCCATTTTGTACTTAAAAAGCATAATAATGATACACCGTGAATTTATAGATTTATAGATTCATTAAAGTTATTTACCATTCAATAAGTAATAAACAATTAATAAATAAAAATAAAATTAATTTCTATTCTATGAATATCAAATAATATTGATATTACTAATAATAATAATAATATAATATAATAATAATACTGTTAATATTAATACCAAATAATAATATTAATATTATTAATATAAAATAATAATAATAATATTTTAATGTTAATATAAAATAATAATAATATTGATATCATAAATGTTAATATAAAATAGTAATTAAAGTGATTATTAATACTCTATTAATACCGGGGTTGGTTAAAACATCCCACGCGACCATAGGGAACAGTCGCACCCAACCGATGACATATTTATGAGTCATCGTGTTTGGGCAAGACGGATAGGAAAGGGACAGGAAGAATAAGGACAGGCATCGCAAAAGCCAGTGCGTGAGGGAAGCAGGGAGTCAACGGATGATAGTCCTCTTCCTGCGTTGAACAACCTTGCAGGCAGCAGCATTAGACCGTTTATTGGTCTGGACATCAGGCTCCCAAAACACCGATTTTCCCCCATTTAGCATTCAGCCACAGCTAATACGGAGGAAGGGTAAGTGTTACTTACCAAACTAGAGCAAATATTATTCAAAGCCTGCATTTTTGAATAAATCAATACACGTAATTTAATAATCTTATACTGGAATTAAACATTATCTTATGTAAAAACAATCATCTGAATTAACATGTCGGTTTGGTATACATATATATATATATATATGTACATATATATATGTATATATATGTACATATATGTACATATATATATACATACAGATAATTTTGTATATATATGAATAATAATTACGTGGAATAAGTATAGTTAATACATGCTCCTTAAGCCAAGGTGAGTTAGGAAGGGAAAGCACCAAAGGGTCACAGATATGGAGAATACGTGGATATGATCCAAGTTCTACCTAAGATCCCTTTAGGTCCTCTTGACCCTTACGCTAACCACCCAAAAACTACATTCATATCCATCGTAAGAGGAGATGAATTAGGGAGGGAAAGCACTCAATGGGTTTAGTTAAGGAGAATACATGAATTACGATTCCAGATTCTACCTAGAACTCTTTGAGTCTTCTTGGCCCTTACACTAATCATCTTATGTCTGAATGATTGGCACTATCTAAACATAACAATTAATCATCCTAACTTTTTAGAATAAATATTGAAATCTATTATGCTATAATTATTATCTTTATTAATAATTGTTTCTCATTGTTTCTAGAAGATGACTAGGGACATTTCATATGATGCCTAAATTCGTTGTCCAATTTAGATGAAACAAAAGTTGATCTTTGTTAGCCGGAAAGACTACTTTATGTATGTCGTATACTAGTTATGTTGTCCCGACGATAATTAGTTATTACTGAAGGGCAGTTGGGTTGGGTGGCGACGTTTGGTCACACCCCTTCGGGTAGATAAATATGTACCACCTATGGGTGAAGGGAGCATAAATCATTATGTGAATGTACTTGCAAGTTTGGAATGATTAATGAAAGAAACTAGTGTTCTCTAATATATTTTGTATTTATTACATTTCTTGTACTGTCTATGCACTATTAAGTTTAACCCATCGGGCAAACATCTGGGGCTATTGCCTAGACATACTCGGGAAGGGAAGGACTGGATGGCGTACAGGCACTATGGGCCTACCAGTTGGTGAGATTAACCCAGAGGCTAACGACGCACGTACGGAGCTCTATGAAGGAGAAGACACTACAATGGGGAAATCACTCAATTGAGAAGTGTTGTAATAAAATGACATGAATGAATACAAGTGTTCTTTTTTAAAAAAAAAGTAAAAAACAAAAAATGACGTGTTGATTATTGCTTTGTGGATAAGTGAGAAAATAATTAATGCCCAATCAGTTGAATAAAAATAGAAATTTAAAGAAGGAACTCGAAGAAGAAGAAGCCGCTAGAAAAGCCGTACTCGCACAACAAGCCGATCGGAGGGAGAGATTTAGAAGATGCGCCAAAGGACTATTGAAGGGAGTAAGTGAAGGCGAGGATCTAGAGGAATCATATCGGGAGGCCGGAAGAAGTGACGAGGACCTCCTAAAGGAAACAAGGAGCTTGTTCGGATCCTTAACCTTAACTTCTCGGACAGAAACAAGAGAAGCTCGAAGGAAGGAAGAAGAGGAAGCCGCACAAAGGGAGGCTCAGGATACCGCTGCCACCGAGAGTATCGAAGTGATAGAGGGGCACGGGGATCACAGTAGCCCATCGGGCTTGGACAGTTCCAGTAGTTCGGGGATATCAAGTGGTACAGTACCAAACACTTCCGAGGTACCAACGCCAACAGTACCATCCCAGCTTGGAACACAACCGGTGCTACAAACACAATTGACACCTAGAAGAGTAAACATGGCAACTAACAAGGAGAAGTTGCCAAAATTCCATAGAGATGGAAAGGAGGATCCAATACGACACTGCCGTACTTGCGAGACTATCTAGTCGGCGAACAGAGTCACAAACCAGGATGAATGGGTAAAACAGTTCCTCGCCACACTGAGAGTGGTAGCCATTGATTGGTACGCCGATATAGACAAAACGAAGGTGTCTAGTTGGGACGAACTCAAGAAGTAATTCCAGGAGTTTCGATTCCTGAGGGATGATAATGAAATCATTTCCAAAATATACGACACCAAACAAGCAAAGGATACAGTACGGGTCTACGGTCGCTGACTAAAGGAGTTAGTCGGGAAAATGGATAGCCAGTCAGCAAATGGCCTCAAGAAAAGATGGTTTGTGGAAGGCCTAAAATCTAACTTGCGGAGGAAAATGAAGATAGTACCTCCCACCTTGTACGTATATGCATATAACCGGGCGATGGACCTGGAAAATGAACAAAAGACTTCCAAGAAAAAGAAAAGTAAGTCCTCTTCCTCAGAAAATGACACTTTAGAGGACAATAGAAGCAGTGACGGCGAATCGAAGCAAAAAGTCACGTCACTACAAAAGGACATGGAGACAATGCTAAAGGAATTCAAGACGATGAAGGAAAGTACGACAAAAACAGAAGACAAGTTATGGTGTACTGAATGTAAAGAAAAGGGCCACACGAAGGGTGCCTGTCCCAAAAAGACATTCTGTGACATCTGCCAGATTATGGATCATTCCACCAAGGAATGCCCATACAACCTGAAGGTACGGAACCAACAAGTGCTATTTACCCAAGAGCAACCATCTTCATTGGGGGCAGAGACTAACAATAACGCATCCTCGAGCAGGTATAGAGGCAACCGACGTGGTGACAAAAGGGGCAATAACAACAACACCAACACAAGGAGTCGAATACAATACGACTCCGAGGGTCAGCCAATGATCCAGTGCTGAGCTTGCAATCAGTGGGGCCACTTTGCAAGGGACTGCGACAAGGGTGACACCTCGCAGAAGCTATGCCGCTGGTGTGGTCCTGGCAACCACGAGGATGCCAACTGCCCAAAATCCGGGGTCAACTTGCTCAACATTGAGGGAACAAGAAGTGATGAGGGGGTACTAGCCATCACACGAGCACAAGAAAAACAAGCCACATATCCAAACCCTCGAACAGTAAAACAAGGGGCACGAGAGGGTAAGGAAGAAATAGAGAAGGCGATGAAGGCACAAAAAGAAACATGGGAGATGGCCACTACCTCGGGTCGGAGGGAGGCAGAACAAAACATTCTAAGACAAATGTTACATGTAGAGGTACCGGTGAAACTCTACGACCTCCTTCACACCATGCCTCACTTGGGAACAACGTTGTTGGGGAACTTGGCCACACAGCCAAATACCACATGTACGGACATCTCTGGAGGGTCTGCAACTGACCCGATGATACTTGTTGTAAACAACAGAAGGTACCCGACAATCATCGAGATGGGCATCCTTGGCACCATCCTGACAGACACTGTAGTGGGTGGAGGGTTAGGAGTGAACGTCCTTCCGGAGGAGACATGGAAGAAATTGGGCAAGCCAACCTTGTGGCCCCCAACCTTCAACTTATTGGGCGTCGATCAGTAGGGTATCAAACCCCTCAGAACGCTGATGGCACAACGGGTCACCATTGGCTCGCAACCATTTGTACTAGACTTTGTGGTGATACCTTTGAAAAAGAAGGGTTATGATACCATTCTGGGTTGAGGGTGGTTGGTCATGGCGAAGGTAAACCACAATTGGAAGAAAAACACCCTCTCGATGGAGAATGAGGGGAGGAAGTTCACCATTGACCTTCGTGCCCAGATGGTGAGCGAAGAGATAGCCTCTTCTTCAGACTCAGAATTTGACTCTAACAGTGAGAATGATCGAAGGGATGAAGAAGTCTTACGGAACATAACGAAGAAGGCGTCATAGAATTGGAAGAGTGTTTGGGGGATGACGCCGACTCCATGAATGGTCTCTTCCACTAACAAATAGAGGATTATGAACTCTTCCGACTAGCATGCAATGTACTAAGTATTGAGGAAGAGCTAGAAACATTTCCCCTAGAGTACGGTGAATACAAGGAAGGGGATGCGAAAGTAAGCGAAGTCCCGGGGCATAAATTTGATGAGCAAAACCCCATGAAGTATAAGGAGTCGTCTGTCAAACCAATGAATCTGGGAAAGAAAGAGGAACCTAAGATCATTCGTGTCGGCGATGATTGGAATCTTGAGTGGAAGACTGCAACATTAAAAATCTTTAATCTCCTTATGTACGGGCAAGATACCGTGGTCCTTGTAGAATTTATGGTTCCAAGCCTTTGGATCGCCATTGAAAACAGACTCGGTGACAGGGAAAGCTTGAGGAAGCGGTTGCACACTCTCAATAAATTAGATGAAAGAAGAATGATAGCCCATTGGGCAACTGAGGTCGCACAACAACAGAGAAAATATTGGCACGATAAGCACCTACGAAAGATGCGTTCCTCCCTTGGCCAGTTGGTGTTGAAGTACAATGGAAAGAATGAGATTAAGCCAGAAAAATTTGAAGTAAAAATGGTGGGACCATACAAAGCTCGGGAAGTCGGCTACGACGAGGCCATCAAGTTGTGTACTCTCGATGGACTGGATATACATGAGGCCGTCAATGGGCCCAAATTGAAACCTTACCCGAAGAAGATGGACCTGAGAGGAGGGACAGAGCACCCAAGAGGATGGAAGGGACTCGAGAGGTCAGGCAAGCAACCTGAGAGCCGTCCATATGGGTGACCGGAGAAGCATCCGGAAGGTAATTAGATTAAGAAAAAAAAAAGAGAGAACTGTCGGAAGTCACCGAACAGTGACTGGCACCGAACGGTGGCTAGCATCAGACGGTGAAGTCATCGAATGGTGGCTAGCACCGGACGGTGAAGTCACCGAACGTTGACTGGCACTGAATGGTGGCTAGCACCAAACGTTGCCCCTCGGAAGTCACCGAACGTTGCCCCTCGACCCCGCTAGGGGCGTTGCCCCTAGACCCCCATTTTATTTTTGAGGTACGCTACAATTGTGAGTTTGGGGCATCAGAGCAGCCAGGTTAAGCATTGGGTTTGTTTCCTATGGTGAGAGAGAAGCATGAAGCCAAGCATTGGAAGGAAAGCCCTAAGTCGTAGAGGGAGACGAATTTGGAGGTTGCGAACCAACAGAGTTTGAGGGAAGGCATTGCAAGAACGATGACCTTGCAAGAACAAGAAGTCATATGATACGAGGCAATTATTCAGTTCAGTTATCAGCCTTTGGGGAGTGTGACCAGTTGATGAGACTTGGAGCTGCTGCAGGCATGGATTGTCCGCATGCCAAAGGTGGAGAGAGCATTGGAGAAAGCTTTTCGAGAGGGGTACTACACTTTGAGGCACTCAGAGTATGTTTCGGCTAGATGTGTGGCTACCTTGGTGGATGCACAGAGAGCTCGGAAGGAGCTGACCACCCGGTTGGAGGCAGTAGAGCGACTCTTGGCTCAGCGTACCTAGGAGTTGGAAGCGGTGCGGGTGGCTATCGAGGTCAGATTGGATAGGGAGACAGTATTGTTTGAACAAGAGTTAGTGGAGGCTACAGTTGAAAAGCGTGTTTCAGAGACAAGTTTGGTGCAGGCACGAGAGGAATGTGATGTGACAAAAAAAGAACTACTCGAAGAAGCATTTATAGTGATGGCGGCACTTCAACTCCCTCAGGGATGCCCCTTTGCCCCTTCTTCTCAATGATTTTCTTATTGTATGTAGTGTATTTCATCTCCCTTTTGTTGTGAGTCCCCTGAGTCGACTTTTTTTTTTGGGGGGGATGATGTTAGCCGGAAAGACTACTTTATGTATGTCGTATATTAGTTATGTTGTCCCAACAGTAATTAGTTATTACTGAAGAGTAGTTAGGTTGGGTGGCGACGTTTGGTCACTTCCCTTTGGGTAGATAAATATGTACCACCTACGGGTGAGGGGAGAAAAAATCATTATGTGAATGTACTTGCAAGTTTGGAATGATTAATGAAAGCATCTAGTGTTCTTTGATATATTGTGTATTTATTACATTTCCTGTACTATGTCTATGCACTATTAAGTTTACCCCAGGGGGCAAACAATCTTGGGGTTTATGGACCTCTTCAATGTGATGCCAACCTCTGATTTACATTAGTAAGCTTCAATTTTCTTTGCACTAGAGGACCCCAAAATACCCCAACCTTAAAATGCACCAAAAATCTCTCCAATGACAAACCAATGGCACTTTAAAAGCTCTGATACCATGGAAGATTTGGCTATGAAGGTAGTCACTCAAGATGTAGAAGTGGCCAAATGAAAATCACAACAACAAGAGAGAAATAATACGATAAGAATAAATAGTATTCTCACCAAGAATGCAATACAATCAATAGGAATCGGCTTGAATGTAATTACATACAAGACCCCTCAGTTATATAACCAAGGTGAGGACAAAGGAGTGAATGAGATAGTGACAATTGTCATCGTCTCATTGCTTGATAATTAAGAGACAACTTATAAACTATCTAAGGTGGAATCCGATGTTCACTAGAGTTGGATCCTCCTCCAATGTGTAACAATGTATGTGCAACAAAGATGGAGAATGATAAAGTGATAAGTGCACTAAAGGTGGAGTCAACACATAAAGCAGAATGTGATAATATAATAAAATTGCCTAAAATGGAAATGCTCCTAAAAGATCCTATGTGCTCCCTAAGTAAGCTTAAGTAAAGTGTAATTAGTACCTAGGTGAGAAATAACCAAGGTCAAATACCTTAATCGCACCAACATAAGCCATCCTTGTAACTGAAACTTCCTTGTGTATAAGAACCCAAGATTTAGTCTTGGATAGCGAGTTCATATTTTGGTCCTACATGGGGAAAGAATTCAGCAGTATATTTCATTGATCAATTGATGAAGCATAAGTGTTGTTTTCTCCACTGTATTGATTTCCATCCCTAACAAGGCAGCTGCTAAGGTTGTCCATTGTAATGTCCCCTTTTTGGATACATATGAGACACTACTGTGCTTATATAATTCCTACTTGAGTAATTGCCAAATTCAATTTATAAAGTTGTAAATGATGCAATTGAATTTAAATACACCAATACATGTACAATTGTGTGCTCAATGAAATCCAAATTACTGGTAATTCCAAATGCATATGCTAACAGTGATGGAGGTTATGTATAATTCCAAATACATACGCTTCTAGTAAGAAGGGTACAAATGATGTAAGTGTTGTGTTTGATATAATAATGTAAATTATGCACAATAACTTGAATGTCTGTCTCTGATCTTTGTATGTGATTCATGCTGCAAATGTAGGTTGATATATTGTTCTCAGGCAGAGATATATGCTGTCTCTGATATTCTGGAATTATCTATGCACGATTTCTCTGATGTATGAGTCGTCTCTGATATATCAATAATGGTTTATGCTCTTTAATAGATGCTGTCTCTGATATATAAATGAAATGCCTGCAACAGCAGTTGCTATCGCAACCTTCTATGCTCTGAGTTGAGCTCTTTCCACAAAGGGAATATATAAGTTATAATTATCAAATCTTCACTGCCTTCTTGGTAAGCAGATCGGTTTTCATAAATATGTTCTTTGAAACATGAAAGGGTGCGAGTGGAAAAGACGTCACCCATCATAACAAGTATAATTTATTGTTCACAATAATCATTCATGATTATTGTGAATTAATCATGGATGGTTATCGATAACAATATCATAATTAATCATGAATCATTAAGTGCAGTCGATTATGTGATTAATCATGGATTGTTGATCTGCTAGCCAGATAATGCCATTGACTTTGTATGATAGCACAGTAATAAGTATTTAATTTGATACATGAATCGGAAATGATGCCCGATCATGTATTGATGATGCATGGTAATATCGGTCCCAATGATGTACATTTTCATTGGATTTATTATCTGACAGAGATGTATGTGTACATAGTGGAATCACAAATATGATGCTCAATGTAATATTTTGTGGATGCATATGTAGTAATGTGGTAATGATGGTATAATGATATTGATGCAATTACATCTGCATGGATGCATCTATGTATGATGTGGATGTCACATGTATGTGAGTATGCATGTGTGATGGCATATCATGGATGGATACACTCATGTGGGTGGCCATGTATGTGAGATGTGATACATATCATGATGGCTGCAAACCAATCATTAAGCCATCGGTCCATCATGCAGCTCAAATAACACTGCTGGTATATATGAGTGAGTATTCGGAACTTGCTAGTACATATCACCAGGGTATGCGTCTTCATGGTGGATGGATGCCTTGGTGAGAGCCAAGCTCCATCAGTCATTGGATCCACTTAACTACTATGCAAAAATGCAAGAAATACAGATATCTATACAAGACAACGTATGCTTCTTTCCTTGCCCCTATTTAGATGTGTTCCTTTATTGCTTTCAGAAATAATGGGATATCACATCCACACGGTCTAACATCATCAGTTGTACAAGATTCCTTAGGCCAGAAAGTGGGGTGTGTTCCACCTTAAAACATCCCTCTTGTGGTTATGGTATATATTGTTGGAATAGTCTTCATTTATGGTTCCCAAATAGGCAAGTTCAAAGTTATTTTCATACCTAAAATTATCAACTCGATCTCCTTTAACTAAGCTGGTCCTATAATACTTCTTTCATACTCATAATTTTAAGGGATTTCAAGTTTTTTAACTATTTTAAAATTCTGTTCTTTAATACTGATGCACTTATAATTCTTGCAATATTTTTCTTCTGTGAATCAACTTGGGATTGTAACATTCGGGTGCGTCCTGCAATTGAAGGAAAAAATAGAAAAAAATGCAGAAATAAAAGATGTAAGTGCAAACAAGTAAAATAGAGCACACCTTCTCACCTAGGGTGGATTCACACATACAAATCTGATGGTAAAGATGGATTCCAAATAAGAATGAAATACAATGATTAGGACTCTCCCACAATTTATAACTAAAGGGGGAAAAAAACCTTTAAAACACCAAAGGGAATCCCAAGAGACATTAAAAGAAGCATTAACTAACACACATATATCGTCTTAACTACTATGAAGATCATTGGTTTGAGGATCATATTGGCCATCACACACTCTTAACACAATGTTGTGACAATGTACACAACACACTCCCTTATAGAGATTTGTCCTAAAAATCGAAGAAAATGTGGGATCGAGGGGTAATTACACATGCAAATATATTGCATCCCTCTTCAATCAAAAAGCACAATTCACAGCCTATTTTCAATGGTGCCCTAATACCATATTGAAAATGGTAGAGCTTGAAATTAGAAAAATAACTACACCATCTTGCACAGTGAAAAGTAAAAATAATATCCATTGACTTCAGATTGGATATATTCAGATGATTTATAATGTTTCCAATGTGACTTTATAAAGCCAATTCATTTTTTCCTTGTATAACCATCCCAAACTCTCTTACAGGAATAGCTCCCAACTAATTTATTTATTCTAAGTACTAACACTATTTGTCTAATCTATATTCATAAATTAACATATGTATGTTAATTTATTATTATTCTAATCTATATACTAAACTAAAAATGTAATAAATCCAACAACGTTTAGCTTATTTCCTTACCTTTTTATCCTCTACATCCTTAAGGACAATCTAAGATTCCTCGACCATTTGTTACTTCCCTTGTGACTCCAAAGTGGTACTATAGAATTTTATTTGCGAGTTGAAGGACTGGCTTTCTTTCATAAGCCTTCAGTCTCTCATATTTCAGTCCACTAGGTTTCCTTGAATGCGCAACACAATGCTCACTTTCCTGCCATCTCTTCATCCATCCTCAACTCTTTCAAATTCTCCACATATTTGGTGTATATATCAGTTTAACATTTCTATTTGAATACATAAAACATATTTATTGATATCTCTCTTTGTTTGTATTATTCCATGATATTTCTAAGTTCACTGGTCACTTGTTCTGCCATGGCAGGACTTCCTCTTGTTCGTTGATGGGTTTGCATGAATTAAATTTCCACAAGATGGCAAGATTATGCTCTGATACCACTTGTAATGATCCCTTTTTGGACTTGGTGGTACCCTAAATTTTGAGAGTCCAAATCCATTATCAATAAGCAAGTTTCTCCATACTAAAAAAATCAAAGGAAAGAAGCTTTATGACACAAATAAATAGAACTAACTAATCGAAGCCTTCAAAAAATGCTGGAATTTCAACCTGTTGCAAATATGATGTAGACAGAGGCTGAAGATGGTCGCATTTTAAAAATCTAAAAACAACCCAGTTCGGGAAATCAAATTTCCTATCTCCAATAAAAATCTTAGCTTTCCATGAGGTGTTTTGGTTTTTCAACGAGACCCAAATCTGAAAGTTAGGTAGTTATTTTTTAGTTAGTTTATTGTTTTTCAAAATAATTTGTAATAAGGGTTGTGTCTTTTCACCCTAAAGAGGTGTGAAAGCCACTCAAACACATATATACATAATGCAAAATGTAGAGAGAGACCGAATAAACAATTACAAGAAGAATATTTGTAAGGGAAGATGTAAATATTAAAGCATGACTTTAATATAAATTTCAATATTATATTTTAATAATAAATAAAATGTCATTTTTGCAAGGCAAAGAGATTGCAATTAAAATGTGGATTCGTCCTTTGTGATCAATAAATAGATTATTGAATTCTTCTGACAGAGTTTTATTTTTGCATTGGATATTTTCTTGCATTCTTTGTTCGACAATCAGGATAGTGTGAAATATATGTGTTTCCTTATCTCTGTCTAATTGGACTTCCAGCCGAAGAAGTTAAATTCCTTTTGGACTAACGGAGAATTGCATATAAGATTTGTCTTTTGCAGAACTTAGGAGTAATTGATGATATTTTTATAAATATTGTCTCATAAAGTTGTACATAATAATCCTTGTTATAGTTGACTCTATCGCCCGGATAAACAAAGGCACTGGTCATTAAAAATCATTGGAATATAATTATTGGAGTTATTAATTGAAGTCATAAATCTATATACTTCCTTCTTGCAAGTATCTAATCAATTATTGATAAACCTTACACAAACATTCAAATCATTTCAAGTAATCACATAACTTATTATTGATCGAGTTTGAGGATTTTTGCCAACCAGAGAACTCATAAGCTTAAATTCGCTGTAGAAAAGCCTTGAATAAAGTGATCAGGCTCAAGGTGAAGGTTTACCTGCCTAGGTGTAGCGAAGCCTAAAGTGCAGGGGAATTTGGATTATTCTCGTTTGTTGGCCAGAACTAATTTGGAATCCTATTGGAGAATTGGCAGGCTCTTGGATTTCCAATATGTGATTTTTGGAACCAACAGATTGGCGACTCTACTGGGGAGAGTTACTCAATTATATATTGTGAAGTTACCCAGAATTTCAAATTTTGCAGATTAGATTCAGAAAGCAATTGAATCCATTTGTTTGGAAGTGTACTTTGTTTGAAGGAAGAACCTAGAAGATAAACAAATCAATGCATTCCTGGAAAGAGGTGGCGACTCTATTCAATAAGATTTCAGTTGGTAACTCTGCTGAGGGAGAAGTCTCATTAGGAGATGGTTGATAGTTTTATTACTAATGTATCAATCATTTCAAAGAAAACCTTTTATTCCAAATGGCATCAGGCCATTGGATTTCAACTATTTTGATTATAAATCTATCAAGTTATTCCCACAACTTTCAAAACTTGTAGCGAAGTTACATAGAGAATGGCATGAATCAACACTTCAACATTTGGATGCATTTTATATATTTTTAGAAGATTATGAAATTTATGCAGAGGATTAGGTAATGAAGCTATTTGTCAGGACACTAAAAGACAATGCGAGGCAAGCTTATGAATCACTATTTACACAAAGTATCTTATCTTGGAAGGAATTTGAACAATGGTTCTTATATGAATTTCATGATGTAATTGAGGAGGATGACTTGTATTATGAACGGTATGGAGACCAAAGCTACAGCATGGAAGAGGATCATAGTATGTCTCTACTTGATGCATTTTTCAGTTTGGAGAGATTTGAAGGGGAGTCTTCTGCACACTTATTCTCTAGGATGGTAAATATGTATCAGAGGATACCTGTAACAATTATGCCTTCACGAAAAAAATTAATGAGAAATGTCAAAAATTTGGGAATCTTGCTAGATGACCCTGATTTGAAGCTTCTTTTTCAAATATTAGAAGAAGATGATTAAGACAGAGAAGAGGAGGCTTATGATCAGATTGAACAAGGCCTTGTGCTTGATGGCAATCCCAATGATGATGAAGAAGATTCAAATTACATATCCCCTTTGGACGCATTTTGAACTTAGAGAAACAAGAAGAATATGCAGTACAATTCTTCATGAGGATGTTTAATATCTATCAAGAAATACCTTTAGAATGCAGACCTCCATCCTCTAATCTTTTCAATAGAATGCGAGAACTAGGTCTCTTATATGATCATCAATTTCTTACTTTTCTCAAACTTATGAATAATGAATTGGTTGCAGAGGAGAATGAGTGCAAAACTGAAATAACATATGAGTCAAGTGAAGTTTCAAATTTGAATGGAGAAGAATTTTTTGGACAGTCTGAGGAAAGACTTTTCCATGATGAGACTTGTATGATATCAAACATTAGTGAATGTAGAAAAAAGGAAGAGGATCTTCTCAGCGTGGAAGAGATTTCAGCCTTATTAGACATAGAATACCAAAGACACGTTGAGAAGAATGGTCCAAATTTTTTCTCAATCCACCATGGTAAGGAGGTTGACGGATCAACGCATATTCAAGAGATACTAGACGAAGGAAATGATAATTCTCAGGAATCAAATTGTGGAGATGAAATAGAACTGCATGAATAGGAGGAAGTTTCAAGAGATAATGTCAATGAAGATATTAGTCTTGTTGATGAAACACTTGATGATCCAAATGAAAATTCTCATGAATGTATGCCTGAATTCTCTATGATCTTAAACCCATTGTTTGAAAAAGATACAAAGGAAGATGTGTCCAACTTTTCTATGTTCTTGAATCCATTGTTTGAAGGGGATCTTCTGTGCAATCAAATCCACCAGCATCATGATGAAGATAGCAGTCCTAATTTTGAAGTTGATGAAACTCATGATGTGCATTCAGAAGGTGTGACATTTTTCAGTTCATCCTATGATCTAGGAGTACATCAAACATATGAAGATGAGATGGAATCAGCCAGACATGATGAAAAGAATGTGTTGAAGCATAGTTCTGAAAATTTTCGAAATAACCCAGCTGATCAAACTCTTGGTGAGAGAGAGTTTGTACTTCTTGAAGATAAGCTATTCTCAAAACCTTTTTGTGAGGAGAAATATCCAGACTGTAGAGATGGGGCAGATTGTGAACAAGAAGGTATCCAAACAAAGAAGACTAATCTAGAGGTTTGTATGACTAAACAAAATCTTCTATTCAGCAAGGATAATAGTCGATCTGATGACTTCTCAAGGGTTAAACATATATTGGATGTCAAAGATCGCATTGATGAAGTGATGAGAATTGTCCATAAGGATGACGTGTGTAATGCAGCAAGATTAAAAGTGTTATGTGATCAACATCAGGTGTTCGATAGAGGAAAGAATCAATGTTCACTTTTGGGGGGCCCGGGGCAACCCATTTTACTTTGCATCAGATTAAGTATGGATACTTGGTCTGCTTCTGCAGAGATAGCTGGAATCTCGCTATGCTCACAGAGAGCATACGTCCCCAGAAAGAGCCATTGGTGGTACCCTAAATTTTGAGCGTCCAAATCCATTATCAATAAGCAAGTTTCTCCATACTAAAAAAATCAAAGGAAGAAAGTTTTATGACACAAATAAATAGAACTAACTAATCGAAGCCTTCAAAAAATGCTAGAATTTCGACCTGCTGCAAATATGATGTCAACAGAGCCTGAAGATGGTCGCATTTTAAAAATCTAAAAACGACCCAGTTCGGGAAATCAAATTTCCTATCTCCAGTAAAAATCTTAGCTTTCCACAAGGTGTTTTGGTTTTTTGACCAGAGCCAAATCCTAAAGTTAAGTAGTTATTTTTTAGTTAGTTTATTACTTTTCAAAATAATTTGTAATAAGGGTTGTCTTTTCACCCTAAAGAGGTGTGAAAGCCACTCAAACACATATATACATAATGTAAAATGTAGAGAGAGACATATTCGAATAAGAAATTAGAAGAATATTTGTAAGGGAAGATGTAAATATTAAAGCATGACTTTAATATAAATTTCAATATTATATTTTAATAATAAATAAAATGTCCTTTTTTCGAGGCAAAGAGATTGCAATTGAAATGTGGATTCGTCCTTTGTGATCAATAAATAGATTATTGAATTATTCTGATAGAGTTTTATTTTTGCATTGGATATTTTCCTACATTTGTTGTTCGATAATCAGGATAGTGTGAAATATATATGTGTTTCCTTATCTCTGTCTAATCGAACTTCCAGCCGGAGAAGTTAAATTCCTTTTGGACTAACGGAGAATTGCATATAAGATTTGTCTTTTGCAGAGCTTAGGAGTAATTGATGATATTTTTATAAATATTGTCTCATAAAGTTGTACATAATAATCCTTGTTATAGTTGACTCTATCGCCCGGATAAACAAAGACACTGGTCATTTAAAATCATTGGAATATAATTATTGGAGTTATTAATTGAAGTCATAAATCTATATACTTCCTTCTTGCACGTATCTAATCAATTATTAATAAACCTTACACAAACATTCAAATCATTTCAAGTAATCACATAACTTTATATTGATAGAGTTTGAGGATTTTTGCCAACCGGAGAACTCATAAGCTTAAATTCGCTAATAGAAAAGCCTTGAATAAAGTGATCAGGTTTGAGTTGAAGGTTTACCTGCCTAGGTGTAGTGAAGCCTAAAGTGTAGGGGAATTTGGATTATTCTCGTTTGTTGGCCATAACTAATTTGGAATCCTATTGGAGAATTGACAGACTCTTGTATATCCAATTTGTGGTTTTGGGAACCAACAGGACCCTTGATTTGTTCTAAAATCCCTTATTAGGGTTTGGTTTATGTTTAGGAATGACAAAGCGTAATGTTTTATATTAGGAGGATGCCAATTCCCAGTAATTATCATACGTCATTATGCATATAAATTATATTATATTAATTCACAATATATGTTTAAGCTCCAATTCCTTACTTCACTGCTAACCACGAATTTTAAGAAAGATGGTAGATTTATTGTGCTAGGACGTATGCAGTCTACAAGTGGATTTCCTCATGGTTTTACCCAAAGTTGACAAACTCTCACTCACCCAAAACTCGCCAAGCCCTGGAAAAGATTATTCGGGAAAACTCGGCTAGTTTTTGGAAAAACTCAGCAAATTAAAAATAGCATAAAATTTAATTAAAAATGCATTTTTTTTGCAAAATTCTATGAGAAGATGCATCCAATGAGTTAATTAATGAGAAAACAAAAGAAACAAGCTAAGTTTAGATGTATATAAATGCATAGTGGGTACAAAATCGCATTCTCATGTGGAATGCTGATGACTGGAAGTTTGGAAGCAAAATAGTAAAGTTATACATCATTACAAATTCCAATTTGAATTACATCTTCCTCTTCCCAAGTCTATGACCAAAGAAGGGACTGGGAGAGGAACTAGAAGCAGTGGGCCTAGTCCTAGAAGTAGAAGCTTGCATTGAGCGTGACTGTGCCTCCTCGCTTGGTATCCCTCTTGATGTATCTCCTACCTCTGGCACTGGCACTGGTAATGACTCCTCGTCCGAATCCTCATCCTCCTCAATGTCATCCAATGTGAAACCAAATGCACCCCCCTCCCCCTCCATAGCCTTCCTCTCCAAATCAGCGATGTCATCCTCTGTAAGCAATGGAGACTGCTCCTGTGCCGTCTAATCAGAGTAAGGATCTATATTGTCCAAATCAATTGGACTAGTTGGTTCTTCTGTTGCCCTCTTCATGCGCAACCTTAGATTGTATTGCACATAAACAAGGTCATTGAGGCGTTTTTGAGCTAACTTGTTTCTCTTCTTTGTATGGATGGACTCAAATAAGCTCCAATTTCGCTCACAATGGGATGAGCTACAAGGCTGACATAAGATTCTGAGAGCGAATTTCTTTAGATGTGGAGTATTCCCACCCCAACTTTGCCACCAAGCCTCTGCAAATTAAAATATTGAGAAGTTAGACAAGCAAAACATAATTTACCAAATGGCAAAATTGCAAATGTTCTACTTTTACTTGGGGTTTGAGTGCCTCTTGCTCTCTTTGCCAACTCTGAAGAGAATAATTTACCCTTTGATTCCACATACATTTGTTGTTTGGTCACAACATGGTCTCTCTCAACAACATCAGATATCATCCTCTGAATGCATGTAGTGAGGCCCTCCATGACCTCGCCATTAGGATCTGAAAAGGAATCATCACATCTAAAACAAAAACAAAGTGAAACCATGTCTTAGTACACAACCTACAAAAACAAAGTGAAATCAAGTCTTAGTAAAATCTGAAGAAGAATCTCAATCACCGTACCTGAAACGAGGGTTCAGGAAGTATCCTGTTGCATGAATGGGTTGGTGGAGCTGATTGTTCCACCTCCTATCAACAATCTCCCAAATGGGGTCATAACTGAGTCTATCCCCCTTGTAGTGATTCTTGATAGACTCTTTGGCCCTATCCATGGCCTCATACAGAGACCCCATTGGGGTTTGGTTCCCATCAACCATGCGCAGAACTCTCACCAAGGGCTTAGATACCTGCAATTGAAATTTTAAAAATACAAATTAGTTTACAACAAGATTAATTAATAATGATAGACTTGAATCAAGAATAATTAAAAATTAAAGTTTTGATTCTTGAAGTTACCTCCACAATGTCTTTAGCCTTTACCCAAAAAGGTTCATCAAAGACAATCCGCGCAACAAATTGTCCTTCGGGCTTCTTTGAATAAGGTGATTGAATCCATGGTGGACTCACAAACATTTGTTTCAAAGAATTCAAGCCCTCAAGAATACTTTGCAATGTCAAAAAAACCGTTGCAAATCTTGTGGCTGCGGGTCTCACTAAATCTTTCCCTTTGCTGAATTGTCTCATCAAATTTAGAACCCAAGGGTGATTGTAGATATACTTTGTTATCCGCCTTGCATCTTCCACAATTGGAGTCACCCAATCAAGTTTTCCTATGTCCTCCAAAAGAAGGTCAAGGACATGTGCTGCGCAAGGTGTCCAAAAAAGAGTGGGGTGCTTGTCTTGGAGGATTCTATCTGGCATATTAGTATCAATGCAATAATTAGTTTCCAATTTAAAATTAAAATTTAAAATTACCTGCTGCCACATATGCTGTTGCATTATCTGTGATGATTTGCACCACATTCTCTACTCCCATCTCCATGATAACATTCTCCAACATTAAAGCCAAAGTTTGTGCATTTTTTACTTTGCCGGAGGCATCAACCGATTTCCAAAATACAACATCATCCTTACAAGCAACCAAAAAATTAATGATGGTTCGGTTTTTCCATCTGTCCAACCATCAGAAAGAATGGTGCAACCATACTTACTCCACTCTTTTTTTTGCTCCACCACTAGTTTTGCCCTATCAACAACATTTAGAAGCAACCTACAAAATCAAAGTCAAATCAAGTCTTAGTACTCAATTTTGATTTAATAAACAAGAAATAACAATTAAAATTTCAAAATGAAACCAAGTAGATTCCGATTATTTACTTACTTCCCACTCAAATCCCTGTGAGAAGGGGTCTTGTACCCTTTTCCCGAAACTGTCATTGCGGTCACCAAATTGAGCCAATAGGGGCTCTCAATCACTCTCCATGGGATATTGTTGAAAAACCAAAAATCAGCACATGCAATACCAGTTTTGTCATGTGCCTCCTTGTTCCATCCAGTGGCCTCTAATGATGGTTGTGCACCAGGGGTATTCCTATGCACAAAAAAATTGTCTATCCTTGATGCTGATGGTGCTGGTGGCACTCTACTAGAGGAAGCAGAAGCAGTAAAAGAGGCCCTATTTTTGCGGATGCGTGGGCCACGAAGAGAGCCCACTATGCTCTCAAGTGCTTCTTCTTCTTCCTCAATGTCTATAGGAACACCTTCAGTTTCAGCTATGGCTGCCCTCACAGCTAATTTTTCCCTCTCCCTTTGTAATTTTTTCTCTTCCCCGGCTGCAAGTAGGGCATTAACAAATCTTCTTATCTTCTTTGTATTTTTTTTACATGGATTTGTATCATGCTTGCTAATGCCTGCAAGATGGTATTTGAGGTGGTTTATGCCTCCAGAAATTACTTTCTCACACCTTATGCAAATTACTTTCCTGGGCTCATTCGGTGCTTCATAGGCATACCTTCATGCTTTATCTCTAGCATTTGTAGACTGGGTGCCTATAAATCCAGAAGGGCATGGTGTTTGTGGCCACACTTCTCCTAAATTTGCCATGCTGATTTAATGGTTAATTGCTGCCCTACACATAGAAATTCAAAACATAAAATAAATTAATAAATATTTTAGAAAATAAAATAAACAAAGTTAGAAAATAGAAAGTTAGAAACTATATAAATTAGTTTCAATCTTTTTAGACATCATTCAAAGTTGAAAAAAAACAAAAAAAAACTGGTAGGGTTTGATATTTAAAAAAAAGAAGATATTCTTCAAAAAAAACATTGATAGATTCATTATTTTCTTAAAAATTTGTCCAAAACTTGGTTGAATATTTTTCTAATGATTCAAAATCATTTCTAACTACTTAGAAATGATTTTACATTCATTTAGATTCAACAAAAACAAAATAGAATGTTTGAAAAGAAATAAAAACAATCTCAGCAAAACCCTACTTGGAAATGTGTTTTTTCTTCAAAAACGGTTGAAATCCACCTTCAATCCACTCAAATCTGCCTTCAATCTACATGAACACGCCTTAAAATGGCTTGGAAAGTCAATCCAACTATTCCCTAGTCGCCAATGAGATAGCAAAAATCCAAATAAAACAATGAATTGCCGTTTTTTTAACTTGCGGCTGTATATTGCTCACGTGGGCGAGTTTTTGATAAAAACTCGCCGAGTTTTTGGCGAGTTTTTTCCAAAAACTCGGCAGTTTGAAATGACGATTAGTTGGCCGAGTTAATCGCCGAGCTGGAAAACTCGGCGAGTTTTTCGAACTCGGCGATTACTCGGCGAGTTTGTCTACCTATCTTAGGATCTTTCCATCATGCAACCGATTTACCCGCCTCTTCCTACACACACTCCCTATCCCCTTAATAGTGATTAGTGAGTTATTAAGGAATTGACCAATTATATATTAATAATTTATATTACAAAACTATAAAATAAACATATATAACACAACCCATATATAATTTCATTTTTATTAACATATATAAATCGTATATATAATTATGATTATCAATAATAATATATATATAGAATTCTTATTTTTTATAATTAAACATATTCAATATATATGTATATAATACTTTACTTTATGTATATTTATTATACAACATATATAATTGTATCATTTTAATATCTACGTATATAAATCTATGTCCTCCATATCATTTCATCACTAATCAAAATATAGAAGTTTGTCTGGTTTATTTCTTATATATAGTATTCCCTCCTTGATATAATATATATTTCTTAGTCTTTTGAAGATCTCCATTTTATATTATAATATTATTTTATCTTTCATTCCATGACTATTCATCTTTTCTGATGGGAATAGATATTTTTATTTTTTTCCCTTGAGTTACTCCTACATTTCCTCCTTTATTTTCTCCTATCTTTCTCCTTTATTTTCTCCTATCTTTTCCCCTTCATTTTCTCTTATATTATTTTCTCCTAAATTTTCCATATTATTTCTTAATGTTTCTTCCTTTTCCCCCCGTGATATAATGTCTTTGCCCACTCAATATATATATATATAAATGTGACTAGTCACATTGTTTGAATTGTAGTATTAGTATTAATAATTTGCATTTGATTATTATAAAACTCTTTATTGGTGGTATTATTATTAATTATAATTCTTCCTGGGTGATATTTGTAAATTATAACTTTCCCCCTTATTTACAATGTAGGAGATTTTAATATTAATTATTTATTAATTAGGAAACTATTTCAATTATTAATATAGGGAATCTAATAAGTAATTAATATACTTAATATTAATAGGAGACACATTTAATTATTAATTTAATATTAAATAATTATCATTATTTTAATACATATAGATTATTGATTAATTTATTTAATTAGTCTAATGATACATTATATCGTTATTTCTAATAATTATATTTATTGTATATGGATTAATATATATGGCACCTATTTAAGATGACATTTGCATCAAGTATACATACACATTAGAAAATAATATATTTGTACATACATTGATTATGGCTCATGACATTTGGGTTGCCCATTTAGGAGATCAAAGACATTTTTCATGTACTACGTGTCTCTTTGAGAGTGTTGATCTAGTTACATGACAAGCCTAGAGGGGTCTCCACATAGGTAGTTGTTGAAACATGGGCCAAGGAGTAGATTTGACCGAATGGTTATTCTTGACCTTGTCAATTTCACCTTTAGTTTTTAGGTTGAATTGTAGGAGTGCTTAGGAATAGGAATTGAGGGATTCCAATTTTTACTCTAAGAACCCCAGTTGCTACTCTACTACCTGCAATATCCTGTCCTCCCTCACCACCCAGCCCTCACCTTTGGTGTTTCCCTAGGGGAACAATGACCATTGTTAATTTCTGATTGAAGATTTCACTCATCAAAGTCAAGGAGCGATTCCTCCTACACAAAATTTTTGCCAACCAACAAAAGAGGATTTTAACTGCCACTAATGGAATCAAATTTTGATGGAAATAATTTGCCACAAAAAGTTTTATTCTCTTGATGCCTTGGTTCTTTACAACTCCATCTTCCCTGAGAATTGACTGCATTAGTGTGATGTCTGAGTTCTCAGATATCGAAAGAGGCTCTGACTTGAAATAATCTCCCTTGAATGACGACTTGGTTGCAAATGCATACTTTTTGTAATTCCCAAAGTTACCGTGACCATGTTAGGAGAGGGCACACTGGGGAAAGCAGGGTGAAAAATACTAGCTTTGAGAAAAAGGTAATAGAGATAGAGCAACTTTTCAAAGATTTTTTTTTTTATGCTTCCATCACCTGCCTCTATATAACCATCTCCCTTGAGAAATGATCATGGCAATCAGCCCAAGTAACATGTCAACACTCTGATTTATTATAACACATTACACATCAATTGTCTGGGCATGTATTTCCTTTGGGTTTCTTGGTTCTTGAGCATTTCTTTTCCAATTTTCCATTATTTTGATTTTTCCCTCTTGTTTCTTTCTTTTTTAAAAATCAACTTCCAATGATCTTGTGAGCGAGGAGAGTCAATCTCCAAACCAGCAGCATCTAAGCACATCAAGGGGCCCTAATGTGGCTATGCTATTTCTGAGCTCAAGACCAAGGAGAAAGTTTCAAGGGAGGAAATAGAATTTGCCAAAAGATTCAACAGCTTGTTTGGTTCTCTGTAGCAGTAGGAGAAGCTAATAATTTTGAAATTTCAAGGCACTCTCTGGCCTCTTTCAAAATACAGTTAAACCTCTTGTAAGGGATGGTGGGGAGGTCAGATTGCTGTGTATAGCCTGAGATCAGGAAATCACTTTCAATGTCAAAGGAAGTGAGTTTTGACTGAAAGGCAAACTTGAGGCTGTCCAATGGTGCCCAAGCTTAAGCTTCTTTATTTGTGGCACTGGGAATGAACAATGAAGCCATACTATTCTCTGATTCATATATTACTGACCTCATGTATGGGGGATGCGTTCAATCTTCAAGCTGTCCACCATCAATTCTTTTTTCCATTAACAGTGAGACTTCTTTAAAATGTTTAAATTATGTTTGTAATTTATATTTATTTTAATTAATCATACCACTCCATAATGCCTGCAACATGGTATGGGTAGAAATTCCCTGTTTCATCTAATTTTCATAGTTGCGGATTTTGTGAGGAATTAGAATATGTTGATTGCCATTTTTTATCTGATACTCATATGATATTTGCAGCCGTGTTCATGTGTAATACTGATGCAATTCTAACTTTGCTAAAGGAGTAGATAATTTTCATGATATTCACAGAAAAGGCCCTTATTGGAAAACAATGAGATAGCTGATACATTGTGTTCAACATGCACTTATAAAAAATTCAGACTGAGAGCATTATTGTTGTGTGTATTGTGTAGCTTTCATTAACTTGAATATGATATGTTTTCATTTTGTTGTTGATGCAAACAAGTAAGGTTTTTTATGGGATAAAATGGCAAGTTTTCAGGTTGTTGGAGATATCACACAGCAGGATTGTTTGCTTCCTGAATACTTTCAAGGTGTTAAAAAGGTCATCAATGCAATATCTGTTATTGTTGGACCAAAGGAAGGGGACACACCTGACAGAGCAAAATATAAACAAGTATGGTGTACGCATTGTTCATTTCAGCTGAAGTATGAGTCATTACCATTGGAGTACCTAGAGCCTAATGATTGAATTGTTGGGTCATACATATTATTTTTGTTTAGTACGAAATGCTCTAATTTGGTATGAAGTTTCAAATGGAAATTCTAAAATGGGGTGTAATGTAATGATCTCTTTCCAATGTTGGCACTGATTTTTGCAATCAATATGTGGCTCTCAACAGTGGTTCAAGTTCATGACAGTTGAAAACATATACTAGAAGGTTGAGTGTGATTTGTAGGTTCTCATGTTTTTTGGGTTTTGCTGCAGGGAATCAAGTTCTTTGAACCTGAGGTATGAATTACCTACCTTCCATACTTTGTTGCAGTTAAATTAGCGTGCAGTTTGGTGGAATCCATACTTCAATTGTATAACTATATAATACTACCAAAATTTAGGAATATAGTTAGTTATTAATAATTCAGTCCCCTCAATTACTTTGATAACTTTGAGACTGTAATATTTATTTCTAATAGTTGAACAAAATGGAACTAATTTTTGCATTGCTGCTGCCTTCTTCTCAAAGTAGATAAAAGGCGATTCACCAGAGATGGTGGAATATGTTGGGATGAAAAACTTGATCAATGCAGTAAGAGATAATGTTGGTCTTCGAGATGGAAAATTCCTATTTGGTTTTCAAGGTGATTTTTATTATTACTTCATGTAAAACTTCTTTTTTTATTATGCATGTGGCTAAAAGATATTTGAAGCAATCTAATCTATATAATGGATTGCTATTTCAAGTTACACTTTGTAAAGAATTTGTTTCAGATATTGATAATTTATTGGCATGGAATCTTAAAAAAATAGGAGCATTTTGTAATGTCCCCTTTTTAGCATGACCACGATAGTGAATGGATTTAGTCTATTATTGGGTCCTTGTAGGCTAATAATGGTGATTAGAGGACCCCGTTGAGGGTTATGGCTCCGTTTGGTGTGACTTACTATTTATAGTAAGTCAAGGGATGGTTCCGATGAGCTCAAATGAGTTAGAAGAGTTGATTAATGCTCTCAGTTTTTATTTTTGGCTTCAGGTTTGGGCTCCAAGAATTTTGGAGGGAGCATCTATTTTTAGTAAGTCACCCCGACAGGTTCATTCATCATTTTTCATTGTTAGGATCACGCATGTGCTGTCAGATTTCGATTCTGATACTTCTTTAGTCATTTTCGCAAGATGGGTGAATTATGATTATTATTTAATTAAATACGGTAAGGTTGCTATTTTTGTTGGTATTGTATATTGGTCACCTTAGTGTCATAGCTCGTTGGAACTGGGTTGAAAAACTTTAAATCTTGGGCACAAGAAACAATGACCTTGTGTGTCAAAATATCATTATATTAATGAAAAGGTCATTTTTGGAGCAATGGGGGAGTTTAATTAATAAAGTGACTTTATTATTTGTCAACTTAAAATTATAACATAAAGTTGTTTTATGAGAAATAAAATTAAAGTAAATTAAAGGAGATGAAGAAAATGGAAATTGAATATTATAGAAGGGGATCAAGATTTCATTTCATTCATTCTATTGTGCATTTGCTTTGTTGATTTGGGTGAAGAGAAGAAACAAGGGTTTGAAGAATTTTAGCATAGTGGAATTGTGAATTCTACACAAGCTTCAACACTTTGAATTGGTTGAAATTACACCAGTGAATTGTGCAAGTGCTTTGACTTCATACAAAGGCCAAGATTGATTCAACTATTAGCAGAAATTTGGTGATTAAAAATTCATTTCATTTCAAAATTGTTAGCAAGGGTAGAAGACTTCACTTTATACAAATCGCAGTCCATATATGGTTCAACGTTTTGAGTTATTGCTGGCTGCAGGTCATATAGAGCAGCACCAGATTGTTACAGGACAACGTTTGGGGTTTTGGTGATTTGTTTTCTTATTGTTGGGTGCTTCTCATACATTTTTCAGGGTAGGCATCACTCCCTAGAGCAGCCACATTTCATTGGTGGTGTCTTTAGTGATCAGCGATCAATTCCAGGTTTTCATAATTGTTGATTAATCTTATTTCTCAAATTCCAATTACTGTTGTTGTATGCAATCAGATTTTTTATTGAATTAAATTGGGATACTTTGCTTGGATTTAGAAAGCAAATAGTTTATTTCATGCATTGTTATATGTTAAGAAATTGCAAAACCTTTCAAATACAAACATACTTACATTCAGAAATCAGAACTTAAACATTGCTTGCAAAGTGTTTGACAAAATGTCAAACATTCAAAATTGACAACCAAAATCAGATTTGAGGCAATATCCTAGTGTGGGATATTACACATTTGAAGCTTCAATGTAGAATCACATCTGCTAATATGTGGGGACGGAAAAAGGAACCTTAGGAGATGCAAGTTTCGTAATTTTTCCATTCAAGAAGCTTATGCGGTAAGGATATTCATAATATATAATGTAATCTAAATTTAGGTGTAGGTAGCTTTACATGCCTTTGTTGTGTTTACTACTCAACTATGTATTATTCACTTGTTGGATTTAATTAGTTAGTAGTTTTTAACAATTGTGTCTCTTTGGCAACTATGAGGCACTTTATATAAGTTTTGTGTAGTCAAGGGAAGGTGGTCTGATAATGATCCTTGGTTGACCATGTTTGGTCCACTTTTGTAAGAACTTCATGTGAATAAAGATATATCATTAGTATTCTATCTAGTATGTGTTGTTATTTTTGTATATTATTTCAAGTACAAGTTTTATTAGATTGAAGTGTAAACTTCAATGTCATTTCCTTAAAGAAGTTGAGTCTAATTTAATATAATGCATGCCCTTAAACTCCAATTTAGGTTGAAGGGACCACAATATGGTAAGGACCAAGTGACTAGGTGATCTAAAAGGTTGGTAGAGCAAAGAGAGTGGAGAAGATAACTACAAGAGGTAGTTGATTAGACTTTAGGAAATTTGAAGCTGATGTCCATCCCATAGTAGAAGTTAGATTTGTAGGGGGCAGTGAAGATATCAAAACATTCAACCCGAATAACCATATGAAGGAAGAGTGGATAGAACTAGTTTGACATCTTGCTTTGCTAGATCAAGTGTGCATCGACCTTGCAGACCAAGTTCTATGCAAAGAATTTATACAATCTCCTAACGATGAAAAACTCAAAAATACTGAGAGGGGGAGGGGGTGAATCAGTATTTAAAGCAACTTAAATAAAAATCAACATCAGAGAAGGAAACACAAGTTGAAGAGGCAAGACACAAATTTTTCTCTCGTGGAAAACCCAAGATGGGTAAAAAACCACGGCACTACTAATCTCAAAATGGGCAACAACCCTTTACATCCAAGAGCTACAAATCTTCTCGGTCTCTCAACAAAATAGTCTTCAACTTGTCCTAAAAGGCAACAACCTTCTGCTGTAGGAGATTTGTGAAATACAAAACAAACCCAAATAAGCCCTGAGTCTTTATAGAAAATGAGAAGACATTCTAATCCATGTAGATTAATTTCCAATGAGAAATAGAATTCTGAGATCACTTTTAATGAAGCTAGAATCCATTTTTTAATTTGGTCTCTTCCCTGATGCATGTCGATATCACAGAATGTTTTTGGATGCTCATAATTTTATGCAACCTTCCTTCACTCAAACTCCCATACAAAAAGATTTTTTAAAGCTTCAACCTTGCATAACAAACAAGAATCTGTACTTGAACTGATATGTGTTCTTCCTCATACACTGCTTGAAAACATCAAAAGACGTGATCTCAAGATAGATGCGCATGCACTTCTCACACAGCCTCAGTCACTTCAGTAAGTCTGTTCAACCAACTATATCTTCAAATTGCTGCACAACCAAAAGTTTCACACTCACTGCAAATGTGCTTTAACAAGGCACTGTGTCACATTTTGTCTTCATTTATTTTCGTTGTTTTGAGTAGACGTTCTTCTCAAAAACACATAGCGATATCCATGCCTTTGTAAAAACCATTCTGGACATTCCTATCTTAACCTGATATTTTAAAAAATTCTTGTCCTTGCAGAGACACGATTGCCAAAAACACATTATCTCCTAATGGATAAGCACACCCTTCTCATAGCCTATATGTTTTTAATAACACTCCCTTATGAATATTTTTTTAAAAAACCAGTTGACGTATTGAGGAACACATTGAATTCTCCATGCAACAGCCACACGCATTCGTTACTGAATCTTTTTATATACCCCGCATTCTTTTGAATGATCTCGTCCTTTTGAGAAACACGATTACTAAGAGCAACTTACTGCATCGCATTTAGGAGCTTGGATACAATCTTTAATCGTGTTACAAAAAACACATATTTTCAGAACACGCACAACACCCTTGTCAAAGCAACAACCATCTTCCACTTTGAAACCATCTATTATCGGTATTTCATTTGCATCATAGACTCTATATCAAAATAGCTTGCTGCGTACTATTACTCCCAGCCCATGTTTTTTAATTATACGCTCGTTACCTTTTGACCAGAACCAGCGGTAGATTGTTTTCGAAATCTTAGAGGCCGCACAGGTGTCACGTTCTAGCCTGCAAATTTCTTGTCTTTTTTCTATAGAGAAAAATGTTGCATTACATTGATACACATCGACTCAATTGCATCACAAAGGCCTTATAGACTTTGAATCCTTGACCGGGTTGGAAGAAGAAGATATCATATACCAAAAACAGTCATTTTAAAACACAATTCGTTTTATGCAATAAGAAATGGTTCTAGGCAAAGAATAATTGTTTTGATTTCCGCATGCTACACATGCCAACCGTGTGTCAAGATGATTGAAGGCAAACTGATCTTATGCGTGTTTTTAAAAGATAAAGGAGAGCTTCGGCTGACAGAAGGCACGATAGGTATTAGGGACAGGTGGCAAGGCATCCTATACCACCGGCAACAAGGAATAAACAATCTAAACATACAACAAGGAACATATACTGCTGCCAAGTCTGTTGGATCCAACTAGAAAAACAGATACAAGAGAAGAACATCAATGACAGAAAAACGTAACAATCCCCCCCTTTTTGTCATTGATGACAATGTTCAGCAACTCCCCTTGAAAAATGAAACCAACTCACCTTGTAGATCTGAGCCAACTCCAACTGAAACAACTCCCCCTGAAACAACTACTCCCCCTTGACATCAATGACCATGAAACTAGAAATACAAACACAACCGATAAGATATAACAATGAAGCACGCCTCCTGAAAACATACTATTTAGTGAGGTAGTAGAACACCAAGCTTGCTTCGAAGATACTCAAAGCAATCTCAGGGTAGTGGTTTCGTGAAAACATCAACAACTTGTTCCTTTGAACTAACATATGTCAGCTTAACCATATTGTTAGCAATTTGCTCTTTCAGATAGTGATACTTAATTGGGATGTTTTTGGTGTGGGAGTGCAATACTAGATTTCTAGAGATATCAATGACACTCGTATTGTCACAAAAAATGCATATAGGATCATTAAACTCAAGCTTGTAATCACATAAAGTGTTCTTCAACCAAATTACCCGAGTGCAACAAAAAACTACTGCTATGTATTCAGCTTTAGCTGTAGATAAGGATGTGCAAGACTGTTTCTTGCTGATCCATTAGACGAAACAGCCACCTAAGAAGAAAGCACATCTGCTGGTGCTTTTCTTATCATCCATCGAGCCACCCCAATCTGTATCTGTATAGGTTGTAAGAGAGAAATCAGAACTCTTGGGAAACCAAAGACCAAATTCAACTTTGCCTTTCAAATATTTAAAAATCCTCTTAACAACATGAACATGTGTTTGTTTGGGTGATGCTTGAAATCTTGCAACATAACCAACAACCTGCATAATTTCTGGTCTAGTGGCTGTAACAAACAACAAACTTCCTACCATGGATTTGTAGAAAGTTTGATCAATGGAAGGGGATACGTCATCCTTACTTTATTTACATCCAGTTTCCATAGGAGTGCTAATCGGATTGCAATCTTCCATTTTAAATCTTTTAAGCAGTTCTCTAACATACTTAGATTTGCAGCCCAAGAAAGTAAGTCAACTCACCCATCATAGACATTTCGAATTCATCTTTCATGCAATCAACAAATTTCTTGATCATTTTGACATTATCACTACCAAAAATCAGATCATGAACATAAACCACAACAATGAGAATGTTGTTACCTTCTTCCATGACATATAAATTGTTGTCAACATATCCCTTTTTGAAATCTTGCTGCTGTAAATAGTTATCCAGCCTGTCATACCAAGCTCTAGGAGCTTGTTTGAGCCCATAAAGCACCTTTTCAACTTCCAAACATAATTCAATTTGTTCGTTATATGAAATGACCCTAAGCGGCCATTTACTAATTTTCTCAACCAAATCACATGCAGATTCGAAAACCAATAAAACATGCAAATATCCGACAGAAATATTCGAATAACCAACAGATTTAATTATATAACCAACAAGTATATTTTCATGAAACAACTCAGAAAATTTGGTTTTGTATTATACATCAGCAATACAATAACCAAGAAATATAATATCCAATCTGAAATACAACAGAGAACAGTAAGATTGGATGAAAGGAACCTGGTATAACAATGGCTAACTCTGAATGAATCCGCACTGGAATGAAGCGGGTTTCCGTCCTATCCACCAAGAAATGCTGAAGGTTTCCGTCTTCAGATTTTTGATTCGATAGCTAAAGCTTCTCGAATTCTCAAAGAGAAGTAATATCCATAAACTGAAGCATGGTGAATGAGATTCCAAAACCTCTTCTTATGGTTGCAGTTGTGGCTCTTCAGTTTCCCCACTATGACTCTTCATATGTGTATTGTGTCTCTTTATAAATTTACTCTTAAGTCACTTATAAATAAAATGACCGTTGAGTAATAAAGTAAAATAATAAACAAGTGAGGAAATCTTCTGGCATTAAAATGGGAGCCCAAACGAGCTCGAATGCTGCCATGTGATAGCTCGTCGGAAAGCTCTCGACGAGACGCTCCAAATCCTCTACTGAAAAGTCAAGATTTATGAATCCCTGCTGACTTACTATAAATAGTAAGTACCTTGGAAACCCGTAGAAACTGCTCCGATTGGCCTAGAATTGAAACCACCTAGGCCAATTATCTGCTGGTGCATTGCCACGCCACGGTTATCCCTCCAGACCAAGGTGAAAAGGCTAACAACACGGCACAATATAATGTACCGCAAAAGGGGACATTACAATCATCCCATCCCGGAGATTGCTTGCCCTCAAGTAATCGGTATCTGCATGCTGAGATCAAATACCGGGATCCCAAACCAATCTTTGGGAGGTGGCTCCACCAACTGAACGTGTGAAACTGACCCAGTCATCATGCTCCGATTTGGGAAGCCACTCATACAATAACCAAACAGCAACTCATATAATGTCAGGATCCCAAATCGCTACAGGATCTGACAAACCAATCTGCCCTGTGCTGCTAACATCTGCAAGGAGGATATCAACCCAACTGAGAACCTCACTCCAACTGGGATCTCGTGCACCTCTACCGTCATATGCCGAAGAAAACCAAATCCCTTGTCGATCGGCTCCAAAAATGAGAACCAACCGTGAATATGCCCCCTCCTGGATCCCACAAGCAAAAGAGCCATACATCTCCCCAGCTGATTGAAATATCTCGATGCTCACTGTCCATACCGAGTGACATATCAGAGGTATCCATCTGCCATAAAACTGCCCCTCCGGTATGTAACATGAACTAGTAACTCTGTCGAAGAGGCAAACTGTCAAGATTGTCGGATAATGCTTCCATCTGCGATGCACTTAATAGCTCCGCTGAAAATCCCAACTCAGCATAAGGACTCCATGACTGTCTCTCAATACCCGGAGCCATACACTACATACCATTAATCATACCAAACTCAACCATCCCATACTGAATAGTCTCAACTCGATCATCAACAGTGAGAGGTAATGCAAGGAAAGGTATATCACCCATCATGCCACATGACATAACTGCCCCTCCTGGACTGTTGCTGTAAGAACCAAACCGCTCAACAATTGAGCTTACTCTGCTACTCCAAACTGGTGCTGAAGACTCCTCTCTAGTAACTGACCCTGGGTCCCAAATCCTGGAGCCAATCTCACCCTCATCATGGGAGTAGGAAACATTTTCCTCAACTAGCTCGAAGAGGGGATTATCAAAAGTAAATTCAGCTCCCATTTCGAACAAGGCATTATCGATCGCTTGAGGCAAACCATATTTGAACATCATCGAGCCCTCCGTGTGTGGGTCAAAAGAAAATTGATGAGCACTCCATGTTAAGGTCTTAACCTCAAGGCTGCAATTTATATCATTATGTGAGTTCTTCTCATTCATAGCTGACTTCCAATCGACATCATGCCGATTTGCTGTAACCTCTAGATTTGCTGCCTCCTCTTTAGTCTCTTCATCATGTATGGACTCTATATTTGTTTTACACTTGCCTGCTTTGATGGAAACCTCATTAGACTTTTCTTCAATAGCTGGTTTAGTTTTTTGCTCACTTGCGGGCTGATCAATGATAGCTGGAAACTCGGCATATAAATTTCTGCACCTATCTTGTGCAAGTAGGTCTCGAGCCAGTTCATGGTACTGCCTCTTTGCTGTTACAGTCTTGTGTCGTAGCTTTGGATGAAAGTCCATGAAACTTGAGAAAGTTAAATCTCTTTGAACCTATGGAGGAAGTGAGTTATACTCATCATACATGTTGAGTATTTCTGTCCTTTTATCATGTTGTGAAATTTGGGTTAACTGTTGTTGTACCTTAGCAAGTTCCTTCCGGGCCTTTTCCAAACCTTGCATCTTTCCTAACTAGAAATTACTTGTCTTTGCAGGTGAGTGTTTAGACTTACACTGTTCAAAATCTTCAGATTACTTGTAGTTGCCAAAACATGTTTGTTTGTTGTTCGGTGCTTAACGACACAGATTTTTGAAATACTTTGGGAATTCCATCTCTTCTTCACTGTATATTCATAAGTTGCAGCTTAAAGACAATGCCAAAATTGCCCAGCTAGAACTAAGGATTGTAGACTTCCAGAAAACTATCAAGTACTAGTTGGACCTGTTGGTAGTTACATTTAAGTGTGCACCAATGCCACAGATATATGAAACTCTAGCTTAGTTATATAGACACACCTCGGCTATGAGAAATTTTTGTGCAACATATAGTTTTGGAGAACTATAGCATGATCATTGAATACGTTATTAGTTCCCGATATGCCACAACTGAAGAGGACTTTTTGTCAAACTGGCACCAAAAATTTGATTCTTATCATGTCCTCTACAGGAAATTTTTTTTTTTTCCAAATGCAAAGGCCGACGATTCCTTGTAGTCACCAAAATCTTGGCAGTGATCAGGTGGATTATCTTGCAGCCTCTCTGCACTTTAGAAAAGTCACACACCAAGATAGGAATGGTTGATAAGTGTCACGCTCCTCAACAGAAATCTCTATGCACCTTCAACTTGCTCAGATGTTCAACAATGGTCTCAAAGTTATCAAATGAATTACACATTCCTTAAGTGCTTGATGTTGAACCACTGAACCGACAATATGGAAGCCATGGCCTGAAAGTCTCTTATGCAACTATGGACAAAGGTGTCTAATGAAGCTATTTGGTAGCTATGAATCGGGAACCTTCTCCTTTTACCAATCCTTATATTCTAGCCATAATTTCCATGGTAGTAAATTAAGAATACTCAAGAGGTCATTCACGACACACTATGAAAGCTACTGTAGTAGAATATAAACTCCTTTTCACTCTTTCAGCAGCCAAATTTCAAGGCATCCGCTAGGTATGAACTTGCGACGGAAAACTGAAACCGCACCCAGGGATGATACCATGGGATGATTCTGCCAGTGATCTTGAAGCCAGTGCTTGAGTGATGTATGATCAACTCTCCGAAACCCACAATTCCAATCTTTGATCAAGCTCAATAGAAGAGTTCAGTCTGTCTCAGTTCGAGTGCCCGACTTAAGAAGAATCTGCTCCAGAGGAAAAACTTCAATGACTTTATCAAATATTTTTTTAATCTTGCATCAATAGTTGAGTTGCCCGATTAGTAGGATATTCTATGCTCAATCTTCCGTATTGAATATTCCACCTTCAACATTAGCGTCGCCTTTCCTTATCCCATATGGAGTGTCTCAGGCCTGTGCAGGGTCTTCCACTCAGACTATGCTGCTATAGCAGCCTCCCTGCACTGCCTTGTCCCAGGCCTACACAGACTGGTATCTTCCTTAGCCTGAAACACATAACACGCTGGCTCTTAATCGAATTGAGCTACAACTCCCGAGTTGACTAGAGCGTGTTGTGTCCATCCACTGTAGTCGCTCAACGGCCTTTGGTGAATGCTTTCCTTAGCACTAGAACTCCCGTACTTTCCAATTGTTGTTACTGAGGGTGCTCTTCTCAACCGAATACACCAAATAATCAATAATGCGTCTTCTCCAAATAATCAATCATGCGTCTTCTCCAGTATACTTGATTGCCGAACTTAATAAAACTCAACTTGCCAATACTTCATATACGGCTCCCAAATAATAAATAATTTTATCTCCAAAGTCGTTACTTCCACTTGTAACCGACTCAGTCAGTATCCTCGGACGTTGGAGTATGAAATGTTGCTCCACTTCTCTGTCAAACCTCCACGCAAGGTTCCTGGTGACAGCTACACTGACAAACTTCCACGGGGCTTTGAATTTGTTATGAAAAATGTTAACATCCCACTGTCATTGTATTTTAAATAGTTGGCCCCACAAATATGCCCGATTAAATAAATTTCAACATTATTATTTAGGCTTCATCGATATACTTCCGCATATATTAATATGTTGCAAGTGAAAATATTAAATTCAAACTGCCGACAACTTCAGAATTATTCATACTATGCCTTTATTAATCCTCACACTTTCGAGACCTTCCAAGGCGACACTATTGCATCGGTTCGACTCCTTCAATTGGTGTCAAGAAGATTGAAGGCAAACTGATCTTTTGCATGTTTTTAAAAGATAAAGGAGAGCTTCAGTTGACAAAAGGCACGATAGGTATTAGAGACAGGTGGCAAGGCATCCTATACCACTGGCAACAAGGAATAAACAATCTAAACATACAACAAGGAACATATACTGCTGCCAAGTCTGTTGGATCCAACTAGAAAAACAGATACAAGAGAAGAACATCGATAAAAGAAAAATGTAACAATCTCCCCCTTTTTGTCATTGATGACAATGTTCAGCAACTCCCCCTGAAAAGCGAAACCAACTCACCCTGTAGATCTGGGTCAACTCCAACTAAAACAACTCCCACTAAAGATCTGAAACAACTCCCCCTGAAACAACTACTCCCCCTTGACATCAATGACCATGAAACTAGAAATACAAACACAGCCGAAAAGATATAACAATGAAGCATGCCTCTTGAAAAAATACCATTTAGTGAGGTAGTAGAACACCAAGCTTGCTTCGAAGATACTCAAAGCAATCTTAGGGTAGTGGTTTCGTGAAAACATCAGCAACTTGTTCCTTTGAACTAACATATGTCAGCTTAAACATATTGTTAGCAACTTGCTCTTTCAGATAGTGATACTTAATTGGAATATTTTTGGTGTGGGAGTGCAATACTAGATTTCTAGAGATATCAATGACACTCGTATTGTCACAAAAAATGCATATAGGATCATTAAACTCAAGCTTGTAATCACATAAAGTGTTCTTCAACCAAATTACCTGAGTGCAACAAAAAACTACTGCTATGTATTCAGCTTCAACTGTAGATAAGGATGTGCAAGACTATTTCTTGCTGATCCATTAGACGAAATAGTCACCTAAGAAGAAAGCACATTCGTTGGTGCTTTTCTTATAATCCACCGAGTCACCCCAATCTGTATCTGTATAGGTTGTAAGAGAGAAATTAAAACTCTTGGGAAACCAAAGACCAAATTCAACTTTGCCTTTCAAATATTTAAAAATCCTCTTAATAGCATGAACATGTGTCTGTTTGGGTGACACTTGAAATCTTGCAACATAACCAACAACCTGCATAATTTCTGGTCTAGTGGCTGTAACAAACAACAAACTTCCTACCATGGATCTGTAGAAAGTTTGATCAATGGAAGGGGATACGTCATCCTTACTTTATTTACATCCAGTTTCCATAGGAGTGCTAATCGGATTGCAATCTTCCATTTGAAATCTTTTAAGCAGTTCTCTAACATACTTAGCTTGGAAAATGAAAACACCTTCGGTAGATTGATTAATTTGCAGCCCAAGAAAGTAAGTCAACTCACCCATCATAGACATTTCGAATTCATCTTTCATGCAATCAACAAATTTCTTGATCATTTTGACATTATCACTACCAAAAATCAGATCATGAACATAAACCACAACAATGAGAATGTTGTTACCTTCTTCCATGACATATAAATTGTTGTCAACATATCCCTTTTTGAAACCTTGCTGCTGTAAATAGTTATCCAGCCTGTCATACCAAGCTCTAGGAGCTTGTTTGAGCCCATAAAGCACCTTTTCAACTTCCAAACATAATTCAATTTGTTAGTTATATGAAATGACCCTAAGCGGCCATTTACTAATTTTTTCAACCAAATCACATGCAGATTCGAAAACCAATAAAACATGCAAATATTTAACAGAAATATTCGAATAACCAACATATTTAATTATATAACCAGCAAGTATATTTTCATGAAACAACTTAGAAAATCTGGTTTTGTATTATACATCAGCAATACAATAACCAAGAAATATAATATCCAATCTAAAATACAACAGAGAACAGTAAGACTGGATGAAAGGAACCTGGTATAACAATGGTGAGCTCTGAATGAATCCGCATCGAGATGAATCGGGTTTCCGTCCAATCCACCAAGAAATGCGTAAGGTTTTCGTCCTCCGATTTCTGATTTGATAGCTAAAGCTTCTCGAATTCTCAAAGAGAAGTAATATCCATAAACTAAAGCATGGTGAATGAGACTCCAAAACCTCCTCTTATGGTTGTAGCTGTGGCTCTTCAGTTTCCCCACTGTGACTCTTCATATGCCCATTTTGTTTCTTTATAAATTTACTCTAAGTCACTTTTAAATTAAAGGACCGTTGAGTAATAAAGTAAAATAATAAACAAGTGGGAAAATCTTCCGGCATTAAAACGGGAGCCCAAACGAGCTCGGATGCCGCTGTGTGATAGCTCGCTAGAAAACTCTCGACGAGACGCTCCAAATCCACTACTGAAAAGCTGAGATTTATGAATCCCTGCTGACTTACTATAAATAGTAAGTACTCTGAAAATCCGCGAAAATTGCTCTGATTGGTCTGGAATTGAAACCACCTAGGCCAATTATCTCTTGGTGCACTGCCACGTCACGATTAGCCCTCCGGACCAAGGTGAAAAGGCTAACAACATGGCACAATATAATGTACCCCAAAAGGGGACATTACATTATAAGATCTTCTGGTTGTTCAACATATATCTCTTCATTCAAATCCCCATTTAGAAAGGCAGATTTGACATCCATTGGAAAAACTTTAAAATCTTTGAAATAAGCAAAAGAAATCAATATTCTAATTGCTTCTAATCTAGCAACGGGTGCAAAGGTCTCACCAAAGTCAACACCCTCAATTTGAGAATACCCTTTGCAAACTAAACGAGCCTTGTTTCTAATAATCTTTCCTTCTTCATTTACCTTATTGCGAAACACCCATTCAGTACCAATTACATTCTTGTCAATGGGTCTAGGCACAAGCTCCCAAGTGTTGCTTTTTTTCATTTGCTCTAACTCTTCTTTCATAGCAGCAACCCAATACTTGTCTATTGTTGTCTCTTCAAAACATTTAGGCTCAATCATAGAAATAAGTGAACAATTATCATCCTCAAAATAATTAATATCTCTCTTAGAATGCCTAGTTCTCCTTTCATCTATAATTTGATCAATTGGATGATTCTTTTGGACAAATTTAGAAGGAGTTTTGAAAGTAGAAACATCATGGTCTCCTTGTGAATCATGCCTGAAATGTGCATGTGAGATTTCAACTTCATTTGAGGAAGAGGCTTTACTCCCATGAGCAGATTGAGATTTCTCTTTATCATTTTCACCATCTCTGCTAGCTTTTACAGCTTGTGTGAGAGGAGGTACAATAGTGCTGGTTTGAGTTTTTCCAACTTCTATGTTGTCCACATGCTGACTAGACTCATTATTTAGCAAGAGAGTACCTATGCCAACAACCTTGGTAGAAGAACTACCACCAAATCTGACCTTCCCACCTTTCATTTTCTTGAGAGTGAAATTTACTTAAGTCACCTGTAATGTGCCTTGAGCAGCCACTATCAACATACCATATGTCCTCATTATTGGCTAGAAGATCTGTTTGAACTACGAGAGCTTTGACAGGTATATCTTGAACCTTTCTTCTCCATACTTTAGCAACCTTTGACTTTTTTTTTGGTTCAACATTGTAAGACAAATCTACACTATAGCTGTTACAAAACCTTGAAGTATGGCCAAACTTGTTACAGCTGTAACAAATTAAATTGTACTTCCTAAAGACATTTCTTTCAAACTGAAAATAATTCTTTATGGGAGAAGCTCTACAATCCACACCTTTATGTCCAAAGTAATTGCATGAAAAATAATAACCATAGAAGAAAGGTTTGTTCACCTTGTTTAACACGGACTGACCACTTCCTTCTGATGAAGAGTTTTGTTCAAATTGCATGCCAACTCCTCTCTTGTCTGTGGTAGGTCTTTGAGAGCTAAGAACATCATCCAAGGATATGCTGCCATTTTTATTAGACACTTCTTCACTTGAAAGCATGGAGGATTTACCAATATTTCTAAGAGTAACAATTTCAACTTCTAGCTTGGTAATGTTTTCCTCTTTTAGCTGAATCTGATTTTCAAGATTCTCATGTATTTTCTTTGCCTCCTCATTCAAGATTTTATAATCAGTCAGTTGTTTTTCAGCCTCTTTAAGGGCCATTGCAATTTTTAGTTTTTCTTCGCTTTCAACTTGTAGAAGATCTGTAAAATTTTGATTCTTTTTTTTCAGCTTCTTGATCTCAGCCAATGCTGCAATTAATTCAAGTTCTACGTTCACTTCATCTTCCACACCATCATTTTCCTTTGAGCTTAAATCATCTACACCCATGAATATAACTTCATCTATTTGAGGATCACCTTCACTGTTGTAAGTATCATCGCTGCCATCCTTTGAAAATAGTACCTTTTTGCCCTTCTCAAATTTCCAATTTCTCTTCGCAAATCTCCTAGTCTTTCTGGATTTTAAGTCTTTTTCATCTTGCCTATCATCATCTTTATCAAAGGGGCACTTTGAAACAAAGTGGCCGAGTTTCCCACAATTGAAGCACTTCAAACTGAGTTTGCCTTTGCTTTTGTTAAGACCCTTTTTCAGTTTTCTAACAAGGTATGCAATTTCCTCATTAGAATCTTCATCCGAGCTTTCACTGTGTCTTTTCTCGTCTTTATTCCTTTTAGAAGCCTTGAATGCTGATTCATTTTTGGAATTCCCTTCAACGATGGTCCTCATCTCATAGGCAGTAAGAATACCATGCAATTTATCTACTATAAGAGTATCCAAATCAGACATTTCTTCAACAGTTGAAACCTTAGCATCAAGCCTCATGGGAAGAGAACGAACAATTTTCTGAACTACTATTTTCTCTTCTACGTTTTCTCCCAAACCTTTTAGAGCATTGACAACCTCGTCAACACGAAGAAAATAAGTAGCAATAGTCTCATCTTCCTTCATACGAAGACTTTCAAAAACAGCTCGGTGAGTTTGAACTTTTGCCTTCCTTACTTTGTCATCACCATGATAGGCAATATGTAGTTTGTCCCAAACTTCCTTCGTTGTAGTACAGTGCATAACTTTTACAAATTCTGATTCAGTTAGGCCACATAGAATAGCATTCATAGCCTTGACATTGTTTTCAAATTCTTCGTTTCTGTCAGCATCCATAGGAGGTTGAGCTGTAGTGTAGCCATTGATAAGACTGAGATAAACATCACAACCTAAGGACATGATGTAAGTCTTTATGCAAACACTCCAAAAAGCATAGTTGTTCCCATCAAATAAAGGTGCACGGTTCGTAGCAAGACCTTCTAAGGCACTCATGGTAGGCACCAAGATTGAACTCTCAAGCTTTTAAGTAGGGGAAGAGAGTGACTGGCTCTGATACCAATTGAAAAACCGAAAAATACTGAGAGGGGGAGGGGGTGAATTAGTATTTAATGCAACTTAAACAAAAATCAACATCAGAGAAAGCAAACACAAGTTGAAGAGGCGAGACAGATTTTTCTCTCATGGAATACCCAAGATAAGTAAAAAAACACGGCACTACTAATCTCAAAATGGGCAACAACCCTTTACATCCACGAGCTACAACTCTTCTCAGTCTCTCAACAGAACAAGCTTCAACCTGTCCTAAAAGGCAACAACATTTTGCTGTAGGAGATTTGTGAAATACAAAACAAACCCAAATAAGCCCTGAGTCTATACAAAAAATGCAAAGACATTCTAATCCATGTAGATTAATTTCCAACAAGAAATAGAATTTTGAGATCACTTTTAATGAAGATAGAATCCGTTTTTCAGTCTGCTCTCTTCCCTGATGCCCGTCAATATCACAAAATGTTTTTGGATGCTCAAAATTTTATGCAGCCTTCCTTCACTCAAACTCCCATACAAAAATATTTTTTAAAGCTTCAACCCTGCATAACAAACAAGAAACTGTACTTGAACTGATACGTGTTCCTCCTCATACACAACTTGAAAACATCGAAAGATGTGATCTCTAGATAGATGCGCACGCACTTCTCACGCAACCTCAGTCACTTCAGTAAGTCTGTTCAACCATATATCTTCAAATCACTGCACAACCAAAAGTTTCACTCACTGCAAACTTGCTTTAACAATGTGCTGTGTCTCGTTTTGTCTTCATTTATTTTCGTTGTTTTGAGCAGGCGTTCTTCTAAAAAAACACAGCGATATCCATGCCTCTGTAAAAACCATTATGGACATTCCTGTCTTAACCCGATATTCTCAAAAATTCTTGTCCTTGGAGAGACACGATTACCATAAACACATTATCTCCTGATGGATACGCACACCCTTCTCACAGCCTGTATGTTTTTAATAACACTCCCTTATGAATATTTTTTAAAAAACCAGTTGGCGTATTGAGGAACACATTGAATTCTTCATGCAACAGCCACATGCATTCGTTACTGAATCTTTTTATATACCCTGCATTCTTTTGAATGATCTTGTCCTTTTGAGAAACACAATTACTAAGAGCGACTTACTGCATCGCATTTAGGAGCTTGGATACAATCTTTAATCATGTTACAAAAAACATATATATTCAGAATATGCACACCACCCTTGTCAAAACAGCGACCATCTTCCACTTCAAAACCATCTATTATCGGTATTTTATTTGCGTCATAGACTCTATACCAAAACAGCTTGCTGCATACTATTACTCCCAGCCCGAGTTTTTTAATTATATGCCTGTTACCTTTTGACTAGAACCAGCAGTAGATTCTTTTCGAAATCTTAGAGGCTGCACAGGTGTCACGTTCTAGCCCGCAAATTCCTTGTCTTCTTGCTATAGAGGAAAACGTTGCATTACATCGATACACCTCCACTCAATAGCATCACAGAGGCGTTATAGACTTTGATTCCTTGACCGGGTTGGAAGAAGAAGATATCATATACAAAAAATATTCATTCTGAAACAATTCATTTTATGCAGTAAGAAATGGTTCCAGGCAGAGAATAATTGTTTTGAAAGCCGCATGCTACACATGCCAACCGTGTGTCAAGATGATTGAAGGCAAACTGATCTTCTGCGTGTTTTTAAAAGATAAAGGAAAGCTTCAGTTGACAGCAGGAATGGTAGTTATTAGAGACAGGTGGCAAGGCATCGTATACCACCGGCAACAAGGAATAAACAATCTAAACATACAACAAGGAACATATACTGCTTCCAAGTCTGTTGGATCCAACTAGAAAAACAGATACAAGAGAAGAACATCAATGACATAAAAACATAACACCTTGGTTGATCATGTTTGGTCTACTTTTGTAAGAACTTCATGTGAATAAAGATATATCGTCAGTATTCTATCTAGTATGTGTTGTTATTTTTGTATATTATTTCAAGTACAAGTTTTATTAGATTGAAGTGTAAACTTCAATGTCATTTGCTTAAATAAGTTGAGTCTAATTTAATATAATGCATGCCCTTAAACTCCAATTTAGGTTGAAGGGACCACAATATGGTAAGGACCAAGTAACTAGGTGATCTAAAAGGTTGGTAGAGCAAAGAGAGTGGAGAAGATGACTACAAGAGGTAGTTGATTAGAGTTTAGGAATACAAATTTGAAGCTGATGTCCATCCCATAGTAGAAGTTAGATTTGTAGGGGGCAGTGAAGATATCAAAACATTCAACCCACTACGAATAACCATATGAAGGAAGAGTGGATAGAACTAGTTTAACATCTTCCTTTGCTAGATGAAGTGTGCATCGACCTTGTAGACCAAGTTCTATATAAAGAATTTATACAATCTCCTGTAGATGAGAAAAATCTTTGCTTGGAGATGAAGTTCTACGATTCCTTCATAGATGGAGAGAGGGAAGCATAGGAGAGAGACTTTCGTGGCATTAAATAGTTATTAATAAAGGAAGAAATTGAGTCAATAGCTCTAGGGCTAAGGATTGGAGTGTACAAAAGAGAACAAAAAGAGAAATCAAGTGTGCGTAATGCTAAAGTTGCAAAAAGAGTATAGGATTCCTTCGTATCTAGGAGTGTTGAAAGAGCATCAAAATGTCCAAATTTGATTCCCTAAGTAATAGGTTCCAAGCACTAAGTTCACATTAGGGTAAAACCATGGCCACACCATCAAGCCTAAGTGTATAAAGGCAAAATTTGCCTAACTTTACAAGAGATGCATAAGAGGATCTAGTAATGCCCTATAAGATAGAGACATATGAACCCATTTGGGAAAAAAATGGCCAAAGTGACAAAATATTTTCTATAGTCCTTCCTTGCCAACTCAAGCAGTGTGGCCATCAATGCATACATAGGTTGAAAAACTCAGACTCAACAATAACTCGGCCGACCCAAAAAATTTGAAAAACTTGGAATTGCCAAAAACTTGGCGAAACAATCGGCAATAAATCGACACTTTTACCGAACATTTGAAAATATATTTCTTAAAATATTCTTAAAAACACACATATACACCAAATTTGTAGAACATATACTGATATGAGATATCCACCATATATTAATCGAAGTTTTGAGTTATATAATATTATAAAATTTTAGTCTTTAATATTTATATAGATCTAAATAAAAAATGTAAATATAAATACTTAAATCTATTTTAATTTTTAGTATTTTACAAATTACATATATATTATTATATTTTAATTTTTACATATATAAAATTGTAAATATATATAAAAATTAAAAACACATAATTGTAATGTAAAATAAAAAATACAGATATAAACTTTTTACATGACTATAATGTAAATATTTATATAAAATTAAAAATATATTGTATGTCTGTAAATAATTTATTTATATTTACATATAAATAAAATATTTTTAATTGTTAAATTAATAAATTACAGACATACAATACCAATATATTACAAACATACAATACAGTCATACAATATATTACAAACAATTCCCATGTAATAATAAACTACAGACATACAATATATTTTTAATATTATATTTACATATAAATAATTAAAAAGTTCAAGCCTTGTAGTTTAAACGTTTTGGAGAAAAATAAAATAAAAATATATGAATATCTACCTGAGGTTGAGGCGATGTTGGAGACGACAATCAAATGCTGGAGACTGCTTGGTTTTTTCTTTGGCTGCATTTTCAGAGTCCACCAACGTTTTTCCCTTGGCTCGGTTTTTTTCTTGACTGCGTTTTCCTTGACCTACATTCACAAAATTGCTTCCAGTTTCTTCAACACAAAATGACCTCTTTCCAAAACGAAGCCGTTGTATTTTCGTTTCTTCCACCCGCCATTTTTTTTTTCGTTTCTTCCACCCGCGGAAGGCAAAAACTCCAAAAATGGGTCAACTAGAACCCTAATCTTTGCTAGTCTTATTTAAACTTAGAAAAAAATGCACTTTATAAAACGATTTTTGCCCTAAAATATCGCGCATTTTGGTGAGTTTTTAACGAGAAACTGCTGCGCTATTTTTGAATAAATTGTAGCCGACTTAAATTGCGATAATATCATTTCCTTGTATCCTTGGTGATATCTCGTGAGATCTGTGATATCTCACAGAGATTTTCAACTATGGGTTGAATGAACCTCATAAAATACACGGGGAAAATTATGAGAGATTTTTGAATAGAAATCAGATTTCTTTAGGATGCCAATGAAAGTTTAATAGAAATCTACAATAGCAAGGCAATCCTGAAAGTGTAAGAGCTTATAATCCTAGGGTCAAGGAATTACTTTAAAAATTAGAAAAAGAACCAATAAATGGTTTAAAGAAAATATGGCTCATCAAAGGCCTTAATCCTTCATTAAGGATAAGGATGAACCGTACACAAAAGTGTATAATAGAGCAATTCACATACAAATTGAGGATACGATGTCTTCAAAATCTGAAAAGAAAACAAATAAAGATGATGGGTTGAATGGAAGCAGTGATAGTGAACATGGAATAGTATAAGGTGATAGTGATTGGATGGAAGCAATGATTGTTTTTGCTTGAATTGAGCCTCCATAATACCTAATACCTCATCTAAGTTCTTCAACTGGTCCTCCAGTGTTCTGCTATAAATTAGGATATCATCAAAAAATACAAGCAAAAACTTTTGCAACTGTTTATTAAAAATATGATTCATGCAAGATTGAAATGTTTTAGGTGCATTAGTCAGTCCAAATGGCATAACCAAAAATTTGTAATGCCCGTAGTGACATCTGGAAGCAGTCTTATTATGCCATGTTCCCCCAATCTATTCTGATGGTACCTCTAATAGAGATTAATCTTAGAAAAACAAATTGCACCATATAACTAATCCTAGAGCTCATCAATCCTAGGGATATAATACCTATTATTGATAGTTTTCTTGTTGAGGGTTTTGTAGTCAATACACATATGTATTGCCCTATCCTTCTTTTTCAGCAAAGGAACTTGAGCTGGGTGTGATGTGTCTCATGTCCAATAACTCCTTGATTGCCTTCTCAATTTCATCCTTAAATTTCTTTAAATGTTGATACGGAGTTGTGATAACTGGCTTAGACCTTGCCTCAAATTAAATAGTATGCTCAAATCCTTTGTCCGCGGGTCTTCTTGGTGGGATGTCACTAAACATCTTCCTCAACAGTAATTTATTTATTCATAACTAGAGAGATTTACTTTCATTCAAACTTGCATAGGTTTATTCCTATAAGAAATAATATGTATGCACCTAGTTTTAACTTTCCATTAGGTTGTCTTCAAACTTGTGATCTTCTTTGTAGGTCTAGAAACAGCACCTAATAGGTTTATATCCCGGTGTGTGAAATCTGCTAATACTCTCCAGCGGCATGAATGAACTCGATGGTATTCTCCAGCACCATGACTAAAACCTGATAATACTCTCTAGCACATATTTGTTTATAGTTGGGGATGCTTCCAGTTATCCAAATATTGATAATGTCTTCCCATCAATTCATGAATATGCTATAAGTATTGGCCAAGTTCTTGGAAGACCTCTTAAAATTTGAAGTCATATGTTCCTTGTTGGGAAGTGCCACACAATAATAAGTGTAGAATTGACCTAACTTGATCATAAGTGTATAATTAACCTAACATGTTATCAAAATGAGTATATATCAGCATAATATATATCATCACCTCATTAGTTAATTATCAAAATGCGATTAGTTTTTATGGTTCAAACTATGTATCAAAAAGGCATTGATTTAGACCCATCAAGAAGAAGGCCAGCAACGGTAATAGTAGAAACAATAGAAACACCTAACTCAACCCAATAATTTCTAATTGGTTTTAGTGAGGCCTCTACAAAATTCTCCTCTCTTTGCAATAAGGTGGTATGCACCTTTTCATACCTAGGACTTGTGAAACTAGGAGGGAACTATTGATTGTCGACACCGTTTCCCACCAATATAGTGATCTCACCAATTTGAACGGAAGACCATTGGCATAGATGTAACATGGAATTCTTTGTTCAGAAATATCTCTTGATTCCGTTTTAAATGCCATTTCCATTGGACCTCTTTCGTGGGTGGGAATGTCTATTTCATCTTTGACTTCTATAGAGGGTATATTCATGAAGAGATGCAGGGAGGCTTCTACTGTATTAGTGGGTAAATTCATTGTATTTTCCTTTGCGGAATGATAAGCTCTTGTTTTCTTCATCCAACCATTTTATCAGCATCTCCTTGTTCTTTTATGAATGCCACTATTTCTATGGTAGACAACCCCTTCCTAGTTGAGCTTTGCACACATTCCAATCCCTTTCCTAGAAGGGCTCATAAAGTGAAGTCTCGCTTGACAATACAAGCTATTTAATTGTACATTACACAAATTACACTTCCAAATATATTTCCCACCCCTTGGAAGTTGTTCAATCCTTGTGGTACGTTTCCATAAAGGAAATCCTTTATGAATTTTAAATCTTTGATTTCCTTCCACACCCACTTAACTTTGACTATTGGCAATCCTTGCAATCTGATTTTTTGCTATTATAAGAAATTACATAATTTTAAATTAGAATAAAAGTAATAAATGCAAGCATACATGTGCAAAAGGAAGATACAAAAACATTATAACAAAGAGTTAAATTTGTACTTCTTTTCTAAAAAAGAAACTTGAAAGAATTCATCACAAATTTGAAGACGTTCATCAAAATCTTAAAAAATTCTTTAAAAGACTAAAAGAATATGGTTAAATGCTTACCTTAGATGCTTAAATCTCCTTTGTGGAAGTTGTTTGGAACTCCACAAAGGACTCCTTTTGAAAAAAACCACTTGCCCATTGAAATGTCAAAATGGAGACAAAATGAGTTGAGATCAAAAGAGAAAACAAAATGATATGTTTTTAGGTTGAATTGCCTCATAAAGGGACATTTTAGGGTTTAGGCAAAAAAAAGGAAAAAAGTATTTTAATGTGTTTTAAGTGGCTTTCTAATCGGCCTAGCATGGGTCTGTTGTGGGTGTGCTTGGGGTGCGCCCTGGGTGCACGATTTGTGCACCCAAATGCGCTAGTGCGTGTTCATCCAGACCAACACGTAGCTTGCAAGTACCTTGCAACTTAGCTTCAAACTAATAATCAACTGCAAGAAAGATTGACTTGTCATATTCTTTCAATAAGCTAAAATCTTGTAATTTCTTATTTATTAGTGAAACCTGGGCTATTCTCTTCGTGAGTATTCTATCCTTAAAGGAAAGAAGCAAAAAGCATACATTATTAAATTGTGTGTACCTGAATTTTAGAAAACTTTTCCATATTTTATATTTATTGTCACGTCTTTTTTAAGTGGCAACAAAGATGTTGGGAATAGGCCTGAATCAACTTGATTTATCAATGTTTAATCCAAAGTTTCACATAACAATCATAGATCAACTTATATCCATCAAAATGCCTGCATAATATTTCGTGATTTCATTTATTGATATGTTTTCTACAAACATTGATATCTAGTGGGTGTGCAAGGGGTGTGGTGTAATGGTCAAGTATTGCATTTAAAAAGAGAGTGACTCAAGTTCACAAAACTTGGTGAATGTGTGGATGTAGAAACACATCTAGGACTAGGCCTTTTCATCCTTAGAACTGGTTTGGGCCCATAATATTTTTAGTTACCCTAAAAACAACATAAAAGTTCCAATAGAATTTTAAATCTAGTACAAACATCTTTTTCTTCTAACATTGATATCCACATAAAGAATAAATCTGCTAGACATCTTTTTAGTGATCAATGTAATATATCGATTCTTTCCATTGTCACAAGACAAGTTTAGATACCTATTGGAGATTTGTTTTAGTTATTGCATCATTCAAGAAGATCATAGAAAACTCTTCTATTTGAACAACGAATAATATATTTTCCTTTTTCTTTTGAATTCCTTGTTTGATGGCTATATTTGATACATGTGTTTTGATCTTATGATATCCAGAGGTGTTTATTACATATTCTTTTTTGTTCTATTTTCCAAATAGATAATGTCCCCGTTGGTCCTGCTTGGGGTTCTCTAGATGATGTTGTTATGGGAGGTGTCAGTGAAAGCTCTATCCAGATTAGTGCAGTTGGCGGCGAAGATGGTAGACCAACTGGTTTTTTTAAAGGTTTGTTCAACATTAAAGTTATATTTTGAAACTTTAGTTTACTTCAAATATGTTAAGCACAATTCAATTTGAGCTATTTGGATTTTTGTGGTTAATGCAAACAAATTGGTGAAGATGGTAGATTAACTTTTTGTTTTAAAAATTCTTGTACTTCTTAAGTTATATTCTGAAACCTTAGTAAGAGCTTCAAATTATGTGAAATACAGTTCCTTTCAAGCTATTTTGGTTTTGTTTAGTTGAAACACGTTAGTGTTCATCTGTAGGTTATGTTTCAACAGCAAACAATGGAGGATTCGCTAGCATTCGAACAAAGGTATATATGTAGGATTGATGGCAAAGGATATTTATTTCTTATTATATCTATTGTTGGGTTCTTCAACTGTCTGTACTTACCTCAAGCACTTTCAAAATTTGAATAATTTATTGTGCAGCTCATGCAATTGATATTTTAGTACGAATATATACTTTGTGGATTAAGTTACCCTCATGATAAAAACAATAGATAAAAAATTGATGATCAAGAAAATAATTAAGAAGTTTCAGAATAAAATTGCATATATGTGTGTGTGTGTGTGCGCGCGTGTGCGTGTGCGTGCTTTACGATAGTTTAGACTTTTTAATGTTTGAGAGAGGAATCCGTTTGAAAAGAATTTTGAATTTATTATTTTTATTTGAAAATTTTAGATATCAGAATATGTCACATTTGCAATTGACTTTACCTTCTCAAGGGGGGCCTAAACAAAAATTGATCAAAGCCCATGAAATCTCTGTCCATATAACCTGAAAGATATATAGATGCTAACATGGTTTACATACACAAATTCAACTTTGCACTATGATAATGCAATGACCAATTACATTTTGAAATGGTTCCCAAATCCTAGACCTATACAGAATGGCGCTTCAGGCCTCTTTCCAAAGTCGGCATTACTTATTGTAATTTTATTTGACACAAGAAGGAATTTATCCCAAACTATTTGAATTTATTGCTACTTTCTGAAAAACCCCACCCTGATCGGGATTTTTTTTGGAGTTTGTCTCTTTTTTTAATTTTGTTTTTACAATTTCTTATTTTTTGATATTTTTTGCATACAATGAAAATTACAGCTGGAAAATAAAATTAAACAACTCCTAATACTAAGGATAAATAACTTCTCCAAACCCACAAATATTATTTGCATTTAATATCTAATTAAAAAACTGAACATACCCCTGTCCAATCACCTCTTTAGGCAAGATGTATCAACTGATATTGACTGTCCTTGTCTGATGTTCTGAAAGAACAGCAGATCTGATGCTTCCGATTCTGAAAATATGAAGTATCCTTTTCTCAATGCCTATGGTTACCAGGCAACACAAAACCCAAACAACCAGCTAGAAAGATGAATTTTCTGATTAAAGATGGACAGCTGCTGATCAAGACTAGCATGGCCTGATTTAGGGTCTGAATCTGATTTGAAATGGCATTCCCAAAACCCATTTTGGCCCTTGGATAGATACAGCCTGATTTGGAGATGGTACAGCCAGCAATGGAGAACCTCCAATGCCTCCAATCTGCAATTTAAACCCTTTCCACTCTCTTTCAATTTCTCGAAATTTTGATCAAAACTTGATGTATTGAGGATTTGAATCCAATGAAGCACAATTATAGCCTCTAAATGAACTTATCAAATTGAGTGTTCTTGGGTTATCTTCCATGCCTGTGAACACTATTCTCTTTGAAGGATTTCGTCCTCAAACAGCTATGGTTTTCACAAACCAACAAACCCTTGCTGTAGTTCTCCTCATAAATTTTGCAAACAAGAAGAATGAAATAAAACTGTCCAAAATGATTTTCCTGTGAATGAATGGAAATGAGTGCTCAAACTCTATTCATTTCCTCTACCCGAAAAATCCTGCGAAACATGATAATATACTTTAGCTTCAATCTTTTAATATTTCACTTTATAATTTATTTAACATATTTCTCCGACTTAGGCGTCCAACTTAATTATTTAAATGAAATATTAAAAGTCACTTTATAATCCTCACTTAGGTGTCCACCATAAAGTCCCTTTTAATTTATTAAAATAACATTAAAGTTAAACATTATATTTAACTTTAATAATAATGTTATTTTACTATTAATGCACTGGGACGAATATAATTGCAATTGAATATCAATTCCAGTCCAAACACCCTTCCAAAAATAGGAAGTCTCTCAATTGATCATGTCGGCAATCCTCCCGTGATTTACTAAAAATAGTATGGTCCTTTGACTTACTAAAAATAGTTTGGATAAAACACAACTGAGTGCTCCAACAAACTCCCTGCAAGAACATCCAATCTCTAGATGGGTTCCCTAATCACTGAATTAGCCTATAGGAACCAAGGTTAATAGACTAACCGCACAAAAAAAGTTGATGCTTAGGAATGAGACTTTACAGTCCACCCTCCCCAAAATTGTTTGTCCTCAAGCAATCTGAATTCAGAATGCTTTAATATTTTCTCGTATTTCCACATAGCATCCTCTACCAATAGATCTTTGCAATTCACCATATATTCCATAATAACTTTCTTCCTCAATTTGCGCTCTTTGAAATCGATAATGGCCTCGATAATGAGAATCAAATCCCCCTCTTCATCCAAGTGTGGCAATGTTGTAGGAGCTATGTTGTGTCCTAATGACTTCTTGAGGCGAGACACATGAAACACATTATGTACATATTGTGACCTTTTCACACCATTGCCCCATTGCAAATGGTGACCTCCTCTTTTCGCTTCAAATGGGGATGCCCTCTTTTCTCTTTAGCAATTAGTTATTGTCAGCAAGTGTTAGTTTTAGAATAGCTTGGTAACATTTTGAAAGTCCTAAAGGTTTTTAGAGGTCCAAGTCTTGGGTAGGATTGGAGTGAAAAGATTGTCTTTGGTGTGTGTTGAAGCCTTATAGGAGGTATGAGTTTTCAGTTGAAAGATGTCATGTCCCCTCTTTAGTGACATGTCATTTTTCAACAGATTTGCCTATCATGGACTCTCGTAGGCAGATGGTTTTGGTGAGAGAGTCATTCTGATGATTATTTGCATATTGGATGGTCTTATTTGCTCTTGGAGTGATGGTGTTTATCATATTTTTTATTATAATGTGTTATGTGGGGCCAAAATGTTATAATTTTGAGTTGAGTTGCACTTTTTATTTTATAAAGTTACTTTTTATATAAAAGTGCATTATAAAGGGATTTTATAAGAATATTTTATGGATACTTCTAGAAGTTCTAGTGGCTTCTTAGAAAAGTGAATAAATAGAGTGCTTGGCCTCTCATTTGGACATCCCATGACTAGAGTTTACACTACTTTTCTCTTTGAACATTTGTGGTGCCATCTTGGTCTACAGATTGTCATTTGATTTTTAGGAACGGAGTTTCTTAAAGATTTGCATAACTGAGGAGGTGAAATATCCTTTGAAGGGTTGCACTTTGGAAGTGGTATTCAGCCATTTCAAGTTGAGCTTATTTGGAGTCCTCAGACTTACCTGAGGGTTTGAGTTTTTGATTACAAGAGGAAAAAAAACAGATCCGAAAAAAGCAGGCCGAAAAAGCAAAGCGAAAAAGCAGATCCGAAAAAGCAAAGCGAAAAAGCAGATCCGAAAAAGCAAAGCGAAAAAGCAGATCCAAAAAAGCAGAGCAAAAAAGCAATCCGAAAAAGTTTTTGCTACAAGTCTAATTCAGTTTTCAGAATTTTAGGATAGGGTTTTGGAACCACATTTTTGCTCATATCTTCCTCATTACTCAGCATATCATTCTGGGTGTTTTTGCATCGGATTTCTATCGTCGAGGAGATAAAGATAGGTGCATTTTGGAGTCCCAAAATGCCATGATTTATTTTTAAGGAATTTTCAAAATTCCTAGACATTTTCGAAAATCTGCAAGAAAGTACATTTTCAGATTTGGGGTGACTTTGGCTTGGGTGTTGGCATCTTCAGCACTGACAAAAATTATTGCAGCCATCTACAATCAGGTTCCTCACTTCTCATTTGGCATTTGACATATTTTCCGAGAAATGTATGTTTTTAGCTGAGTACAAAATATAGCTTCAGCACTTTACTATTTTACATTGTACTTGTCTTTGTTTGCCATTTGGCATTATTGGTATCAAAGGAAGGCTAGGATTTTGCAAGTAAAAGGGTATTGTAATTTTTACTCTATCTATATTGCAAACCTAGGGTTTGATGATCATATTATTGGCTGAAATATGTATGGCATTGTTGCAAATTGTTGATATATGAATGGCATATGGTTTTGAGCAATTTCCTACATCATTGATAGTGTTTTAGATGGTATTTGGTTGCTATCTATTATTCTGAAATTTTTGGACAGCGAACTCATATATTGCAAAATAATTTTCTATCTACATTTTGAGTTCCATTTTTGAGGGGTTTTTAGTGGCCTATTGGTAAGGGTCATTACAGTGGTATCAGAGCGGTTTTCTTGCCATCCTGTTGGGTAAGAGCCGTCTTGTATGAGTGATCAACACTCTGCTTTATCCAGAATGGACAGGTATAGTACAGAGTCTTAGAGGACACGATCCTGGACAGCTGATGGACAAAGTAGGAAGATCCAAAGTCGGAACAGTAGAAAGGATGGTTATTTAGACATTCGAGATGAACTTAAGAAAATAAGCCATGACATGTCTGAACAGTTGGTTAAGCGCCACCGTATGATGAATGACATGCTATCCGACTCAGCTAAGGTGGATAAGTTGACTAGATTTCTATTTGGCAGATCTTCTCATAGGGCAGATGACACAATTACTAGGAACTTGCATGAGGAGTTCGAGAAACTAGCTTACAGCCAGGCAGAGGTCTCAGATTCTACTCCGCCACAGGAGGAAGTGGTGAAGGATATTACGCAGATTGATAGTAACTGTCAACTTGATACTCAAGTTGAGACAGTTGTATACAGGTGGCCAGAGGGTGATGTCACAGGTACTCAGGATGGTTTGGTTACGACAGGCAGTGACTACAGCGTAGAGGGTTCAGATGATGATTTTGAGGATGTTGTGCACGATGGTGAGATACTTGGTAGAGATGAGCAGACATTGAGTATTCATGACTTTGCTGAGAGGGAGTACCAGGCACATTTGGATGCTTCGTCACATGAGGTTGAGGCTGGTAGTACTTCACACGATTTGTTCAGCCATCTGAAGGTGAGCGAAGATAGTATTGTGACTTCATTATCTCATCATGACAGGATGCGGGATATGATAGAGGATCACAGCCGGATGATTCAGTTATAGGGCAGACATAAGGGAGTTTAGGCAGAGTCTTCTGGTCTTGACTTACAGGCGATTAGGGAAGGGATGGGAACAATGAAGTTGAGTTATTCACATCTTCTATCAGATCGTGATCATCTTCTTAGCCATGCCGGAGACTATTCAGATGCCTTGAGGAGGAAGGAGGAGGAAGTTGACAGGCTTTCTCGCGAGCTTGAGGACACTCGAACTTCTTTGGTGAATACTCCATTGGCATTACAGGACTTGGAGAGACATGGGGATGAGCATGGTGTGGAGTTGAGTTTAGTTTCATCTTGCACACTTGATACTCAACTTTCTGCGGCAGGCGGATCACATGTGGTCGTTGATAATGTTGTGAGTTCATCTGGCATTCACATCCAGGATATAGGGACAGTGTTAGACAGGTATGTGGAGTTAGTTTGTATTAGTCATATTACTCAGGTGAGGAGTTTGCTTGAGTTACCAGCTGATTCTAGTTTACGGATATGGACTCGAGATTTGTTATATTGACGTTTGGGATTCAGTTGACTGGAGATCTTTATCACTTTTTGGTAGCAGTGATTGTTTGGGTGCTATCATGGATTTGATTAGCAGATTGCACGGTGTTGTCCTTTCTTGTGCCAGCAGTTTGTCCGATGTCGGTATTAGTTTTTATACACCAGTGTTGGGCTTTGTTCATATTTCCAGTCGACCATTCTTGCTGGAATGTGTTGATGATCTTTCATATTTGGCAGTGTTTACAGATGAGTCCCAGGATCGTATTGGCATTGATGACATCCAGGAGGATGCAGTGGGCAGTTTTGAGGACTTAGTTTCCTTGGCAGTTTCTTTTGGTACAGAGGAGTTTGACGGTGGTGCTACAGTGTTTGATACTCCGTATGTTGATATGAGCTTTGGAGTTGATTCACAGGATATGGATGGTAATACTCTAGAGACCAGTAACCTTGAGGATACTCCTTTGGACAGTGCGTCAGAGGAGGATTGCAGGAGACAGTCTAGCCAGCGTCATCATGTGTCTAGTCAGCTGAGAGTTAGTGAGCGAGACATTGCTATCGCTTGCCAGCATTTCGATGCTGCTCGTCAGTTGTTAGCAGTTTATGGATGGGGTTCTACTAGTGATGAGCAGGGAGGCAGTTATCTTTCCTTGACAGAGATCCACTTTTTATGGGAGGCTATCCGGATTCTGAGAGAGAATTATATGCAGTTGGTAGCTGACAGAGATTATCTTATGGAGTGGGGCAGTACAATGTATGATGCATTATTGACCAAGGAAGATGAGGTGAGTGAGCTTACTTAGCAGCTCAAGGTGACTTTTGAGATTCTTGAGAGTACACAGTTGGCTTTCGAGGAGTCACAGTTTCATTTGGCTGAGGTGATCATGGAGTTAGAGCGACTGCCGTCTTTACTGTATTCTGTTCAGTCACAGGTTGTGGTGTCTGGTGATCCGAGGATGTCCATGGTCAAGATTGTCAGAGACAGTGGAGATGGGGATGCATCCATCCTCGATACTAGCATTGGCATATCGGGTTCATTTCCACTAGAGTCAGGTTCAATTGAGTTGGGTGCTGTAGCAGATTGTTGTGGTATGCCTGACATGGTGGTGGTCTCTACTACTGATGGCATTGAGACTGGTGATGTATCAGAGATCATGTGTGATGTTGGTGAGCCGACAGTTGGCATGGTTCCTGCTAGTGATACTACTCCCTAGGCGGTGTCTTCGGAGGTAGTATGCAGTTCCAGCTTGGTTAGTGATCGGTTGCAGTTAGTTTCATCTGGATTACAGTCTGAGTCACTAAGATTGGCGCATCTTATCGGCATTACACTGAGGTATGCTCACCAGTTTACCTTTGATGACCATGTTGATGAGATGATGATACGTAGATGTACTTTGGTCTTTAGTGCTTATCATCAGTTATGGGATGGTTTGACGCCACGGGATGAGAGTTGTGATGGGCATGACATGGCGATAGGTTCTGCGGTTGATAGCTTGATAATTCATGACTTAGAGCAGGAGTTTGGGAGTGATGCTTCAGCGGTTGTTATTGATTTTACTCCTTTGGCTATGACATCTTCTGACTTAGTTGGTGATCAGCCGTAGTGGGTTGTATCACCTGTGCATGGTGAGTTGTTGACTGAGGTTGGCTCTTTTTATCAGCATTATATTGCAGGGTATGTACATCAGTTTTCTTTTGATCCTTGTGTTGAGGAGTTGATGGCAGGCAGATGTGGTTTGGGTTCTATTTCTTGTTGTTTATCTCGTGATGTCTTTTCGCCATCAGTAGTGCATGGGAGTTATGGTTATGAGACAGTGGCCGGTGATCTGCAGAGTTGTGTTGACTGCAAGAGTTGTACAGTGTGTGGATTCTTCATACTTGGTACAGTTCCATTCGGGAGTGTTCACCATTGTTGCAGAGTTGGATTGTACATTCCGCATAGGCCAGTGGGATGCGTTGATGGTATTTATTGTGTTGGTAGTTTGAGTTGTCCACTTTACTTGGGTTCTGATGTTCTGAGAGTTTGTGTCTCATGGGTTCTTGACTGTGGCAGTTGTGATTTTGGAGTTTGGTTGAGCTGTATTTGTCAGTTTGATTATGGATTCCTCTTGGTTATATTGTAGAGGATATTGCAGGAGCTTGCGTTGATTGACAGCAATACAGTTCATGACTACATTTGGGATCCAGGTGGATTGATTGACACCAGTTACCACCTGCAGACTGATGGGCAGACTGAGATAGTAAATAAGTGGGTGGAAGGCTACTTGAGGAACTATGTGGCAGGGCAGCAGAAGGCATGGGTTAGGTGGATTTATCTATGTGAGTATTGCTACAATACCACATACCACATGTCTATTCAGATGACTCCTTTCAGGGCACTATATGGTTATGAGGCACTGAGTTTTCTAGATTTACTTATGAGTGATGTGAGAGTTCCTTGTGCTGGAGATTTGCTTTAGGAGAGCAAGGACATTGTTGATGCTCTCAGAGATAATATTGCCAGGGCACAGAATCAGCATAAGCAGTATGCAAATCAGAAGCGGATAGAGAGGAGTTTTGAGGTTGGTGATATGGTTTATCTCATGTTGCAGCCCTATAGACAGTCTACTCTTGGGAAGAGTGGGTCGGAGAAGCTTAAGCCTAGGTACTATGGTCCTTTCAGGATTATCAGGCGTATTGGAGAGATGGCATATGAGCTTGAGCTTCCAGCAGACAGCAGGGTACACAATGTTTTCCATGTGTCACACCTCAAGAAGGCGTTGGGTCAGCATGTTGTGCCTTCAGCAATTCTTCCTCCATTGGATGATGAGGGGAAGTTGGTTCTTGTTCCTGAGTACATCATTGACAGCAGAGAGAGGCAGCTCCGTAGGAGGACCATTAGGGAGTATTTGGTGAAGTGGAGAAATTTGCCTGAGAAGGATGCCACATGGGAGGGAGAAGATATTTTGCAGTACCCAGCTTTGAGATTGCTTGAGGGCAAGCAATTTCAGGAGGGGCGGACTGTCATGTCCCCTCTTTAGTGACATGTCATTTTTTATTGGATTTGCCTATCATGGACTCTCGTAGGCAGATGGTTTTGGTGAGAGAGTCATTCTGATGATTATTTGGGGATTGGATGGTCTTATTTGCTCTTGGAGTGATGGTGTTTATCATATTTTTTATTATAATGTGTTATGTGGGGCCAAAATGTTATAATTTTGAGTTGAGTTGCACTTTTTATTTTATAAAGTTACTTTTTATATAAAAGTGCATTATAAAGGGATTTTATAAGAATATTTTATGGATACTTCTAGAAGGTCTAGTGGCTTCTTAGAAAAGTAAATAAATAGAGTGCTTGGCCTCTCATTTGGACATCCCATGACTTGAGTTTACACTACTTTTCTCTTTGAGCATTTGTGGCGCCATCTTGGTCTACAGATTGTCATTTGATTTTTAGGAACGGAGTTTCTTAAGGATTTGCATAACTGAGGAGGTGAAATATCCTTTGAAGAGTTGCACTTTGGAAGTGGTATTCAGCCATTTCAAGTTGAGCTTATTTGGAGTCCTTAGACTTACCTGAGGGTTTGAGTTTTTGATTGGAAGAGGGAAAAAAGCAGGTTCGAAAAAAACAGTCCGAAAAAGCGAAGCGAAAAAATAGTCCGAAAAAGCAGATGCGAAAAAAGAAGATCCGAAAAAGCAGTCCGAAAAAGCAGATTCGAAAAAGCAAAGCGAAAAAGCAGATCCGGAAAAGCAGAGTGAAAAAGCAATCCGAAAAAGTTTTTGCTACAAGTCTAATTCAGTTTTCAGAATTTCAGGATAGGGTTTTGGAACCACATTTTTGCTCATATCTTCCTCATTACTCAGCATATCATTCTAGGTATTTTTGCATCGGATTTCTATCGTCGAGGAGATAAAGATAGGTGCATTTTGGAGTCCCAAAATGCCATGATTTATTTTTAAGGAATTTTCAAAATTCCTAGACATTTTCGAAAATCTGCAAGAAAGTACATTTTCAGATTTGGGGTGACTTTGGCTTGGGTGTTGGCATCTTCAGCACTGACAAAAATTATCGCAACCATCTACAATCAGGTTCCTCACTTCTCATTTGGCATTTGACATATTTTCTGAGAAATGTATGTTTTCAGCTGAGTACAAAATATAGCTTCAGCACTTTACTATTTTACATTGTACTTGTCTTTGTTTGCCATTTGGCATTATTGGTATCAAAGGAAGGCTAGAATTTTGCAAGTGAAAAAGTATTGTAATTTTTAGTCTATCTATATTGCAAACCTAGGGTTTGATGATCATATTATTGGCTGAAATATGTATGGCATTGTTGCAAATTGTTGATATATGAATGGCATATGGTTTTGAGCAATTTCTTACATCATTGATAGCATTTTAGATGGTATTTGGTTGCTATCTATTAATCTGAAATTTTTGGACAGTGAACTCATATATTGCAAAATAATTTTCTATCTACATTTTGAGTTCCATTTTTGAGGGGTTTTTAGTGGCCTATTGGTAAGGGTCATTACAAAAGATCAAATTTCAAATCCTTAGTCAAGTCTTTCACCACTTGGTAGAAGATTCTATGTACATCATGATTTCCACTCAACTTGCAAAGCTCTCAAACTCGAGGTTAGAGTATGAAATGTTTATGAGAAGTAATGGAGATGCTCAAGACCTAGGAGAAATTCAAAATGGCCTTCAAACATGATCTAATTGGCATGGTGAATATGAACTTTCAACCAATCCCATACAAATTGCAATCAAGAGAGAGATGATGTCGATCAAGATGAGCAAGTGTAATGTAATGTCCCCATTTTAGCAGGTTCCTGTAGCTGGGCATGGTTAGTTCATCATTGCAACCCTCGTGAGCTGACAGTTGGATTTGAGGGTCTCTATGACAGTCTTGCTATTTATAGTAAGTCTATTTTGGGTAGTTGCTATTTTTGGCAGTGCAGTGGAGGCATAGGGAGTTGAGCAACAGGAGCATTTAATAGTCTTTTTGATGGAGCTTCATATTTTAAGTTGTTTATTAAGTCTATCTTAATAAATAACTTTATCTTTATGTTTTAATTTGAAGGTGTGTACAAGAAGCCTCTTAAGTGAGAAGTGTATTGGAGAAGCTACACTTCTTTCATGTTTTAAAAGAGCTTTTTGGGAGAAAATAGAATTTATTCATGACTTGACTTTTTTTATTTTATGGCGAATATTGTTGAGGAGTTCTTTCAACTAGGGTTTGAGGACTGATTCCTTCCCATTTTTACACTTTGAATCACTGGATTAAGTGGTGAATTGTGCTCTGAATTCTGAGAAGTAATTCTGATTTCATGGGTTGCAAATTTGGTGCTATTGTAAATCAAATTTGATTATTATTAAGCATTCACAGTTCAGCCTGTGGCTCTTATGTTGGTGTGATTTCTCCTAGATGCTCACGTGGTGAATTCAAGAGGCTAGAATATTGAATTAGAGGCTGCATTAAATGCAAGAGAGGCTGCGATAATTTTACTTGGTGGCTGTGTACGTCTGAATTGAGCCACATTTCATATTCCTTGGCTATGGTAATCATTATAGGGAGCTTGTAATGTCCCCATTTTTCGTGAGCATCAGAGTTCGAGGGATTATCCTATTAACTGACCCTCATAGGCTAATGAGGTTGGTTCGAGGGTCTTTTGAGGGATGCATCTTCTTCAGTTGTCAGAGTTTTGCAGATTTGGCTTTCGTTCGAGGTCTCCAGGACTCCATATGTAGTAGTTGCTATTTATAGCACATCTTTTTATTTATAGTAAGTTTTGAGAGGCTCAGAGAGGGACCCTTGCTATTTTTAAAAATGGGTTATGGTCATATGTGGCTTGATCATGTCAGCTCCCAGTTCAGACAATGTGCAGAGATGATGCATAATAATGGAGATATTAATATTTGTTAGCCGGAAAGACTACTTTATGTTGTCATGTATTAGTTATGTGGTCCCGTCAACAATTAGTTATTACCGAAGGGCAGTTGGGTTGGGCGGTGACGTTTGGTCACACCCCTTCGGGTAGATAAATATGTACCACCTACGGGTGAAGGATTTATTTATTATTATCATGATGTGAATGTACTCATACGTTGGAATGATTAATGAAAGCATCTATTATTCTCTAATATATTTTGTGTTTATTATATTTCCTGTACTATGTCTATGCAATATTAAGTTTACCCCAGTGGGCAAACATTTGGCGTCGTTGCCAAACGAATCTGGGGGGCTGCCCCAGGACCACGCAGGGGCGCTGCCCCTCGACCCCGCTGGGGGCGTTGCCCCCTAGACTCCCATTTTAATTTTGAGGTATAGTACAATTGTGAGTTGGGGCATTGGAGGCACGAGAAAATTATCTAGTTCAGTTATCAGCCTTTGGAGAGTGTGACCAGTTGATGAGACCCGGAGCTGCTACATGCATGGAGTGTTTGCACGCCAGAGGTAGAGAGAGCACTGGAGCAAGCCTTTCAAGAGGGGTACTATGCTTTGAGGTGCTCACAATAGGTTTTGGCTGGACGTGAGGCTGCCTTGGTGGATGCACAGAGAGCTCGGGAGGAGCTGACCACCTGGTTGGAGGTAGTAGAGTGACGCTTGGCTCAGCGTACCCAGGAGTTGGAAGCAAAGAAGGCGGCACGGGTGGCTATCGAGGTCATATTGGCTCGGGAGACAGTATCGTTTGAACAAGAGTTAGTGGAGGCTACAACTGAAAAGTGTGTTTTGGGAGACAAGTTTGGTGTAGGGATAGGAGGAATGTGATGTGAAGACGACACTCTAGCTTCTTCAGGGACACCCCTCCGCCCCTTCTTCTCAGTGATTTTCTTATTCTATGTAGTGTATTTCATCTCCCTTTTGTTGTGAGTCGCCGGAGACGACTTTCTTTTTTGGGGGGTATGATGTTAGCCAGAAAGACTACTTTATGTTGTCATGTATTAGTTATGTGGTCCCGACGGGAATTAGTTATTACTGAAGGGCACTTGGGTTGGGCGGTGACGTTTGGTCACACCCCTTTGAGTAGATAAATATGTACCACCTACGAGTGAAGGATTTATTTATTATTATCATGATGTGAATGTACTCATACATTGGAATGATTAATGAAAGCATCTATTATTCTTTGATATATTCTGTGTTTATTATATTTCTTGTACTATGTCTATGCAATATTAAGTTTACCCTAATGGGCAAACAATATTTATCTGGCCAAAATAAATATTAATAATTTTGGGCTTATATTATTAAGTTATAATATAATTTTATATTATAACTTAAGTCACTTAAGTGAAGGGTCAAGTTATCATAGATGGGGCCAAGTGAATAATTAATTTTAAAAGAATTATTTGTGCACCAACTATGGAGTTTTAAGTGTAAAAATAAAAAAAGTGGGAATATATCTTTTATCCCACATTGGCCAGGAAAGTGTTTGAGCTCTCACAAGAAAAGAATAGAAGGGACTTCAAAGCTCATTCTCATGCAGATATATTATGTTTAAGCTTTGATTGAAATTTCTTCTCTGGAGCATTGGAGTTTGTGAGAAACCAAGGGTTTCTGCAGGTTTTCAAGCTTATCGGCATTGGAGAGCGTTGCATCTTCTTTGTAGCAGCAGTCAGAGGGTGTGAAATGTTCGTCTGATATTGCTAATCGGGTTGGCTTCATTCAGGAGTCATCATTGTGCTGATTGGAGGGATTATTCGTAGATGTTATTGATAGATTGGAGGCATATTCTCATAGCAGATTGAGAGCATCGAATTGAAGAATTATTGGTTGTTCATGGTTGTTCAAAACATTTCTTTTTGCTGGTTATTCATTTGCCCTACCCTCTCTTCCATACTTGGTTCGATTTTGTTGAAGGAGGCACCAAAAAAATTAGTAGGAATTCCTAAAAGGGATGCCTAGCTAAAACACAATGATTGATATCATCAGTTTGGAGATTGGTTGCTGATAGAAGGAGATACGAGCTGCTGTATGCTTGCTTTTTCGGCTAGCAAGGGTTCCAAAGTAATTTCTACAATGAAAATGGGTATGCTTTTTAATGTAAAACATTCTTGTGCTATGTATTGAAGGAAAGGTAATAAAGATTGTCTTCTATGCCCAAAGTATTGTTAGTGTTAATTTTCAGAAGTTTTATTTCAGCATATGTATTGCTTTTTATGTCAAACCATCTCAAAAACACAAAAAAATTGGAAAACAATAAAAAACCAAAACAAGCATAGTCAGTTTAGCAGTTAGAGCTTTGAAGGGTTCTTATAGAGTTGCATCAGCATTTGAGGAAGTTGCGTCAACTTCCTAGGTGGCAACATCAACACTGAGGAAGCCACGTTTTTCTTTTTGGACGGCTGCATTGTCATCTCTTGTTGGCAACCATTCAAATATTCCCTAAGGTGCATTTTGACTTGGAAATATTAATAAACAAATAGCTTATATTTGTATGTTTGCAAAATTCAATTCGTTTGCAATTAGAATGGTGAATTTGGAATTGTGTTCTAAAAGTTTTAAAATTTCAGTTGCATATCTATATGACGGAAACCTCAAAAAAAATTGCAGAACTTCAAAAAAACAAAAAAAATATAAATTCTTTGGCTTAGAGCCCACAGGGCTCTTTATAGTGGTATCAGAGCGGTTTCCTGCCAGCTTGCAGGGAATTGGGCTTCAACATGCACTACACCTGCAAAGTTTATAATTCTCCACCTTGTGATTGAGAGGCTGAGATACAGTTTGGCAACGTTGGTGACAGGGGTGTTGGTGGTCCAAAAGGTTCAGCTGGTATAGGTTATAGAGATGTTAACACTAATTCTAGTATTGACAGAGAGGTCAGAGAGACTTTCAGAAACCTTGCAGAGGGTCAACAACGTGTTGTAGTAGTTGTCTAATACGTTGCAGCACATCGCACTTCGTAGAGGCCATAGTAGAGACAAAGGTACTAGGAGTGATTCTGTTAGCTCACACAGGTCTAGGGAAGATGACAGGTTTAGAGCTGGTGACAGAATTAGAGCCAAGGACTGGGCCAGATTTGATGACAGAACTGGACATACAGGTATTTATGATAGGCTATAGCGGCCTACTTTTCTGAGACCTGATATTGACACGATTAGTACTGAGGCTAAGGCCGCGCCATTTGTAGATGATGTTGTTGCTCACTATGCTGAGTGGGATGCCTTACCACACGCTGTCAAGAAAAATCTGAACTTTAATAGATTCCTTACACAGAAGTGTGAGCACACTAGAGGTAGGCCAACACTTGAGAGATAGAGGCCTAGACAAATAGATTTATGTGAGGCAGCCAGCAAGATCACCTTGACCCATTTTGATGGCAGTGGCAAGGTTATAGCACGAGCTTGGGTTCACAAGCTCGATACTTACTTAACATTGCATCCCATGACTGAGGAGGATGCCATTCGCTTTCCTGTGCTGCACTTGGATGGAGTAGCTCATGATTGGTGGTACCATGGGCTATTGTCCTTACGACATGATTAGATCGTTTACTATCAGGAGTTCATTGATAGATTGATAGAGCGGTTTGATAGGAAAGACCCTGAGACTTATTTCAGAGAGTTGGCTCAGTTGAGACAGACAGGTGGCCTTGAGGCTTTTATCAGCGAGTTTCACCGGTTATCTGTGATGATTTATGACATTTTTGAGAGGAGAGTTATGCTTTTTATTGAAGGCTTGGTTGAGCCACTTAGAGGGTGGGTTAAGTTTTTGGATTCACCTACCTTGCAGGAAGCCATGAAAAAAGAAAGGAATCTTGAATCATCTACATCACGAAGCAAGTTTGTTTCAAGACCTAGTACTTCATCCTATGATAAGGCAGCTCCTAAAAAAGATGATAGAGCTGATTTTAAGTGTCCTATGGCAGTCCCTTTAGATCAAGAAACTTGAAATGATCTACGGAGGAATAAACTATGTTTTCATTGCAGAGGACCTTACGATGTAAATCATGATTGTCCTCTGAAGCCTAAGCGTAAGAATAAGATGATGGAGTGGCTCTATGATGGTTAGGATAATTCCGATTTACCCGGATAGCCAGCTGATTATGAGCATGATACACATGAGGCTTCAGGTGATGGTGATGAAGAGGTAGATGATTCTAACTTCAAGGTTGTTTACCTTTCTATCATGAGAAAGGAAGGTGCTTTTAGGATGCGTGGACTCTTGGCAGGGCAGCGTGTCATTGCTCTCTTTGATACATGTGCTACACATAATTTTATTGATTCACGTTTGGTTGCCAAGAGAGGGTTTAAGACAGAGGATTTTGAGGAACTTAGAGTACAGGTGGCTGATGGTTACACTCTTAAGTGTAATAAGTTGATTTTTGAGCTTCCCGTGAAATTGTTAAGGCAGACTTTTATGTGGTAGACATGGGCAACATTGATATAGTACTTGGTATGAGGTGGTTGCATACTCTTAAGGACATTTACATTAGCACTAAGAGGAAGGAGATGAGATTCATTAAGGATGGCAGAACACACATTCTTCAGGCCATTCGAAATAGTGATCTGAAGCTGATTTCTTTCAGCCATATGTAGCACTTGTTACGGAATGATCACATAGTTGATTGGGCAGCAGAGTGCAGGATGTTGCCTACATTGGATAGTGTAGACAAGCCAGCTTATCATCCTAATATTCAGCAGCTTAGAATTAAACATTGTAAAGTTTTTAATGACTTACCACATGGCAGACCACCAGATAGAGGGATTGAGCACATTATTGAGTTAGAAGAGGGCACTAAGCCCATTATGATTACTCCTTACCGGCACCCTAAGAGGCTTAAGGATGAGATTGAAAAGACCATACAAGAGTTGCTAGCTATGGGACATATTAGGCTGAGTAAGTCTCCTTTTGCTTCATCAGTTGTTTTGGTGAAGAAAGACGGAACACTCAAGATGTGTATAGATTACCGGATGCTGAATAAAAAGACTATTAAGAACTGTTATCCTATCCCTCAGATTGCTGAGCTCATTGATGAGTTGCATGGGGCGCATTACTTCCCCAAGATTGACTTGAGGTCAGGGTACCATCAGATCAGAGTTAGAGAGCAGGATGTGGAGAAGACAACATTCAGGTGTTATTGTGGCCACTATGAGTTTCTAGTCATGCCCTTTGGCTTCACTAATGCCCCTGCCACATTCCAGTCTACTATGAACTATTGGCATCACCAACCGGTAAGCTCTCTACCGGTCCAAGTGTTGTCATTGATTGGCAAAAGAGGATAGAGATTTGTTGTCTCTATTTTAGAGGCTATGAAACTAGTCACTACACTAAGCATCACCAACCGGATAAAGCACTCAGCAAAGAAGAGTGTATCCTAGTATCAACCAAGGACCAACCTCAACCGGTATAGACAAGCACAAATAAAAACATATCCAACTAATGTCTATAACACAACTGAAACAGTGCAACTGGTAATCTGCCACACCAAGGGCATGTACTCGGTAAGCTAAGAAAGAGACATTCTAAGACTCTTACCTGTTTATAGCATGAAGAACTCAACCGATATATTATAAGACTCCAGTATGAACTGAGGAAGTCATAGTCAACTGTCTGTTCCAACCAACTCTTCTTGACCAGGATTTATTGCAGTAAATCCGAGTGATCTTGAGTTGTCTTGGTAATCGGTTTGAGGCGCAGGTAAAGGATTTAAAGCCGTTTCTTGAGGGGCAATTGAAGGATTTAAAGCCGGATTTAGTGGCTTTATATTGAAGTGTTATCTCTTGTGAAGAAAGGTTGCTTGACACGCAACTGTTGTTTTCTTCATGTAGTGGATGAAGCCAGAGCTTGCATCGGATGCTTGCTTAGAGAACAAACACTTCACTAAGTGATGGATTCGTTGGATCTCAGGATTAGGTCATGCATTTGAGGCGCAGTCAGGGCAACAAAACTGAATATATTCTTATGTTTGTTGAGAAGAAGATTTGCCTTCATTCTGCCGGGAAAAAGAGTGAACCTATATGCTACAGTAGCAAGGGTTAGAGAAGTAGCAAGGGTTAGAGAAAATCGACAAAGAGATAATAGGTTGTGCAAGGCAGCACAACAATAGTTGAGAATACTCTTGTGTTAACCGGTGATAATTCTCAATAGAGCACAAATAGAGATCACATCTGGCTGAGCAGAGCCTTCGGTAAAGATCTTGATTCTATTGTTTTCCGGAAAACTACAATAGACAAATCTCAGTATTTGGGTGGACTCTAACAAGTCCCTTGTATCAAAATCCCTTAACTGGGTGATATCTTTGAAGGTGTTTGAAGTCCCTTAACCAGGTAGGTCATACAATACCTTATTGTAACAAATCCCTTGACCGGGGCGCACCTAGCAAGTGCGTTTTATCTCTTGACTGGGTAGGCTTTTCACAGGGCATACTTCAGAAGAGTACAAATTTTGTGAGGTCTCCTCACACTGTGGTTTTCACCCTAATCGGGTTTCCATGTGATAAATCTGGTGTCACTTTGTGTTTGTTCACTTGCTATTTTATTTGCTTAGAACTGCTTGTTTTTGTGCTGCAAGATTACTTCACTGGATTAAAGAAAAAAAAGATTTTTCAAAGTGCTGATTCACCCCTCCCCTCTTAGCACCGGTTGGGACTGTCATGAACAGGGTTTTTTATAATCAGTTGCGGAGATTTGTTCTGGTTTTTTTATGACATACTTGTTTATAGTAAGACTTGGGATGATCACGTAGCACATCTGGATGCAGTGTTGGACATTCTTGGTAGGGCTTCCTTGTATGCCAAGGACTCCAAGTGTGCTTTAGGCATGACTGAGTTGTTGTATCTGGGACATATCATTAGTGGAGAGGGAGTTCACATGGAACCTGACACAACTTTGGGGGTTCATTAGACTATGTGCTTTCTACCGTAGATTTGTGGCAGGATTCTCTGGACACGTGACTCCCCTTACTAATCTAACTCGTAAGGGTGTGTTTGAGTGGACTACTTAGGCACAGGATTGCTTTGAGAAGTTTAAAGAGATTATGATGTCATGCCTAGTTTTGGTGTTGCTAGATTTCATGAGGCCATTTGAGTTGCATTGTGATGCCTCAGGTGAGGGCATTGGAGCAGTTCTTTCCCAGGATCGTCATCCCATGGTTTTTGAGAGTAGGAAGCTTAGGGGTCCTGAGAGATTATTTAGTGTATATGACAAAGAAATGTTGGCCATTATGCATGCGTTGGCCAAATTCAAGCAGTATTTAGTTGGCAGTAAAATTTGCATTAAAATAGATCACAATAGCCTAAAGCATTTCCTTGGTCAGCGGGATCCGAATGTGAGACAACAGAAGTGGGTCAGTAAGCTACAATCATATGATTTTGATATCACCTACATCAAGGGTACTCATAATGTAGTGGCTGATGCCCTTTCACGGAGACCCCACTTGTGCATGATTATTGAGATAGTCGAGGATTAGAGACACTTGATCATCGCAGAGTATGCTCGAGATTAGTGAGCAGCTGACATTGTTGATGGTAGCATACAGGACAATAGTTATACCCTTGCAAATGAGTTAATCATTTATAAGGGAAGGATCTATCTAGTCCCAGGATTAGGTATCAAGTAGATTACTTTTCGAGCCTTTCATGATTCGCCATTGATTGGACATCTCGGGTTCTTCAAAACCTATAGACAGACTCAGGAGAGATTCACTTGGAAGGGCCTAAAGTCAAATGTGCAACAGTATGTTCGAGAGTGCTCTGTTTGTCAGCAGAACAAATAGGAGCATACCTATCTTGCAGGGTTGCTGCAGCCACTTCCCATTCCTAAGCGGAAGTGGGAATGTTTGTCTATGGATTTCATTGCGGGCTTGCCGAAAGCCCAAGGTAGAGATTGCATTTTTGTGGTGGTGGATCGACTCACCAAATATGCTCACTTCTTTCCGATCACCACCACTTATTTAGCTGTTCAGATAGAAGAGTTGTTCTTCTGGGAGGTGTTTGGACTACATGGTGTAATATCCCCAATCTAGTAGGTTCCTGTAGCTGGGCATGGTCAGTTCATCATTGCGATCCTCGTGAGCTGACAGTTGGATTTGAGGGTCTCTGTGATAGTCTTGCTATTTATAGAAAGTCTATTCTGGGGTGGTTTCTATTTTTGGCAGTGCAGTGGAGGCTCAGGGAGTTGAGCGTCAAGAGCATTTAATAAAGCTTCTTCTTGGAACTTAAATAGCTATTTGCATATGGAGCTATTAATTAATGACTTATGAGTTTATTGTTCTATTTAACTGGTGTGTTGAGGGAGACTCTTAAGTGAAAAGAGACTCATGAAGATTTCGGTTTGGAGTGTGTTGAAGAAGCTAAGCTTGCTTTTAATTGTTATAAAAGCAAAGCCTTATTGAATTTCAAAACATCTTATTATGCATATTTTGGTGAAATTGAAAATGGAGAAGCTTGTCAAGGGTTTGAATATGGGAATGAAGAAATGATAAATTTCTTCAAGCTACATCTGCACTAAGAATTGGTTGAGAGTGCCAATAAATAGTGTCTATTTATTTTGATTATCGTTTGCAAAGGAATTGGATTTTCTGGTTAAAATCGTACCAAGAAATTACTTTCAGGTCACAGCAATTTCATACTGGCTGCGTGTTATTTGAGGCTGTAGCGGCTACACACTTCAATTATTTTTAATGCTATATTCAACGTCTTCAATAGGGGTCTGCGGTTGCTTCAAATAAGGCACGATTTTGATTGTTGGAGTATCATCTTGCACTAGTTCAGCACCATCAATTGAGAATCGTGGGTCTCTAAGAGCTGTGAATTTCTCCAAAGGAATCACATCAAGTTTAAATTCGAATTCCAGGTTCCCAAAAACACTTTACATTAAAATCGCTGCATATATAGTTGTTTGACAATAATGTTTCAAGGACAAATAATAAAGTGTTTTTGCTAGTAATTAATTGCATTGCAATAGTCAATTTCCTAGCTTGTTATTTAAATTTCATGTATGGTCAAAATATTAAAAAAACATATATCCGGAAATTATAAAAACATTGCAAAATAATTCAATAAAACAAAGTCTTCAGCATTGAGCTAGCAGGGCTCTTTACACATGGTTTACCCCGGACTATTGTGAGCGACCGTGATAGCCGTTTCACGAGTCATTTCTGGTAGGACCTTTTCATGTTGTGTGGGACAGAGTTGACCCCGAGTACCAGTTACCACCAACAGACTGATGGTGAGACTGAGATTGTGAATAAGCGGGTGGAAGGCTATCTGCGGAATTATATTTCATCTTAGCAGTGGGCTTGGGTAAAGTGGATACATTTATGTGAGTATTGTTATAATTCCACTCACCACATGACTACTCAGATGTCTCCATTTCGGGCTCTGTACGAGTATGATCCCCCTAGTTTCATGGACTTGTGCAACGACAGTTGGGTACCCAGTGCAGGTGATTTGTTACAGGATAGCCAGGACATTATGAGGACACTGAGGGATAACATTCAGAGAGCTCGAAATCAGTAGAAGCAGTATGTTGATCAGAGGAGGATTGCTCGTTCCTTTCAGGTGGGTGATATGGTTTATTTGATGTTACAATCTTACCGGTAGTCTACCATCAGGAAGAGTGGAGCCGAGAAGCTCAAGCCCTGCTACTATGGTCTCTTCTAGTTAGTGAGATGCATGGGTGAGGTTGCTTATAAGTTAGATTTGCCATCTGGCAATAGAGTTCATAATGTATTCCATGTATCGCGCCTCAAAAAGGCTTTGGGCCTTCATGTTGTTCCATCTTCCACCTTACCCCCTCTGGATGATGAGGGTAGATTGGAGTTGATCCCTAAGGCTATTCTAGATACTAGGGAGAGGCATTTGTGCCAACGGATCATCAGAGAGTTTCTACTGAAGTGGCAAGGACTTCCAGATGAGGATGCCACTTGGGAGCTTGAGGATATACTTCAGCACCCTAGACTGTGATTGCTTGAGGAAAAGCAATCTTGGGGAGGGAGGACTGTAATGTCCCCATTTTAGCAGGTTCCTACAGCTTTGCATGGTCAGTTCATCATTGTGACCCTCGTGAGCTGACAGTTGGATTTGAGGGTCTCTGTGATAGTTTTCTATTTATATTAAGTCTATTTTGGGCGGTTGCTATTTTTGGCAGTGCAGTGAAGGCACGGGGAGTTGAGTGACAGGAGCATTTAATAGTCTTTTTGACGGAGCTTCATATTTTAAGTTGTTTATTAACTCTATCTTAATAAATAACTCTATCTTTATTTTTTAATTTGAAGGTGTGTGAGAAGCCTCTTAAGTGAGAAGTGTATTGGAGAAGCTACACTTCTTTCATGTTTTAAAAGAGCTTTTTGGGAGAAAATAGAATTCATTCATGACTTAACTTTTTTTATTTTATGGTGAATATTGTTGAGGAGTTCTTTCAACTAGGGTTGAGCATTGATTTCTCCCCATTTTTACACTTTGAATCACTGGATTAAGCGGTGAATTGTGCTCTGAATTCTGAGAAGTAATTCTGATTTCATGGGTTGCAAATTTGGTGCTATTGTAAACCAAATTTGATTATTATTGAGCATCCACAGTTCAGCTTGTGGCTCTTATGCTGGTGCAATTTCTCCTAGATGCTCATGTGGTGAATTCAAGAGGCTGCAATATTGAATTAGAGGCTGCGTTCAATGCAAGAGAGGCTGCGATAATTTTTCTTGGTGGCTGTGTAAGTCTGAATTGAGCCATGTTTCATATTCCTTAGCTGCGGTAATCATTATAGGGAGCTGCATCAATTTCCTAGGTGGCAACATCAACACTGAGGAAGCCACGTTTTTCCTTCTGGAGGGCTCCATTGTCATCTCTTGCTGGCAGCCACTCATATATTCCCTAAGGTGCATTTTGACTTGGAAATATTAATAAACAAATAGCTTATATTTGTATATTTGCAAAATTGAATTCGTTTGCAATTAGAATGGTGAATTTGGAATTGTGTTCTTAAAGTTTTAAAATTTCAGTTGCATATCTATATGACGGAAACCTCCATAAAAATTACAAAACTTTCAAAAAAACAAAAAAAAATATAAATTCTTTGGCTTAGAGTCGGCAGGGCTCTTTACATGTAAGGCATAGGATTTAGGAAGTTTGGACAAAGAGATGTGATTCAACACTTGGTCAAATTGTGAAGATGAACTTGAGTTGGAGCCCAAGAAGACCTCAAATCCGACCTTTAATTAGGGCTCCAAACTCATGTGGAAGACAATTTATGCCCAACAATTAAGTGAAATTTGTGGTGCCAAGCCAAAATTGGGTAAGTTTTGAGTGGAATCCAAGTAATGCAATGAAATCTGATTTTGGAGGAGAAATGAAGTAAGAATTGTTTAAACACTTAGAGAAGTTTTGATGGTCTTTTTTGAGCGAGTCGAAAGAAGGTCGAAATCCCGACCTTCTTGGGGTTCCAAAGCCCAACACCCATGGAAATTCTGACAATTCTCGAAGAAAAACCAAAAATTCAGATTTCTAAGTGATATGTGAAAGTTGGATGAGGTGACTAAAGTTGCCCAACTCCAATCAATCTCCTCCCAACTTCAAAGCTTGTCCAAGAGATGATCATTTTCCGCCATCTTGAATCCTGTCCGAGAGCATGACATTTTCTGCCTAGACACTTGCCCAAGACCACTACAAATTCTGATCTGGTTAGAACTTGTCCAAAGACACCTCAATTTATAATTTAAGCTAGCCCAAGGGATGGTCATTTTGTGCCTTGCACTTGAGAAATCGCAACAACCTACTTGATTTCGCCCAAGGGTTTGCAGTTGCCCAAGAAGGGTATGATTTCCAAACTTGTCCAACAAACTGAAAATTCACGCCATGGCAAGGTTTGATGAGAGCCCCTAGAAGCCGAGATTTTCGCTCAAGTCAAGGTGTAGGAGTTCGAGCAAGAGGTGAAATCCACCAAATACATAGAGTTTGAGCCCAACTAGAAGACAATCTCTGCCATGGTTGGTGCCCAACTAGAGGGTGATTTCTGTAAGATCTTTTGGCAAGAGCCCAACAACATGAAGATTCTTGCAAGTTTTGTGGCTAGATGTAATGTCCCTATTTTTTTGCAGGTCATTGATCTAATGGTGCCAGGTCATTATTGTGATCCTTGTAGTCTGGCGAGGTGTTTAGAGGGTCTTTGGTGTGAACTTGCTATTTATAGTAAGTCAATGGATAGTTCCGATGAGCTCAGATGAGTTAGAGGAGTTGAATGATGCTCTCCGTTTTCATTTCTGGCTTCCAGTTTGGGCTCCAAGAATCTTGGAGAGAGCGTCTATTTTTAGTAAGTCACCCCGTCAAGTTCATTCATCATCTTTCATCGTGTGGATCAATCTTGTGCAGACAGATTTCGATTCGGACGCTTCTTCAGTTGTTTTCGCAAGATGGGTGGTTTATTAATATTGTTTAATTAAATTTGCTAAGGTTGCCATTTTTGTTGGTATTATACACTGGATACCTTAGTGTTATAGCTCGTTGGAACTAGGATGAAAAGTTTTAAATCTTGGGCACAAGAAACAAGGACCTTGCGTGTCATAATTTCATGATATTGGTGAAAAGGCTGTTTTTGGAGCCAAATAAATTAATAAATTATATTATTCAATATGTGCCTAAGTATAAAAAGTGTTTTAAGTGAAAAGTGTGTGAGAGAAGACACTTTTGAATTATAAAAGCAATGCTTTGTGAAAGGAAAATCATGCATTGTTGAATTATGATTTTATTGAAGTTGTGAGAGAGTTTACTCGGGTAGGGTTTTGAGGACTGATTCCTCTTTTGGCAATTTGAGCCATTACAGGTTGATGGTGAATTTTGCAGTTGTAGTTCTGATTCTGAATTTTAATCCAATGCTAATGTATATTGGAATTTTGAGAAGTTTGTTGTACAGGCAAATCAATTTATTCATTCTGGGATTTGATTTGTCTTCTTGTTGAGGATTAGAATTGATTAGGGAATCTACAATGAATGCTATAGGTTGGGAGTTGAAAGACAGAATTCTGTTCCAAAATTCCTAAGTGTAGCCGTACGGAATTAAAGACTTCATATTTTTCCAGCCTATCGTACGCCATCAATTCAGGCATGCTGCGTGAGTTTTTTTCTTTGGTTGGATGGTCATGTGATGCTTATTGGGTGAAGGTGATAAATGTTTGGGAAGAAATGTGCATAGCAGGAGCTATTTGAGATTGAAAGGGCTTGCGTCCATTTCCAGATTTCATTATTTGCAGCCGGGTTAAAAAATCAGTCTTGTGATAATTCAAAGATTCCCATTTGTTACAGCCAGCCGTAAGTTTCATACACCTGCAGCTAGATTCATTTTAAAGTGTCAGGTTAATTTGTTAGTTGTAGTATGAAATCAGTTATAATAGTTGCTTTAATTCTGATATTTGTAAGCAATTCAGTGGTGTTATAATTTCTGATATCATTCTAATAAATGATGAAAATCTGAAAGTGTTCATTGAATTTCAAAATTATTGTTCATATATTCTGAAAGTTATTTTAAGTGCAATTAAATTAGAGAGAGCCAAGCTCTTTACAGTGGTATCAGAGCTATTTTCCTACCATCCTGTGGGGTCTGGATTCATTTATTTTCTAAAGTATTTTAAAAGTGACCAGCACTTCCATTTTTCCTAGCTATGGATAAATACAAGAGATCCAGTTCTGGAAGTCGTCATAGCAGTAAGGGAAATAGAGCAGAATTAAATGCTTTAGTAGAAAGCATGGAGAGACTTAGACTACATCAGTAGAGGTTGGCAGAGAGTTTTTCGGATCCAGTTACAGTAGATAGGGCAGCGAGATATATGGTCTCTACCTTTAGAAGGCCGACATCGAGTTTGCAGGGGAGAAGGCTAGAGTTTTCTCCTGACAGTTGTCTGTGATGCTGATGTTCCTACATCTAGTTCAGCACCTGCTATTCCCATTCGCAGTGCTGATGATGGATTTATTGCACCGAAACCAGTGGATGTTTCAGTGCCATTGGATGACAGCAGTGCTGAGCATCACTGGGTTGAGGCTCCCAGAGCAATCACTACGGATTGTACAGAGGCAGCTGATGTTGCAGTTATCACTGAGGGTTCAGATTCTTTCATGGAGGGAGTTATTATTGGAGATGTTTATGTCAGCTGTAGTAGTGTTGCTCCAGTTCAGGAGGCAATTGCTTCCTCAGATAGGACCGAGGCATGTACGGAGTCTCCCAGTGGTGAGGTTGGTGATTTGGGCATTACAGTGGGGTCAGTTGATGATAGTTCATGCTCTAGCATTATTGGTGCACAACTTGACATTGAGTCATGTGTGCAGAGACACGTGTCCGCAGATGAGATTTTAGCAGGAGATGTGGGAGCTAATAATATAGACACATCTGATGACACTTTTGAGGATGCTGTGAGTTGCATTGAGATGACACCCCCTGTGAGATGTTGGGTGATGACTACGAGGAGCCTATGAGCTCTGACAGCACAAAGATTTATGATAGCAGTCGCAGTGTGGGATCAGTATAGGAGACAGTGGTTTCTTCTTGTGTTGAGGATGTGTGCATGGAGCTTTCTGGTGATGACACTCAGGATGGGAGTGTTGCAGTTGATTTGGGCGACGTAGTTTCATGCCTTTGTATAGTTGATTCACATGACGACATTGAGTCGTGTTTGCAACCAGAGTTAGTAGAGGAGATGTGGATAGATGATGTGGACACTAGGATTGCAGATATCTCCGATGCTGAGAGCGAGGACGATGAGTGTTGTAGTGTTTCTAGCTTGCTATATTTGACTTTGGGTGTAGATTCAGCGTTGTCATATGGTGATGGTGGGTTCCAGGATTCTGTTACAGGGACTCACAAATGAGGACAGGGAAGCTTATGAGTGGCAGGAGTTTGTTACAGCCAGGGCTTCCACTTTTAGAGACGGGGTTACTTCTTTGGTAACTCATGAGGATGTGTCTCAGGATTTGGACTGTCAGATGGTTGCAGAGGACGAGGTAGTTGGAGATTGTGTTGAGTCAGATTCAACACTAGCTTCCTCGGGGTTAGATGAGGACGTGTCCGATGCCTGTAGTCAGTTTGTTGATGTGTACTCAGATGAAAGTTCACAGAGAGACGGGGATCTTGAGGGGAGTTTGTTGAATATAGCTTCCTCTCATAGTGTAGACAGTGCATTTGAGGTTGTTCGTAGGAGGCCTGTTGTGCAGAGTCATCATGTGACTAGCCAGTTGTGAGTTGATGAGAGAGATATTACTTCTACTCTCGAGCATTTTGATGCCGCTCATCAGTTGTTGGTTGTTTATGGTTGGGGTGCTCCTATGACAGATGAGGCCAGTGGTGGTTACCTCTCATTGACAGAGATTCATACTTTGCGTGAGGCTGTCAAGATTCTGAGACATAACTACTTACAGATGGTAGCCAATCGAGATCACCTAGTGGAGTGGGGGAGTACAGCTTATGAGGCACTGATGGACAGAGAGGAGGAGGTGAGTGAGCTTACCTAGGATCTCACAGCGACTATTGAGGTTTTAGAGGACACTCAGCGGGCCCTTCAGAAGTCGCAGATCCAGTTAGAGGAGGTGACCGTGGAGTTGGAGCATTTGCGGTCCACACCAGCCCCAGGCCCAGTTCGATTGCACATTGAGGTGGTTGGTGGTGAGTTTGCTCTTATGGTTGGTGTTGAGGAACCTGATGATGTGGTAGACACACATGTCCAGGATATGGGAGCTCTTGGTTCGGATGAGGTAGGAGTACCAGTGGAGTTGAGCTCTCAAGTTGATTTGCTTCCCTTAGTTGGGAGTGAATCTATTTCATCATCTCACATAGCTGATAGCATGGGACAGTTGGTTGTACCACATTTTTAGAGGGATCAGCTGTGGATTGCGGGGGAGCAAATTGACACTTTGACATATAATTTCTACTACACCGAGTCATTTATAGAGTATTTACTTGAGAGTGCAGATGTGCGACAGGATTCTTGGAGTGTCTGAGGGTACTCGCGTCCGAGGCTGTTGTGCTATGTGGAGGTTGGTAGGGAGGATTGTGGAGACTCTATCTACAATGCTTCCCCATAGGGATTACGAGGTTGGGTTTGTTGAGAGAGTTGCTCGAGGGCCTACCTATCCTACAGTTATGCGGAGTCAGAGATTGGAGCCATCTCATGACCCCTAGTTTGGTAATGATGAGCTATTGATAGAGATTGGGGTTTCTGATCGGCTGTATATGGTGGGGCATGTTCATCATTTGTTTTTTGACCCATAGGTAGAAGATTTCATCTCTCGCAAGGGTAGTTTGGCTCCTAGTCTTTATCATCCATTATGGGATGGGTTCTCGCCATCAGTAGTTGATGGGAGTTTTGGCTGCAAGTTAGTAGCAGGTGACTTGCAGAGTAATGGTGACTACAGAGATTATGCAGTGTGTGGATATCTGAGTCCTGGTACAACTTTGTTCAAGGGTATTCATCACTGTTGTGCAAATGGTCTACACACTTAGTTCAGGTCAGTTGGGAGCACAGGGGGAGTTCAGTGTGTATGGGATCTGAGTCTCCCATACATCTTGGTTTTTGATGATCTTGAAGTTCACTTCTTTTGGGATCCGGGCAGAGACAGATTCAGTACAGGAGTTTGGGTGAGTGGTTGTTTTGGGTCTATTTACAGAGTTATCCGATTTGTATTTTGGGTGATGTTACAGGAGCCTACAGTTGGTTTCAGTGGCACGGTATATTCTTTTCTATGGGATCCAGGTGCATTGTGATGTTTCTTGTTCCGATGATTGCTTGGGGACAAGCAATCTTGGGGAGGGAGGACTGTAATGTCCCCATTTTTTTCCAGGTCATTGATCTAATGGTGCCAGGTCATTATTGTGATCCTCGTGGTCTGGCGAGGTGTTTAGAGGGTCTTTGGTGTGAACTTTCTATTTATAGTAAGTCAATGGATAGTTCCTATGAGCTTAGATGAGTTAGAGGAGTGGAATGATGCTCTCGGTTTTCATTTCTGGCTTCCGGTTTGGGCTCCAAGAATCTTGGAGAGAGCGTCTATTTTTAGTAAGTCACCCCGTCAAGTTCATTCATCATCTTTCATCATCTGGATCAATCCTGTGCAGACAGATTTTGATTCGGACGCTTCTTCAGTTGTTTTCGCAAGACGGGTGGTTTATTAATATTGTTTCATTAAATTTGCTAAGGTTGCCATTTTTGTTGGTATTATATGTTGGATACCCTAGTGTTATAGCTCGTTGGAACTAGGATGAAAAGTTTTAAATCTTGGGCACAAGAAACATGGACCTCGCATGTCATAATTTCATGATATTGGTGAAAAGGCTGTTTTTGGAGCCAAATGAATTAATAAATTATATTATTCAATATGTGCCTAAGTATAAAAAGTGTTTTAAGTGAAAAGTGTGTGAGAGAAGACACTTTTGAATTATAAAAGCAATGCTTTGTGAAAGGAAAATCATGCATTGTTGAATTATGATTTTATTGAAGTTGTGAGAGAGTTTACCCGGGTAGGGTTTTGAGGACTGATTCCTCTTCTGGCAATTTGAGCCATTATAGGTTGATGGTGAATTTTGCAGCTATAGTTCTGATTTTGAATTTTAATCCAGTGTTGATGTATACTGGAATTCTGAGAAGTTTGTTGTACAGGCAAATCAATTTATTCATTCTGGGATTTGATTTGTCTTCTTGCTGAGGATTAGAATTGATTGGGGAAATTTGCAACGAATGCTACAAGTTGGGAGTTGAAAGACAAAGAATTCTGTTCCAAAATTCCTAACTGCAGCCATACGGAATTAAAGACTTCATATTTTTCTAGCCTGTCGTACGCCATCAATTCAGGCATGCTGTGTGAGTTTTTTTTCTTTGGTTGGATGGTCATGTGATGCTTATTGGGCGAAGGTGATAAATGTTTGGGAAGAAACGTGCATAGTAGGAGCTGTTTGAGATTGAAGGGGCTTGCGTCCATTTCCAGATTTCATTATTTGCAGCCGGGTTAAAAAATCAGACTTGTGATAATTCAGAGATTCCCATTTGTTACAGCCAGCCGTAAGTTTCATACATCTGTAGCTGGATTCATTTTTAAGTGCCAGGTTAATTTGTTAGTTGTAGTATGAAATCAGTTATAATAGTTGCTTTAATTCTGATATTTGTAAGCAATTCAGTGGTGTTATAATTTCTGATATCATTCTAATAAATGATGAGAATCTGAAAGTGTTCATTGAATTTCAAAATTATTGTTCATATATTCTGAAAGTTATTTAAGTGCAATTAAATTAGAGAGAGCTAGGCTCTTTACACTAGAGCCTAAACAACTATAGATTTCTGCTCAGAATTTGGTGTTTTGCACCCAAGGAAGGGCTATGTTCTGCCTAGCTTGCCCCACACCATTGTAAATTCTGACTAGCGCTTAATTTGCGCCCAAGTAGGGTTGAATTCCGCCCAAAGCTTGATGCTCTGCCCAAGGAGGCCCTTTTTTCCAAGAGCCCAAGAAGGGGTTAATTTCCGCCCATTAAATTTTTTATTTTTATTAAAACTCCGATTATAATCGGGTTGGCCCTCAAGGAATTTGGTGTTTTATGAGTTCATCGATTTGCAATTAAATGAAAAAACCATGCTGAGGTCGGCCTTCATGAAGAGTAATGAGTTTCAATTCAAATATAATTATCAATTAAGTCGGTTCTATTCATTAGGATGTGTCTTTTGGGGATGATGCTTGTATAAGTGGATTCAAGCACCTCAGTTTACACCCCAAAATAATTTGATCTATCAAATAAGAAGAGCAGACGTCCTTTTAGGGGTGAAATACTTGAAATAAGTGCATATCTGAACCAAGTAGAAGGCAAGTTTACCAAGGAGAATCAGAGTTAGAGGGAGTGAAATTGCAGATCTGAAATTGTAGAAGGCCTTCCAAGGGTTCAAATACTTGCAGTTCTGAATTTATAAACTCAGAATTTTCTTACCATAGCAACAAGGTATGCTTCACAACGAAATTGCAATGGGAATTCAGGGATTAGAAAGGAGTGTTGATTGTTTCTTTAGAAAATGAGAACTTAAATGAAAAATCTGAACTTAGCGTCTTTAGAATTGCATAGTAGAATCATTAAAATAAGGTTCTTAAGTGTAAGGAAATTCTAATCAATCTTGCCTTAAGGACTTTAGAGTTTAATATGCATTAAGATATCTTTAAATTAGAAAATGCAAGGATTAGGGGATGTTTCATATTACCATTTCATAGACTTAACACAATTATCTTCTTGTTGTGCAAGTTGAAATGCATTAGTAGTTCAAGATAAATGAGGTTTTTTCACTTCAAGATTTCAAACAAAATGAAAACAAGGACGATCTACAATGCCAAGGAAAGCATGGAAACTTCAAGTATCAACAAGTTGCAAGTCATTCATCAAGGGGACAAGCAAGGTGACGTTCGCGATCAGGGGTCAAAATGAAGATGCAAATCCAAGAACCAGATCAAGATGGAATTCAAAGAGCAAGTTGTACAAGGACCATGACCAAGTCTAAAAGTGGAGAAGATTATCACTTGGATTTTCTCTAGAAATGCAAGATCAATTAAGAATGATCCAACTATATGAAGAACCTCAACACTTCTACAAGATCACGACAAGATAAAATTCAAGTATTTCAAGATGAAGAACCTCAATGCATAGTTGAAAAACTTGGACTTGGCAATAACTCGGCTAACCCAAATTTTTTGAAAAACTTAGAGTCACCAACAATTCGGTGAAAGAATTGTCAATAAATCAACACTTTTATTGAACATTTGAAAATATATAATTTCTTAAAATATTCTTAAAAAAACACATATATACCAAATTTGTAGAACATATACTGATTTGAGATTTCAATCATATATGAATCAAATTTTTGAGTTTAATACATAGCAATTAGAATTTAGCAAATTAACATAGAATCATATGCGAAAAAACAAGTGCAATGTGTGAATAAAATTGAGTTCAATACATATCGAAGTCAAACTCCATGCAACAACTACAACTTCTGAATACATATTAAGTTCAAGTTTCAGTATCAATGAAAAATAGAAATCATAAATTGCGTCAACAACTAAAGCTCAAAAGAGATTGTTGCCCCTGGGTGGGTAGTGCTGAAGTAGTTGCAACATCCTCAACAAGTCCCTGAATAGGTGCCTCAACAGAAGCCTCTGATGGATGACCAAGCTCACATTCCTCCTCATGTGCTGCCACTTTTACATCCCATTCTTCTTCCTCTATTTCAAACTTAGCTAAGTGATCATTAGTCAAGAAATAATTCACATCCACATCATCACCATCAGGAGCAGCAACCCAATTTGCTGAATATGGATCAATGTCATCCAAGTCAAGTGCTTCATGTGAAGCCTACCCTTGCACCTTCTTTTCATGCAATCAAAGGTTGTACCGCACATAGACCAATTCATTCAAGAGCTTCTGAGTCAACCTATTGTGCTTCTTTGTGTGTATGGCCTTGAAAACACTCCAGTTGCGTTTGCAACCAAAAGCACTACATGGTTGGGATAATATTCGGAAGGAAAGGTTTTGAAGATTGGGTGTTGTGGCACCATAATCTTTCCACCACAGATTTGCAAGGATAAAAAGTGCTATTTATAATTTGGTAAAGATTCCAATAAATTTAATGAGCAAAATAAATGGTATAATAGAACTAAACGCATGTTCTTTGTTACCTAGCTGCAAGGTGTCTCTCCTACGTTTGCAATCAGGTGAAGAAAACAATGGCCCATCGGCCTTCTTATAGCTCTGTAACTCATCAAGTATGAGGTCTTGAAGGTTCTCATCATCAACTAATCTCCGAATATGTGTCTAGGCCAACCTGAACCTCTACATCTTCTCTGAAAGTGTTGGAGAAGTAAAACTCGGGGTTCAAATAGTAGGCAATAACATGAATATGTTAGAGTTGTCAGTTCCACCTTCAATCGATTATGCACCATATGGGTTCATATTTGGTCTTGTTTGACCCATACAAGTGTTGATTGGCCTCTTTGGCCCTATCCATGGCCTCATATAGATACCCCATGGGGTTTTTATCCCCATCCACCATTCGCAGAACCCTCACCAATGGTTTTGACAGTTGGACAAAAATTTAACAAAAATCAACAAATTGCAACATCTGAAAATTAAATAATAAATCATCAATCAAGGTTTGAAAACTTACATTGATGATCTCCTGCATCATCTTGGCAAATCTAACATCAAAATGTAATGTACTGTTGTTGTACGACTTCCCTATTCTCCCTCACCGTAGGACCAAATCTTTCTACCATATGACCATAAGGCAATCCTCTCCCTTCGAATACTTAGTCGCCCAACATGATCTTTCAAATGCAACGATAGGTTGGATCGCCACTAATAGGAAAGATCAATATTTAGAAACAATGAAGATATGCATATGCAAGAGACAAATTGCATTCAATAATGATAGCACTTTAGATTATATCAATAGATCTTCAATATAACAATTTCGGACCAACAGCCGAATACATATTTGTCTTTGAATGAAGACTTTCACAAACTTGACACATAATGCGAAATATTTGAACGATATTTTCAACTACAGACTAGTGTGAGGAATGACTCCCACCGAAACTGCGAATATAAAATAGGGAGGATCTTCCACCTCCGAAATTGCATACAACTACCTTCAAGCTTGAGCTTTCGGAAATAGAAAGAAGAGTCAAATACATTCCGTGATGATTTACAATGCCCAACCATCGCCTTATAAAGGCCTCCAAGAAGCGTCTAGATATTTACAATAGGCTGACATTAATAATTTATTTTATTACTTTATTAGTCAGGCCCCTTTATTTAATAATTAAATTAAATAAGTCCTTATGATATTATTTTAATTTTTTACTTAATTATTTAACCTAATTAAGATGCTTATGAAACTTCGGGACATCACTGTAATGTCCCTAACTAATTTTGATTATATATACCTGCAATCATGACCTTTTTATTAGTTAAGGATTTGTTTTTGAAATCTGATTAGTGTTTGATTGTATAATTTGCAATTTCGGAATATATTAGAGTGGACAAGGAAACTTTCCATGGTTACTTTCCCTCCTAAAACACACCTTCCTTATAGATAGGATAGATCGGGAGTGGACAAGGAAACCCGGTGTAGTTACTCTCCTCTTCTTATCATTCATTTTCTTCACATCATAATGGAATGGTAAGGCAGACATAGTGAGGTCCAGGATCAGTAAGCCTATGCAACCGGCCTACCCTCTTACCTACTCTCCTTCCTCTCACTATGATGAGAGGTGTCTTCATTAAACACTCTGCATCAAGGTGACGATGGAATTCATATCTCATACCATAAGGCAATGTGAAGGCAGACACAGTGGGGTCTTGACTCGGTAAGGCTAAGCTTCCAGTATACCATCTTACCTACTCTCCTTCCTCCCACTAGGATGAGCGATACTTATTCCATGATCTAAGTCAATTTATTAATGTTTATATCCCTATTACTCAGATGTACAATAGTTTGATGGGCGAGTTATTCTATCTTTATATCTATTTACTGTTTAACCTTTATGATTTATAATTTATTTCACAACATAGTCCATTTGTGAATTCATTCTGTCATATTCACACTTATTCTGATCATACGCACCTGTCATCTGTGTGCTTCTGTTGTCTTCCTGATGCATCTGTAAACTCACACTATTTCCTCATTCAGCACTGGTCAAAGATGGTAGAGTGGATGTCTTTAACTTTGTCTGGTATGTTTGCCTTCCTCTGGATCATTGGATAGTAATCTCTTGTAGCGTCAGCCTGTACGATGGGGTTGTCTAGATGATACGCTCTTCTGTTCGGAAGTCATTGATCCTTGAAACACTTAAGATTTCTCCCCGTAATTCCTTTCTCTTGTACGTCTCTGTTTTTCCTTCCTTAACTCGTGCACAGGACTCGCTATGTATAGCGTCGCTGTGTGATGCGGGAGTTGCTGTTTCATTGGCATCGCTTCAGTTGACGCTAATGATATGTATTTTAATAAACATTATAGTTTTATAATCATCGATTTATAATTATAACTTTTGAACTTATAATTATTATTAATATTTCATTTAATATTTAAATAAGTGTTCTCATTACGAATATACATGGAATATTTAACTATATTTTATAATTGATGTTTATTATATACTTAGGATATTATTATTATTACATAATACTTAATTAAAATGGATTTAATAACGATATTTATAATTGTCTATTATTATTACTTTGACATAATAATAATTATTGTTATCATATATTAAATTTAATCTTTAGTATTTTATAATCGATATCTTATTATTAATTATTGATAGTATAATATCCTTGAATTTTATTCATTTCATTAAAATATAATATTCATGTCATTGGTGGTTCATGACAATCACAAATCTTTTCCGCCCATAGATTGCTTGCCCTCAAGCAATCCGTCATCAAAGAGTTTGCCGACAAAGCTCCAAGATCCCAATCCAAGTGTGGAAGTTGGTAGAAATGTCCGTTGAAATCTCCATGCTGCTTCAAAATCACATGCACAAGTAAACCGCCATCAAGCCTCTGCTGCGCCACTCTGATATAACATTGCCATGTCCGGAGTCATCGGGATCCCAAAGAAGCTTATCATAAAACACATCGATGCTCTGATCCAAAGCCTTCATGCAATCCTGCTTATCAATCTCTTCTGGAATCTTATAGCTTAGGTGGACCTTGTTGTTTCCATGAGGAAGCCCCTCACATGGAGAGATTACAATCATGCACGCCTTATGCACAACTGAAGGATAAACTCTTTATTCAACCAAATGTAGTGGTTGCTCCTACAAACGATCCTCGTTCGAGTCCACATCACCAGGAGGCTAAACAACCACCGGTAGAGCTGACTCATTCAGAGGGTCATTAATAGAACCCACATTTCGATCAAGTTGATCGACGAGTGTTGGATTGATGAAATTTGTGGAATCATCTTCTTCACCTTTGCGGATGTCTTGAGGATTTAGGTGTTCCCCACTTGGAGGGACAACTGTTGATTCTTTCTTGTCCATATCATCTTGTTCCTGAAGTGGATCTGTGAGCATGTCTTTGTCTTTAGGATTTAAGGTGTTGTGTAGCCCATTGTCACTCTCCCACTTCAGGTTATTGTTGTAGACTCTATTTCCATCAAAGGATGGATACTTCATTCGCAATTCTATGTAATCCTTGAGAGATATTTTTGTCTGCCATCCACCATCAATCCAATCCTACTTGATCTGCTTCAATGACTCACCCAAAGTGAGCAGATGCATTTCCTGTTGCTCAATCCTGGGAAGGAAAATGGGCATCGTCGGTCTTGTATTGGTGTGATGTGTGCATGGTATGTCCCCCTTTGTTCTTCCCTTTTCCAAGAACTTGAGAGTCTCCTCAGTCTGCATTTGTCCTCTTGCTAGGGTCTAGCAAAGTTGTTGCTAACTTCTTAACTCCCTCAGCAAGACTGTCATAACCAAATATACATCTTCCATTCCATTACTCGGTGCCATGATTCGATCTCAATTACCTGACAGGTTGGCGAGACCACCAGCTCTAATACCACTATAATGTGCAGTTGTCATACGGCTTCCTTGTTCTCTCTCACCATAGAACCTCACTGTAGGACCACGTAGGACTGTAAGACCATAAGACTGTATCACTGTAGGACCTCATAAGCCCCGTAGGGCCATAGGACCGTAGAACCGTGGGCCCAAGTTGTTCTCCCCGTAGGACCAAGTCTTTCTATTGTATGGCCATAAGGCAATGCTCTCCCTTCAGATACTTAGTCGCATAGCGTAATCTTTCGAATGCAACGAAAAGTTGGATCGCCAGTAACAGGTAAGATCAATATTCATAAACAATGAAGATTTGGACATGCAAGAGACAAATTGCATTCAATAATGATAGCACTTCAGATTATATCAAATAGATCTTCAATATAACAATTTTGGACCAAGAGCCGAATACAGATTTTTGTCGAATACAGATTTGTCTTCGAATGAAGACTTCCACAAAATTGACGCACAATGTGAAATATCTGAACGATATTTCCAACTAAAGACTAGGGTGAGGAATGACTCCCATCGAAACTACGAATACATTATAGGGAGGATCTTCCACCTCCAAAACTGCGTACAACTACCTTCATCCTTCAGCTTCCTGAAATACAAAGAAGAGTCAACTACATTCTGTGATGATTTACAATGCCCAGCCATTGCCTTATAAAGGCCTCCAGGAAGCGTCTAGAGATTTACAATAGGCCGACATTAATAATTTATTTTATTACTTTATTATACAAGCCCCTTTATTTAAAAATTAAATTAATTAATTAAATAAGTCCTTATGATATTATTTTAATTTTTTGACCACTTAATTAATTAACCTAATTAAGACGCTTATGAGAATTGGGGACATTACACAAAAACAACCTTCTCTGCTTCACGCTTCTTGGCATAAGGACTCTCCAACCATCTCTTGCTCACAAACATCCACTTTAGGTTGGGTAATGTGGCTAATATGCTCTGCAAGGTGAGAAAATAGTAGCAAAGCATTTGACCCCCGATCACACAAGATCCTTACCATCAGTGTGCTCCCTCATAAGACTCAGGATCCATGTGTGGTTGTAGGTGTACTTTGTGATACTTCTTCCATCTTCAACCACTTTCTCTATGTCCTCAAGGAGCAAGTCAAGACAATGGGCAGCACAAGGGCTCCAAAATAATGTCGGATGCCTAGCCATCAAAAGTTTATCAGCCACCACATATGTAGTTGCATTATCAACCATAATCTGGATGACTTTACCCACTCCTACTGCCATCACCACTTCATCCAACATATTGCATAAAGTCTTTACGTTTTTCACTTGATCAGAGGCATCAAGTGATTTTAGAAATACTAGCTGTCTTCCTGAAGCAACTAAAAAGTTGATGATCGTCCTCTTCTTGCCATTTGTCCACCCATTAGATATAATGGTGCAACCATTTTGTTCCCAAATTCTTCTTTTCTCTCCCACAAGTCGACGAGTGTTTTTGACCTCATCCTACAATAACGACTCACTCACCTCATAATGACTTGGGGCCTTGAACCCCTTACCAAACATGGTCATTGTAGTGACTGTTAGAGATATGTAGCTTCGGTTGTATTACTCTAACCAATGTAATCAAATGTATAAGTGGCCTATCGGCCTTAAACATTTGATCTCTATCCTTTACAGTATACTGATCTGATTATCTGCTATGATTATGGTTATCATAATTAATCTCTACTATGCATGATTAATAATTAGTGACTTCATAATCATCGATCATGTATATATATTTAATAATAGTCATATTATTTAATGTATAGACATGAATGATTATATTGCAATGATTAATAATCATATTGTTGTTGAGTGTATCGATAATTTATATCAATATAAAATTATGAGTATTGCAGCAGATATATCGATCATGTAATTGTTAATGATATCATTGGAGACAGACTTGTTAATCACCGAATGACATTTGTTAATAGAAAGACATGTGAAACAATAAAGCCATGAAGATGATGGTGGATGCAATGAAATATCACATAGTTCCAATTATCTCCAAATTGGATATAGCCTATCACATGTTCACAACTTTAGAAACCATGTATGAAATAAATAACACAAGCAGGGCTCTTGCACTAAAACAACAACCTCACCACGTGAAAATGAACAAAGGAGAATCCATCACATCTTACTTCGCGAGGATAAAAGAATGAAGAGATCAACTATCCACCATTGGTCACACAATTGATAGAAAGGAGTTAACCATGTTAGCTCTTAATGGACTACCAACATCTTGGGAAACATTTATTCAAGGGATAAGTGCTCGATCTAAACTTGCTGAAAAAGAATCAAAACCTTAAGATCAACTAATGGAGGAGAATATCCCTTTGATAACTTCAAAACCTTTTGTAATAATGTTGGGATTAAGAGGGAGTTTAGTATTCCTTATAACCCTCAACAAAATGGGTGGCAGAAAGGAAAAATAGGACAATTGTAGAAGTAGTCAAAGCCATGATGCATGACCAAAACTTTCATACCTCCTTTTGGGCTGAAGCTTCTATTACTGTTGTCTATATTCAAAATAGATGTCCTCACTCCCTTTTGGATAACAAAACTCCTGAAGAAGCATTTATAGGGATAAAACCTGATATAGGCCACTTGAGAATCTTTGGTTGCCTTTTTTACATTCACATACCCAAAGAAAAGAGATCTAAACTAGAATCCTCAAGCAAAATGGGAATAATTGTAGGCTACAGTGAAATATCTAAAGCTTATAGGATTTATATTCTTGGACAAAAATTAATTGAACTAAGAACGTATGTAATCTTTGAAGAAGATGTTGCATTCAAAAGATCCAAAAACATTCATGAGATGGACATTGAAGATCAAGAGTCTCCTCAAAATTTGGAAGAGGATCATGCTTCTGAGATTCAGAGGGAGACCCATGAACTTATGAAAGATACTAATACAAATGAGCCTATGGATACCACTGATGGGCCTAGAGACATCACTGTGAACCGGAAAACACCTCTATGGGAAAGGAAAATGATTCAAGAGGCTGAAAGTTTTGCAGCACCTAAAGGAACCTTCAAGGAAAGTAAAAGACCTCATAGATACTCTAGCTATGTTGCCTTAATGAGTGAAATCATCAAGTTAGAACCTTCTAGCGTTGAGGAAGACTTCAAACTCCAAGTTTGTTAATATGCTATGATAGAAGAATATCAATCTATTCATAAGAATAATGTTTGGAACATTGTTCCTAGACCAAAGGATAAATCAGTGGTTTCATCTAGATGGCTCTTCAAAATCAAACATGTTGTAGATGGCAGTATTGAAAAATATAAAGAAAGATTTGTTGCCAGAGGATTTTCTCAAAAGGAAGGGATTGATTACGTGGAAACATTCGCTCCAGTTTCTTGATATACCTCTGTCAAGACTGTGATTTCTATTGCTGCATCAAAAGGATGGAAGATTCACCAAATGGATGTAAAGATTGCTTTTCTTAATGGCATAATAGAAGAGGAAATGTACGTAGAGCAACCTGAAGGATTTGTAATACATAGAAATGATTCTCATGTTTGCAAATTGAAGAAGGCATTAATAGTCTTAAACAGGCTCCTCGCGTCTAGTATGAGAGGATATATCATTACCTCTTAGGCTTGGGTTTCTCCAAGAATGATGCAGATCCGAATCTATACTTCAAGGTAATTAATGGTGAGATGTTGATTCTCATTCTTTATGTTGATGACTTATTGATTACATGAGAAGATCGTCTCATTACTAATTGTAAACAAGATCTTGCATCTAAGTTTGACATGAAGGATCTGGGTCTTTACTTCCTTGGGTTAGAAGTATGGTAGAAAGCTGATGGGTTCACTCTAAATCAAAGAAAGTACACTATTGACATTCTAAAAATGTTTGGAATGATGGATTGTAAACCTATGACTACTCCCATGGAAACAAACTTATATAAGTTAATAGAAGCTGCAACAAACTCAAACTTGTCAGATCCTACTGTCTACCAACAGATTACTGGGTCCTTGATGTACTTGGTCAACACTAGACCTGACATTTGCTATGCAGTAAATACACTTAGTTAGTTCATGTGTGAACCAAGACAATTACATCTAGTTGCAGCAAAACACATTCTAAGGTACCTGTGTGGCACAATTGGATATGGTCTTAAATATAATAATGTAGCTCTGAATTTGCTTGGATATACTAATTTAGATTGGGTTGGAAGTGTAGTGGATCAAAAAAGCACATCATGGTGTTGTTTCAACTTAGGATCAGTTATGATCTCTTGGTTTAGTAGGAAGCAATCCTTAGTTGCACAAAGTTCCACAAAAGCTGAGTACATTGCAGCATCCATGGGAGCTTGAGAAGCTGTATGGTTAAGGAAACTTCTTGTAGGATTATTTGGAAAATCCATGGATCCTACTATCATTCACTGTGACAACCAAAGTTGCATAAAACTTTTAGTGAATCCTGTGTTCCATGACAGATCAAAGCATATAGAAATTCTCTACCATTTTGTTAGAGACATGGTCGAGAGAAATGTTATCTAGCTAATATATGTTAGTACAAGTGAACAAACAACAGACATTCTCACCAAGACTCTCTCCAAGACAAAGGTTGAATACTTTTGAGGTAAGCTTGGTATGGTAGAAAATGTAACCTTATCTGAGATTGAGTCTCAGCAATGTTAATTTGTTGTACTAATATACTCTAAAGATGTTTAATGTATTAACTCTTTTATTGTCATGTATATGACTCCATGACTTCATGGGCCTCTGTGAACATTATTGAGAGGTGACGATCTTTCAATGATGAGCACTTGTATTATTGTAAGGTGACGATCTTACAATAATCACTTTATCTCTTAAGTAATATCAATTGAATGGTGGATATCATGATACTTGATATCTATGGATAAGCCACGATGAATGATATTACTGAGATATTCATGGTGCATATCATGTGACTTAATATCTGTGGATATGCCATGAATAGATATCCTTATTGTAGGTATCATGTGACTTGATGCATGTGCACATACCGTAGTGATGGACATAGATCAAAATATTGCCGATGTATCGGCGATAAGCTAACTTATCGCAATAAGTTTTAGGCCACGATAATCCACGTAAAGATATTGCCAACCAATATCTTGAAACATATCGCTGAAAAGTTGCAACTTATCGTCGATATATCGCCACTTATCGGCGATAAGTAACGAACTTCTCTTGCCAACGTTTGAATAAAACAGTGACGGCCCAACAAAGGGCCAAAATATTTTTTTTTATGCCAATTGAGGTTTGGAGAGGTTAGAAAGGTTTTGGAGGAGATTGGTCAATATTTGCAGCATTTTAGATCGATTTCTTGTGGATTTGAAGCGGATTTGAAGAGATTTTTCAAGCAAATTTAGATTCACAAGTTTTTAAAATTCTTTCCCTTTTGTTTTAAAGTCATTTTGTCTTGTATTAGTTGCATTCAAGTTTATACAAACTATATAATATCATTTCTCAAAAATTTCATATTTCCTTAAAAATTTCATAACCTTACACTTTTTTAGTTTTTTTCCTTCAAGTTTCAACTATGTTTAAACTTATTTAAAGTTTTAAACTAACTTAGTTCGTTTCAAAATTTCTTTACTAAATTTCTAAATTTGTGCACTCATTTTGTATGTGACGTGTAGTTTGATTCTTTATCAAAATGGAAAATAGGGATACCTCTACAACTGGGTCAGTTGCAAGGTTTTTCTGTGCCCCAGTAGATGCATGTCCATCGGGATATGTAGAAATGCACCCTAAAGGGGCTAGAGACAAGGCATGGGCATATGCTTTCGAAGGACCCGAATATAATACTGTGATATGCATAAAATGTGAAAAACTAGTTAGTGGAGGCATATCTCATTTGAAATACCACCTTGGAGGGATCACAAAGCGTGACACAAGGGTTTGTGACAACACCACCCCAGAAATAATGAGAAAGATGAATGCCTTTCTCGCTGCTGGAGAAGAGAAAAAGTTGCAAAGGGAAAAGACAAAATTGGCCACGAGGGCAGCCATTTCTGAATCGCAAGGTATCTCTCAATGTCTCCTTTTTAAGAATCATTTATTATTTTATAATCACCTCAACAGTTTAGATTTTTCTAAAGCCGAAAACAGTGATCATAATGAAATAATGTGGGTTGTGATTTGTAACCAAGTATCCCATCCACCCTTGAAGAAGATGAAGCAACACTTGAGGGCATAGTGGGCTCTCATCGTGGCCCACGGATCCGCAAATCTACCATTTCCTCGACTTTCACTTCCGTTGGTTCTAGTAGACCACCACCATGCACATCTTCTACAGATAATTTTTTTGTGCACAGAAACACATCTGGAGCACAACCATCGCTAGAGGGCAGTGGGTGGAACAACGATGTGCATCGGCAAGTTGACATTCAATGTGCTTATTTTTGGTATTTTAACATCCCCTTCAATGTTGCAGCAAGTTCCTATTGGCTGAATTTTGTGACAGGAATGATTGTAGTGAGAAAGGGCTACAAGGCACCTACTCCTGCAGACTTGAGTGGGAGGTTAGCTCACTTGTTTTAATTTTTAAATGTTTTACGGTTTTACAATTTACTTATTTTTGTTGAATGTAAATTTTTGTAAACAAAGTTGTGTACTTAATGTTATTTTTATTTTTTGCTTGTAGTTTGCTCAGAGATGTTTCTAGGGTCAATGATCTGGTAGAAGACCAAAAATTACAATGGAAACAATTTGGCTACTCTATACTTTCAGATGGATGGACTCACTTTGACGGAAGTGGGAAAGTTACAGCTAGAGCTTGGGTTCACAAGCTGGATACATATCTGTCATTACATCCCATGTCTAAGGAGGACGTTATTCGGTTTGTTGTGTTGCACTTGGATGGCATAGCCCATGACTGGTGGTACCATGGGTTGGTTTCATTGCACCATGATCAAATTGTTTCTTACTAGGAGTTTGTAGATAGACTGGTAGAGAGGTTTGACAGGAAGGACCCAAAGTCCTATTTCTGTGAGTTGGCTCAACTCAAACAGACTGGCAGTTTGGAGGCCTTCATCAGTGAGTTCTAGAGGGTTTCAGTCAAAGCAACGAGAATTGGAATCAGATCGGAATCAGCAAGGCCGAATCAAATCGCGAATCAGCCACGAATTGGCAAATTTAAAAAACCCTTGAAATTTAGAGATTTTAACAATTTAAAACTTATTTCATGCACCCTTTATTGAATATAACTTAAACACACTATAACATCATCAAATAGAAGCTAACATACATAAATAAGGAACATAAATGATAAATCCATCACATATGTTACACGTAAAATATAAATTGTAGCTGAAGTAAATAGAAATCATAGGATCATAATGAGTCAAATCATAGAATGTATGTAAGATGAAGATCCATGAAACGTATGTCTATCAGTATTTGTAAACAAAATGAAAAAACAAGGCTCTAGCTCAAGCCTCATCATCATCCTCAAGCTCGGCCGTAGCCTCAGCCTCAGTGTCTTAGTATCTTGTTTGCCTTCTACAAAGGCGTCTAAGGTAGGTCCTAGAGGACTGTTGAGCCATAGCCCCCGCATGTAAGATGGGCTCACGAACAACGTCACTAGGGCCTTTGTCTGTGTGTGCGCGTGCGCGTCTGCCAGTGCCTGAACGTGCTCTATCCGCCTCCTCTACCATGGCCACAGCCTCAGCCTCTCTATCTACCTGGTCAACCCACTCATGGTCTGCCTCAGTGAAGATCGGATCCACAGCCTCAGTGAGCCACTCTGATTCTGGATCAATCTCCTCCAGAATGATCGGACAGGAGTCAATGCCCAAAATCTGTCTGATCCTAAGACAGAGGTTGTAATGAACAAAGACAAGATCATTCAACCTCTGCATAGACAACCTATTTCTCCTCTTCAAGTGGATATGCTCGAATATGGACCAACTGCGCTCACATCCAGAAGCGCTGCTTGGCTGACTCAAAATATGGATGGCAATTTTCTGAAGTTTTGGGGTTGTGGGCCCAAACATTTGCCACCATCTATCTGAAATAAGGGTAAACAAAAACAATTAGTCCCATTTACAAAATTACAACTTTAAAATTACAAAATAAAAAATGAAAATGCACAACTTATAAGCCATAAACTTAAGATTCAAGAATATATTATTTTTACCTGGTTGTATTGTTGTCCAAGTATCTATGGCCATCTTGCTAGAGAAAATTGGCCCTTCTTTATTATTGAATATGTCTAGCTCAATGGTTGCAGCTGTGCTATCCTCATCACTACTCAACCTATGGATCACTGTATATAGGCTGGTGAGAACCTCCTCATCCGCCTTGAAGTCAGGACGGAAACGAAATGTTGGATTCAGATAATAAGCTGTTGCATGGATGGGTTGGTGGAGCTGATTCTGCCATCTCCTATCAATGATCTCCCAAATAGGCGCATAATTCTCCTCCACTCTTGCATTTTGCGCTCTAATGGCCTCCTTGGCCCTATCCATGCCCTCATGTATTTGGCCCATAGAGGGCTTCTCCCCATCAACAGATCGTAGGAGAGATACAAGGGGCTCAGTGACCTGCATATAATGTAAAAAAAACATTTGAGTCAAAACTTAAATATAAAACTAAAAGTAAAACTAAATCATTAAACAATTAAATAATAAATACTAAATGTTAAATTGTACGAAATTTACCTCAAGGATTTCTTTAGCAGGTTTCCAAAAACCATCCTCATTAAAGATGCAATTCGCCACATCTACCCCTGCAGTGGTTGTAGCATAGGAAGATGTAGTCCACTCCCGCCCAACAAACATGCTCCTCAATTCTGCCCTTGATGTCAACAAGGATTGGAGTGTGATGAGATTCGAGGCAAACCTCGTGATGCCTGGACAAGCTAACTCCCTGCCTCCTATGTAGTCCCTCATTGTGCTAAGGATGAATGGATGATTGTAGATAAACTTGCATATATTCTTGGCCCTTTCTACGCATGATTTGACCCACTCAAGCTTGCCAATTTCCTCCAACATGAGGTCAAGGCAATGTGTCGCACAAGGAGACCAAAATATGGTGGGGTGCCTCTCCATCAAAAGTTTACCTACAACAATTTTAAATGAATTAGAAATTTAAACATGTTAGGAAACTTAGAATTAGAAAAGTTCAAATAAATTTATTTTCAAAACTTGAAAAGTTAAAAGTTTACCTGCAGCAACATGATGGTGTATGACATTTCAGAGAGGAGACGTGTGATGTTGTTTGTAGAGGGGTTAGTTGATCCTCTCAAGGGTCAAGTTAAGTCTTTTGACCCTTCATCTTTGCAGGCAGCCATGAAGAAAGCGAGAGATTTAGAATTTTCAGCTCCACCTACTAGATTCCCTCCTAAACCATCTAATTCCCCATATGACAACAAGGCTGTTCCAAAAAAAAAAGATGGATCAGATTTCAAGAAACTTGTGATAGGGCCATTAGATCAAGAAACACTTAATGGTCTAAGGAGAAAGAGATTATGTTTTTATTGCAGGGGCCCATATGATGATAAACATGAGTGTCCTCTGAAGCCTAAGGGTAGAAATAGGCTTGTGGAGTGGTATTATGGGGATGAACATAGTTCTGATTTAGAGGGACATCAAGATGATCATGAGGAAGAGTGCTATGAAGAAGCGGCTAATGAGGAAAAGGTTGATGAGGATTCCAACCTTAAGGTAGTATACCTCTCTTGTATGAAGAAGAGGGATCTTTCAGGATGCGGGGTCTCTTAACAGCACAACATGTCATTGCATTGTTGGATATAGGTGCCACCCATAATTGTATTGATTCACGATTGGTATCTAGAAGAGGCATACAGACAAAAGAATTTGAAGTCATTAGAGTTAAGGTGGCTGATGGTTACACACTTAAGTGTGATAGGATGGTTCCGGATCTTCCCATGAGGCTAAATAATTATGATTTAAGTTTGATTTTTATGTGGTTGACATGGGAGGTACTGAATTGGTTTTGGGTATGGGCTGGTTGCATTCTATTGAGGCATTTTATCTTAGCCTTAAGGATATGGAAATGAAGTTTGAGATAAATGTTAAGAAAGATATACTTAAGGCAATCAGAGAGGAGAATCTGAGGACTATTTCACTCAGATGTATGGACTCTGGAGTGTCTCATTGGTGATGATGTATTTGAGTGGGCAGCTGAGTGCAGAATACTACCCACACTTGATGAGATAGGGAAATCAGCTTATCACCTAGACATACAGGAGCTCAGAATTAAACACGCTAAAGTGTTTAGTGATTTACCACATGGTAGGCCACCTAATCGAGGCATTGAGCACATTATTGAGTTAGAGGAGGGAACTAAGCCCATCATGACTACTCCTTACCAGCATCCTAAGCGCCTGAAAGATGAAATTGAGAAGACAATTTAGGAGCTATTATCTATGGGTCATATTAGGCCGAGTAAGTCTCCATTTGCTTCATCAATTGTTTTGGTGAAGAAAAAGGATGGTACACTCAGAATGTGCATCGATTATAGGATGTTGAACCGGAAGACAATTAAAAACAGGTATCCTATTCCACACATTGATGAGTTGATAGATGAATTGCATGGTGCAACTTTCTTCTCTAAGATCGATTTGAGGTCCGATTATCATCAAATCAGAGTTCGAGAGGAGGATATAGAGAAGATAGCCTTCAGATGTCACTTTGGGCATTTTGAGTTTTTAGTCATGCCTTTTGGGTTGACTAATGCTCCAGCTACTTTTCAGTCCATTAGGAACAAGGTCTTCCACAACCAGTTGAGGAGATTTGTTTTGGTCTTCTTTGATGATATCCTAGTATATAGTAAGACATGGGATGATCATCTTGCTCACTTGGATACAGTATTCGATATTTTGGATAGGGTTTCCTTGTACGTAAAGGAGTCCAAGTGTGCTTTGGGGATGACCGAGTTGTACCTTGGTCATATTATCAGTGCAGAGGGAGTGCACATGGATCCTGATAAGGTTCGTGCTATTCTAAATTGGCCTACTCCAGGGAACTTGACACAACTTAGAGGATTCATTAGTCTGTGTGCTTTCTATCGTAGATTTGTTGCTGGGTTCTCTCGACATGCAACTCTTCTGATTGATTTGACCCGTAAGGGGGCTTTTGAGTGGACCTCTCAAGCACAAGAGTGTTTTGAGAAGTTCAAGTAGATTATGACATCATGTCGGGTTCTAGCGATGCCAGATTTCTCTAGACTGTTTGATTTTCATTGTGATGGTTCTGGGGAGGGCATTGGTGTTGTACTTTCCTAGGATCACCATCCCATTGTTTTTGAGAGGAAAAAACTCAGGGGTCCTAAGAAAGATTTTAGTGTTTATGACAAGGAAATGTTAGCCATAATGCATGCTTTGGTTAAGTTCAGGCAGTATTTGGTTGGTAGTAAATTTTGCATAAAAATTGATCATAATAGCTTGAAGTATTTCCTTGGACAACGTGATCTCAATGAGAGGCAGCAAAAGTGGGTCAGCAAACTTCAGTCATATCATTTTGACATCTCTTATATCAAGGGTACTCAGAATGTGGTTGTTGATACACTTTCATGAAGGCCTCATTTATGTGCTATGACTAAAATATTTGAGGATTGGAGACACTTGATCATTGCTGATTATGCCAGAGATCATCGAGCGTTAGGTATTATTGATGGGACCATACAGGACAACAGGTATACTCTTGTGAATGAATTAATCATTTACAAGGAGAGGATATTTTTGGTTCCGAGATTGAGTGTTAGGCAGGTGGTGTTGAGAGCTTTCCATGATTCGCCCTTAGCGGGACACCCCGGGTTTTTCAAAACCTACAGGCAGGTGCGGGAGAGATTCACATGGAAAGGCCTGAAGTATGATTTGCAGCAATATGTCAGAGAGTGTTCTGTTTGTCAGCAGAACAAGCAAGAGCACATGTATCCAGTTGGGTAGTTCAACCACTTCCTATTCCTGAGCGGAAGTGGGAATGTATTTCTATGGACTTCATTGTGGGCTTTCCTAAAGCCCAAGGAAGAGATTGCATTTATGTGGTAGTTGATCATCTTACAAAATATGCTCACTTCTTTCCGATCACTACTATATTTTCAGCGACACAGGTTGCAGATTTATTCTTCCGGGAGGTTTTCATATTGCATGGTTTACCTCGGAGCATTGTGAGCGATTGAGATAGCCGATTTGAGTCACTTCTGGTAGGAGTTATTCAGGTTATGTGGGATAGAGTTGACTCCGAGTACTAGTTACCACCCGCAGACTAATGGTCAGACTGAGATTGTTAATAAATGGGTGGAGGGCTATCTTCGGAATTATGTGTCTTCTTAGTAGAGAGCTTGGGTGAAGTGGATATACTTATGTGAGTTTCTATAATTCCACTCACCATATGTCTATTCGGATGACTTCTTTCAAAGCTCTGTATGGGTATGATCCTCCGAGTTTCTTAAATTTTCTATTCAATGATAGTAGAGTTCATAGTGCAGGTGATTTGTTGCAGGACAACTAGGATATCATGGGAACATTACGAGATAATATTCAGAGAGCTCATAATTAGCAAAAGTAGTATGCTGATCAGAGGAGAGTTTCTTGTTCTTTCCAGGTTGGGGATATGGTATATTTGATGCTACAGTCCTACAAGCAGTCATCCATTTGGAAGAGCGGAGCTAAGAATCTCAAACCTCGGTATTATGGCCCTTTCCGTGTTGTCAGACGGGTAGGTGAGGTTGCTTATGAGCTTGATTTACCAAAGGACAACAAGGTGCATAATGTGTTTCGCGCCTCAAGAAGGTGTTAGGCAGGCATGTTGTCCCATCTTCTATTTTGCCACTCCTGGATGATGAGAAGTTGGAGTTGATTCTTGAGACTATTTTGGATTCCTGTGAGAGGCATTTGCGTAGGCGAGTCGTCAGGGTGTTCTTGGTGAAATGGCAGGGTTTACCTGTTAAGGATGCCACTTGGGAGTCAAACGATATTCTTCAACATTCAGGATTGCGATTTCTTGAGGACAAGCAATCTTGGGGAGGGAGGAATGTGATGTCCCTATTTTAGCAGGTGTTCGGGACTCACCTTTGTTAGCCCATCATTGCGACCCTCGTGGTCTAATGGCTTGATTTAGGGGTCTCTAGTTGACAACTTACTATTTATAGTAAGTTTATTTTTGTTAGTTTCCATTTGTGGCTGGGTGTCCGAGTAGTTATCTTGACAGAGAAGAGTAGTTGGTTTGGTTTGGGTTTATTATTTTATTAAATTAATTATGACTTAATTAATTATATTACAAGGGTTGTTTAATAAGTCAAGGCGTTAAAGTATTAATGATGTTAAAATTGACTTATGTTTGGACATTATAAATGATTGAAGGCTTATACTTGAATGATGTAATTTTAAATATTCAAACTTCAAAGATGGGAGTATGAAGTTTAAGCTATGTAAAATTTCTCCTTGAAGCTAAAAAATATCGAGTCTTCTTGGAGAAGCTAAGTCTCATTATATGGGAATTTTGAGCTTCTTCTTGGGGACCTTTTGCCATTTTATAAAAACTTGGAGATTTTTGAAATTGCAGCAGCTTGAAGTTGAGGATTTGGGTATTGCTGAAGAATTGGAAATTCTTCTATACATTGCGCTTTGAGTAGGCTCTCATGCCTACGAATTGTGTGAAGAAATTTAGATTTCACATTGTTGTTGGAATTCGTATTGTAAGAAAGGTAGACCACATTGAAGGGGAAGTGTTTAAATTATTACGAATTGTACTAAGGGTGAGAAAGTTGCAAACGACATCCATCTTGGGTGTTGTGGCCAGTCTCTACACATCTGCAGAATAGTATTTGAAGCTGCCTCTTCCCTTCTACATTAGCCGTGACCAGTATTGGTGGGATTAGAACAAACATGTTTTCTTCTTATTAAAAAAAATAAATTAATATTGGATTTAAAATTGCATTGTATGGTTACAGTTATGATTCAAATATGGTATCTAGTGATTCAATATAATTTTGGTTGTTACGTGAATGGATTAATAGCCTCAATTTATCAATTTTATATTCTGAAAATACCTAAAAAAAACATATATTTGCAAAACATAAAAAAATCATTTTTATTCCGAGACAAGGAAAGCATTTGTGTTTGAATTTCAGTGTTAGAGCCAACTGGGCTCTTTACATTATCTCAAAGTTGGATTCAACAAAAGAGATTTTTAAAACTCTGAAGGACATGTATGAATTCAACAATACCTGTAGAGCTCTAGCTTTAAGACGTCAACTTTTGCATGTCAAAATGGCTAGAGGAGAGTCACTTGTTTCATACTTAATGAAAATGACTGAGTTAAAGGATCAACTGAGTGCTATTTGAGAATCCTTTGTAGATAAGGATTTGGTCGTGCTTGCCATGAATGAACTTCCCCACTCTTGGGAATCCTTCATTCAAGGTGTCAATGGGAGAGATGATCTTCCTAAATTTGACAGGCTGAGAGCTGATTGCATTCAAGAAGAATGCAGGTTTGAAGCTAGAGGCAATGGATGTAAAAATCATCATGAAGATGATCATGTAGTTGCTGCCCACACTTCAAAATGAAAAGGGAAGAAAGGTAATTTCAAAAGATTCAGAGATAAGAACTTTGAATCAGCTCCTGATTCTAAGGAAAAGAAGGATCTTTCTTGGATCTCATGTTTCAGATGTGACAAATTCGGATACTTTGCTAGAGACTATACTGCAAGACCAAAGCCTCAAGCAACTGTTGCAAATGTAGAAAATTCTTCTCCTCAAAAGGAGTCGAGTGAAAATTCAGAGGGATTTTGTTTTATTTCTGCACTTTCTAGCAATGTTCCCACTAACAATGATACATGGTTGATTGATAGTGGAGCATCTCGTCATATTATTGGTTATCGTGAGCATCTCTTCAACTTGAAAGAAAAGGATTCTCATCTTCAAGTCATTATTGGTGATGATGCAAGTTAATTTGTGAAGGGTGTTGGTTCTACTTCCTTCCAATTGGATTTGTCATGAGCCCTAATCAGTGTAGGGAATACAAATATATTCCTAAATACATACTAATTAATATAGTCTTAATTAATTAATTAATATAAAATTAATCACTAATATTGATGTTAATATATTAATATTAATAAGCATACAAATGATATGTCAATATAATATTATTAAGCAATATAATAACAATGACTAATCAATTAATAATTAATGATTATAATTGATTAATTAATATAGTTAATATTACCATCAATATATATTAATTAATCAATGTCATTAATTAATATATAATTAATGTTCAAATCCCTAACATTAATATCATTAACCAATATTTAAAGTATTATGAATATATAAATAATATAATATAATTATAATATAAACACTATATTATAATAATATTTAATCTTATATCATAATATAAATATTTAATCCTAATATAAAGATATTATATATATTACCCTTGTATAAATGTTATATTTATTTGAAATATATTATCATTAATAAAATAACATAATCCAAAAGACATGACTTTTGGAAAGAGAAGGTATAAGAGAATAATCATGGGAAAGAAAGAAAAAAAAAAAAAGGGACACGAACAAAATAATATAAAAAATTTGGGAGAAGAATAATATTAAAAGATTTCAAGAGAAATTCAAGGAGGAAATATAGGAGAAGATCAAGGAGAAAATGTAGGAGAATATTAGAAGGAAATGAATATTAAATAAGCTAAAAAGAAAAGGCATAAAGAAGGTAAGTATATCTTTATTTAAGTTAATTTATTTATTAGCACTTATGAATTGGATATTAATATTAATATGAAATAAATATTAGAATAATAAGTTATGAAAATTTAAATAATAAATTATGAAATATAGTAATATTGTTATGAAGCAAACTTGTATTTGATTTAACTTAACTCAAATATATTGATAAATAACTAACTAATATATAATATGAAATAAATACATTATATAAAGAATTATGAATTTTTTGTGATTATAAGTATAAAATTATATAATGATATATTATAATTATTGGGGATTGGCATCCTCCTAGTATACAACATTACAAATTACCATTCCCAAGGTAAATCCAAATACTAATTATGAATTTCAAGACAAATCAAGTAAGGTCTCAAAAAGGGATCATTACAGGATTCCGGAGTTCCTCTTCACTTAAGTGATGTTCTTTTTGTTCTTGGCATTAAGAGGAATCTGATTTCTATATCTACATTAGAAGACAAGGGTTATCATGTTGCCTTTGCTGAGGGAAAATTTCTAGCATGGAAGAAGAACAACAACATTCAATCAGCTCCTAAGATTGGTGTGTGACATGACAGCTTTTACGAGTTTTCAGCCCATCCTTTCAAGCATCATCTCACGACTCTTCTAGCTCAAGTGAGCTGTGGCACAAAAGATTTGGACATCTAAATTTCAGAACTTTATCTTCTATGGAGAAGGTTGTGGTTTGTCTTCTGAAGCTGAAACAAAATCATGAAGGTGTCTACAAGGGATGCACTCTAGGTAAGAATATTAAAAGTACTTTTCATAGTAGTGAAAGTAGAACAAAGGAAATCCTAGAGTTAATTCATTTTGATTTATGTGGTCCTATGTCAGTTGCTTCCCTTAGTGGTTTTTGGTATTATGTTACCTTCATTGATGACTTTTCTCAAAGTGTTGGATTTATTTTCTTAAATCTAAAGAATATGGTGAAGTGCTAGTCTGTTTTAAAGAATTCAAAGCATTTGTTGAACATTTATCTAACAAGAAGATTAAGATTCTAAGATCTCATAATGGAGGAGAATATGTTTTTGGTATATTCCATAGCTTTTGTGTTGAAACTGGGTTTAAGAGGGAGCTCTGTGTCCCCTATAATCCTCAACAAACTGGTCTAGCTGAAAGAAAGAATAGGACAATTGTTGAGGCAGCGAAGGCTATGATTCATGATCAAAGGCTTCAAACTTTTCTATGGGCTGAGGCTTGCAGGACAACAGTTCATATTTAGAATCGTAGCCCTCATCAGATTCTAAACAACATAACTCCAAAAGAAGCTTTTACAAGTATCAAACTAGATAATAGTTATTTCAGAATCTTTGGGTGCCCTGTTTACATTCATGTTCTGAAAGAGAAGAGAACAAAGCTAGAACCATCAGGGAAGAAAGGCATCTTTGTTGGTTATAGTGATTCTTCAAAAGCATACAAAATCTACATTCCAGGTCAAAAGAAAATAGAAATCAGCAGGGATGATTCTTTTGATGAAGATGTAGCTTGCAAGAAATCCAAAGAGTATAACATGGAATTCGATAGAGAAGACTTTGAGCATCCTCAAGATTTAGATATGGCTGATTTGGATCCACCTTCAAAGATTCGGAGGGAGAATAAAAATTTAGAAGATTTCGTTGATCCAGTTGATTCTATAGACACTTCAGCAAGTCCCAATAATAACTCAGCTAATAAGAAAAGACCTTTGTGGGCTAGGAACACTATGGAAGAAGCTGAAAATTATGCAGCCCCTCGTGGCACTTTCGGAGAGAGGAGGCCTCACAAGTATGTTGGTTGTGTAGCTTTGATGAGCCACATTATAGCATCTAAACCTTCTAGTGTTCAAGAAGCTTCAAATCAACAAGTGTGGAAGGATGTTATGATGGAGGAGTATCAATCCATCATAAAAAATGATTTGTGGGACATTGTTCCAAGGCCTAAAGGTAAATCAGTAGTTTATTCTAAATGGTTGTTTAAAATTAAACATGCAGCTGATGGAAGTATAGAAAAACATATAGCCAGATTTGTAGCTAAAGGTTTTTCACAAAAGGAAGGCATAGACTTTGAAGAGATTTTTCTGCAGTAGCTCGTTACACTTCCATTAGAACCATCATAGCTATTGCAACAATGAAGGGTTGGAAACTTTATCAAATGGATGTGAAAATAGCCTTCTTAAATGAGATAATTGAAGACGAAGTATACACTGAGCAGCCAGAGGGCTTTTTGATACATGATAGGGAGTCACATGTATGCAGGCTAAAAAAAGGCGTTGTCTGGTCTTAAGCAAGCTCCCCATGCTTGGTATGAGAGAATTGATCACTATCTTGTGAGTTTGGGCTTTCAAAATAATGATGCTGATCCAAATTTATACTTCAAGGTATGTGATGGCAAAGTGCTGATTTTAGTGTTGTATGTTGATGATTTACTTCTCACTAGTGATAATAATCGCATTGTCAAATGCAAGGAGTTAGCTTCAGAATTTGAAATGAAAGATCTTGATTTGTTGCACTATTTCCTTGGGCTTGGGGTATGGCAAAGATTAAATGAAATCATATTGAGTCAAGGCAAATATGCAATTGATATTTTGAAAAGATTTGGCATGTTAGAATGTAAATCTATGGTGACTCCTATGGAAGTAAATCTGAAAAAGTTACATGAGGATGCAACTACTTCAGATTTAATAGATCCTTTTATGTACATGCAATTAATTGGGTCCTTAATGTATTTGGTTAACACAAGGCTTGATATATGTTATGCAGTTAATACCTTGAGTCAGTTCATGTGTGAACCAAGGCAAATTCACCTTGTGGCAGCCAAACACATATTGAGATATGTTCATGGTTCAGTAGGATATGGTTCAAATTTAAAATATTCTTTGTGTAGAGATGAACTTGTTGGGGTTCTCTAACTTAGATTGGGCAGGGCTTGTGCCTGACGGGAAGAGTACTTCAGGATGTTGTTTCAGCGTAGGTTCAGCTATGATTTCCTGGTGCATCAAAAAACAATCTTGTGTTGCACAAAGTACAGCTAAAGCAAAATATGTTGCAGCTTGTGTAGCTGCAAGAGAAGTTGTATGACTTTGAAAATTGCTTGCAGGTTTGTTTGGGCAGACTTTGGAACCTACAGTGATTATGTGTGATAATCAAAGTTGTGTGAAGCTTTCAGTTAATCCATTTTTTTATGATAGAACCAAACATGTGGAAATTAAATATCACTACTTGAGAGATATGGTTCAATAGAAAGTAGTTGAGCTCAAGTACATTCCTACAAAAGAGAAGATTGCAGACATTCTCACTAAGCCACTTCTGAGAGTGAAGTTTTGTTATTTCCAAAATAAGCTTGGTATCGTGGAGAATGATGGTCTTGTTGAGAGAGAGTCTCAACTTCAGTGATTCTTTGCATATGATTAATGAGTTCTTGTCTGTGAGAGAAGTTCGAGGTTCAATCCCTTGTTAATGAGTTCTTCTCTGTGAGAGAAGTTCGAGGTGCAATCCCTTGTTAATGAGTTCTTTTTTGCGAGAGAAGTTCGAGGTGAAATCCCTTGTTCCACCCTCTAGGAGTAGCTAGAGTGGATCCACCCTTTGAGAGTAGCCATGGTGGAAGTCATGTGTGTGACTCCATGACTTAATTTTCCTTTTTTTTTCCTAATTCACCCTCTAGGAGTAGCTATGGTGAATATTGTTATGCTGAGATAACAATTTTTATTGAGAAAATCTATGATGAGATTTTGTTGACATTCTTTTTGGTTGCAGCTATGTGCACTTATCATGAGATGACAAACTGAAGATCTCTCTCTTGCTAAGAGGGAGTGTTGAATTTTTGGTAGCTGCAAGATAGATCTTTTACCTATGATGATCGCCTCTGCATTTTTGGTTCATATTGATTGTCTACTGAGATCATGGTGATCTCCTTTGTTCCTCTCATTGTGTTCCTCTGTTGCTGATGTGCGTTGTCTTTGTTCTCTACTGCTCATGTTGTGTTCGCAGTCTTGTATTATGGAAGAGTTTCGTATTCTTTGGAGACTTCCGCATATTTCTTTACTTTTGTTTGTGTGTAGATTATCTGGCATCATGGGTATGAGGCATTGTGTCTTGTTGGCATCATGGGTCCTCCATTTTATTATGTTCATATTCCTCTTACTTGGACTCCATGTGGGTGTTGATATTGCATCGTTACTGCTGGCTATGATCATCGCTGTTTACCATTTTGGCATCGCAAGTTGTTGGTTAATAAAGTCGATGGTTTCTCTGTCATCGTTGATCCATATATCTTCATCAGCATCTTTTCTTTATGTATGTGTCGCTTCATTTTTTGAAGGACTCATTTGTATTTGTAACTGCTAATTTTTGTAGAGTCTTGGGCCGTCTCTTGGTGTATATGCGAGAACGGCAATTCATTCTTTTGTAGAGTGCTGTGTGTACGAAGAGGTGTGTAAAAAAGGGAATAGTTGATTCTAAAGTTAGTAAGGATATTGTATTGTGTTAATGCTCAGTGTATGAGCAGCTGAGTTATATTCTCTGTGTATTGAGACTAGTCTGTACATATATTCTCTATGTATTGAGATTAGTCTGGATGTATATATCTGTGTATTGTGACTTATAGTTGACAATACTCTGTTGGTTATTTTGATGTTGATCATTGAACGTTGCAGGCATCATAAGTAGCAGAGAGTTTTGTAATTGTGTTGTTGAAATCTGAATGAAGGATCTATCTTTCTGTGGGCTGGGTTGTTTCCCTCGGTGAGGAGGGTTTTTCCCAGGATAATCTCTAGTGTATTTGTGTTCTTATTTTATCTGTGATCTGTTATGTTATCCTGGTTCTTAAAATTTAACACATACATAGTATTTAATTACTTATATTGAAATTATTTCATTCTATTTACAGTTTTTCAGGGAGACATGGTATAGATCTGAACTTTGATGTGTTGGTTTAGGAGTTCCTCACCTTGGACAGCTTTGAAATTTGATATGTTTAATTTGGGACAGCCAATTCACTTTAGGAATTGATTGAGTTAAGGAATTTCTTATATGATTGATTTTTATTTACCAAAGAAAATAAAAGCATTTATATTGATAAAATTTCAAATCGAGTCATGAATATCACATGAATTTGTGTATGGAACCAACTTCCAAGGGTTTCAAAGACCTCCAAGAATCAATACAAATCAAACTTCCATGGGAGAAATAAATGCATTGATACAAATCAGATACTTCTGACTGTAGCTGTCAGTTTATGGAGTCCACAGATTGGATATTAATATTTGTTAGATTTGCAGAATTTCTCCCCTCAACTAGACCTTTCTGCATATGATGGTTTAGAGCTCCGGTTGAAAGGAGATGGGCGTCGATACAAACTTATAATCCGCACAAGCACAGATTGGGATGCTGTGGGCTATACTACAAGCTTTGACACAGTCAAAGAGCAATGGCAAACGGTACTGTCCATAAAAGAATGGATGTTTGGATCTTGTATGTGTCATGAAAATCATCTATATTGATTCTGTTTGGTTATAATTTTTTTGTTTGTTTTGGTCAGGTTTGCTTGCCTTTCTCTTCCTTCAGACCTGTTTTTCGAGCACGGACTATAACAGATGCTGCCCCCTTGGATACAAGCAAGTTGGCATCACTACAGGTTTTATTAAGTTTGCTAATTGTTGGCTGTTCATTCCCTTTGACTTGTTGGTTCTCAAGTTGTTTGATCATTTTATTGTTCTCACTTCTCAGTGATTCAGAGATATTAATGCATCTAAAATACCTTGTGTATCTGATGCAGCTAATGTATAGCAAATTTGAGTATGATGGCAAGCTAAATCCAAGTTTTGAGCCAGGCTCATTTGAACTTCCTTTTTCAAGCGTAAGGGCATACCTGAAGGAGCCCATCACTCCCCGGTTTGTTTTCCTAGTTTCCAATCATCTTTATCATATAGGCCTCACTATGTGTTGAGATATACATTGCATTAATTGGAACAGAATATTGACTTTACAAAAGATCAGAGTATTTGAATGTTTGAATTGACTTTTAAGTGAATCTAATTATGCTTGAAGTTCTTACAGTACAACTGATATTTATATTCTACATTTGAAGGGTTTTTCTTGCTTGTAGTATTCCTGAGCTAACCAAAATGATTACAGATTTGTGCACGTGGGCTCAGCAGGTGTTACACGGCCAGAAAGACCAGATTTAGATTTAAGCAAACAACCTCCAGCTGTGCGCCTGAACAAGGAGTTGGGATATATATTAACATTCAAACTCAAGGTAAGATTTATATGTATGCAGCAATTTATAAGTATTAATATTTACTTAATTCATTTTGGAGCTCTGTTGGTTTTTACCAGTTTGCAAAATCTTATCATATCCTATCACTACCCTTGTAATCATCTTATGTGTGAAGCGCCATATCAAAACCTTGGTTAAATGCCAATCTTTACTTTTTCATGCATATCCCACAAATTCTCTTTCATTAGAATTCTCTAAGAAAAATATAGACATTGTATGAAATGCAAAAACATTACTAACTTTTAATGGTTACTATATTAAATGTTTGCCTAAAAAAGATTTAAGAGCTTAACATGGGAACACATTGAGGAAATAGAAGGTTTTAGAGCTGAGTATAATGGAGAGATGGAAATCTGTTGGCTGCATAATGAGGAGTTTGGAAAGGTTTCTTTGTGTACTCCTTGCAAGTTGGATGGGGAGTATCTAAATAACGATTAGAGTTCACAGCTGAAATGGGGTGCAAGTTACTCCCATGTAATGTCCCCTTCTTTGACATAGGGGTTCGGGTTGAACCCCTTAGCCTATTTTATCCCGATAGGCTAATTTTGGGTTCCGGAGAGGGAATATTTAATTAATTAATTTGGGTTGTCTAATGTTGCTATTAGTTTAATTAATTATTTTATTTAAAAGATTTCCTCATGCTTTAAAATTGGCTTTTATGGGTCCAAAGTAATAATTAAAAAAAGGTCACTTTATGAATTTAAAAAATAAAGATCTTAAAAGTTTGCAGGCAGAGTAGAAAAAGAAGAGCAAAAACAAAATTAGATATGTTGGTCATTTTATTTCCCTCAATTGCAAGTTTTGACTACTAGCTCAACTTCAAACTCTAGGACAAAAACTCTATGGGAATTTGGCATCAAAGATGAAATATTTATACCCAGTCAAATTCATGGTGGATTCATACAAGATTCACAATATTTCTTAAATTGAGAAACAAGAATTTTGTTTATAGCTGTTGGCTTCAGAATCCTAAGTACAAATTTATTGAGATCTGCCAGAAAATCATACATTTGAGAATCAGTGTTGTGTGTGTAATGTAGAAAGTTCAGATATTATTGTGCAATGTGTATGATAAGTAGAAACCAATTTTTTATTGTTGTGTGTGCTATGGGAAATAAATTGAAAATATTATATATATTTATACCAGTTGGAATTATACCTTAACCTTACCTTAGTAAAGCCCACCAACGAGCTTTGCAACTTAGAAATAGCAAGGAAAGTGTTGCATAAATTTGAAGGCTTATAAACCTTTTGTACTCCTAGCACCGCCTTTACCTAGCTGGCTGTATATCATAAAGGGAGACCAAGACTCAAGAGAGTTGTTATACAAAACATTGAGAAGGCCATACATTTGGGGGATGTCGTACAACTAGTATGGGATGCTAATGAATGCTGATTGTAATGTATGGTGAGTCAGCAATTAAAGTCAGCAATTGTGATATTAAATATTGTCATTTTGTTCATTTGAATTCATCTGAGCACAAGTGTTCGTGTATGTTATTTTATATCAGCAATACACAGAGTTTGCTAAACAAATACCTGCTATAAACATAGTTAATTAATTTCTGCAAAAATAAAGTTGTAATCAGCGGTTGGGAATCGAGAAAATATGTTATGTTACAACTTACAACTATTATGAAATTGTGTCAAAAATATCTACATGCAAATTGTTTGACAAAATGGTTGCATAGCAAAGCTATGGAATATTGCAAATTTTGGTTAAATATTTTGGGGCTTTATATTATAGTGATATCAGAGCAGTGTGTCCTATCAACTAATGGGAATTTGAGGAAGTTTTGTTAGCAGAAAATTTTCATGCAGAAGGGTGTTATCATAGGTACCATTAGAGAAAATGGGCAAACAATCCACCAAAGCAACTGGAGATTGAAGAGGAAGTCCCTATTGCAGCTTTGTTTGATTAAGGAGGTCCATGAAACATGGGTGATAGAAGAGACCAAAAGGAGAGCAGTACAATGCAGATTTGAATGATTTTGCTAGAGAACAATAGCAGTTATTGTAATTAGTGACACAAACGATGAAAAACATGAATGCAAATTAGAACAATGAGGGTAATAATGGCACTCATGTGAACAATGAAGAAGCCAGTAACATAAACATTCCTGTTAACAACCATTCCTGGGTAACTAGTGGAGCTACTTCTAGACCTCTAATGCCTACATTCTTACAAAATGAAGTTGCAACCGAAAGAAATTGAAAAAATGGTTTTGTAATTACATGAATGCAAATTAGAACAATGAGGGTAATAATGGCACTCATGTGAACAATGGAGAAGCCAGTAACATAAACATTCCTGTTAACAACCATTCCTGGGCAACTAGTGGAGCTACTTCTAGACCTCTAATGCCTACATTCTTACAAAATGAAGTTGCAACCGAAAGAAATTGAAAAAATAGTTTTGTAATTTGGTTACATGAATACAAAGCATTAGTTGCCAAGTTTCATGCTGCCATGTCTCTATAGGATTTTTGTTAGCTCGTGTTAAGGAATAGACCTAGAAAATACAGAGGTCCTAATAGCTAGGATTCATGGAAGAGGTTGGGTGGGTTCTCTCTTCCCACTTTTGATGGCTCCAGCAAATGCACGACTAGTCATGGGTTCAAGAACTGGACTCATATGTTTCATTAAACCGTGTTCAAGAATAAGGCTAACAACTATGCTACTTTGCAATTGGAGAGTGAGGCTCTTGAATGGTGGTATTGTAGGTTAATGACATAGGGTCATAATTTAACTAACACATATGCTAAGTTCAAAAAAAACATATAGACAGATTTGATAAGAAATATCCAAAGCTACTTTTTAGGCAGTGAGCACAGTTGAAACAGAGTGGCACCATTGAATAATACACTTTAGAGTTTCAAAGACTAGTTGTTACTATTCCAAATGTATTAGAGAGGAGGTTGGTAGTGCTCTTAATTGAGGGGTGAACCTCTCCATGGTTAGGTTATGACCTTTGATCCTCCCACTCTTTATGATGCCATTAAGAGAGCTAGGAACATGGATTTTTGTACTCCAAAGGCAAATTTTCAGTCTAAGTTCCCTCCATCAAAGAGAGACAAATTACCTTTCCAAAAAGAGTGGTCTAAGAAACCTAGTTTTTCAAATGTGGCCTAAAATAAGTTGAGGAAGAAGCTATGCTTCTTCTATAAAGAACCATGAGACCAAGAACATAGGGTCCTAGGAAAAGGAAAGTCACATTATATCGAGGCGGTTTTTGTTGGTGAAGAAGAGAATGTTGAAAATGGATCAAGTAGTGAACAGAGTGATTTGAAGGAGGAGCAAGTTGATCTAGAGAAAGAAAATTTAGGGGAATTATGGGAGGCATTCTTGCCACACTTTCGGGTACTCCCAAATATAACTCTTTCAGGTTGAGAGAAGTGTTGAGGGCAATGAACTCTTATATTGATAGATAGTGGGGCAACCCACAATTTCATGGACAAGGCTTTGGTGGTCAAGAGGGGCTTGTAGGTGGACTTAAAAGGTCTTAGTGTGATGGTTGTAGATGTTTCTACTATGACTTGCACTAAAAAGGTTCCTTAGATGAGCATTTCTTGGGCAATTATACGGTAAAGGATGATTTTTACAGTGGTAAAAATCAGGGATACTAATATCATTTTGGGATTCATTGGATGCATTTGTTGGGGAAATATTCACAATTTTTTTTGACCATGGAGTTGAAGTTCAAAGCTTATGGGAAGAAAGTTCTTGGAGGGATGTCCAATGGTGCATCCATGATTATGACTCCTAAAAGGATGGAAAGAAGTAACTTGGGCAGCTCAATGTTTCATTTCTACTAAGGGAATTGCAAATAAAGAAGGCATATCATTTGGATATTCAGTCTATGTAGTGTAGTTTTCAAGAATATTCCTCTATATAGACCATCGAAGAGAGGATTTGAGCATGTAATTGAGCTTGAGGAGTGAGCTAAGCCAATAATTACTACTCTCTACCATTGTCCAAAAAGGGACAAGTAGGAGTTAGAGAAGGCTATTCGAAGGATCTTTGGACATGGACATGTTATGCCTAGTTCTACTCCCTTTGATTCTTCTATAGTGCTGGTCAAAAAGAAGGATGGGGCAATGAGGATGTGCATATACTACTGGATACTCAATAAGAACATAATTAATAATGAGTATCCGATTCCCAAGATTGATGAGCTTATAGATGAATTTCATGGAGCATTCTATTATTTGAAGATTGATCTTTGGTCTAGGTATCATCAAATCAAAGTGAGTAAGGAAGGCGTATGTAGGACAATCTTCATATGCCATTATGGGCATTATCTATTTTCCACATGTTTAGTAGACAATTGCAAAAGTTTGTGCTTGTGTTCATTGATGATATCCTGATATACAACAAAACTTGGGAGGACTGCCTTCAACATATTGATGAGGTTCTAGGTATCATGGAGGCACAATCTTTGTTTGCTAACGTGTCCAAATGTGAATTTGAGATGGAAAAGGTGCTATACTTGGGTCATGTGATTGGTGCCAATGGTGTTAAGGTAGATCAAGAGAAGGTTCGGGATATTCTTGACTAGAACACACAATAGGTTGTGACACATTTAAGGTTTTTCTTGGATTGTGTAGTTATTATAGGAGGTTCATGAAGGGGTTTCAACAGCTCACTGCACTTTAATATATTTGATGAAGAGCACTTGCTTTGTGTTAACACTTCTTGATTCCTCTCAACCTTTTCTACTAGAGTGTGATGCTTCAAGTGAGGAAATTAGAATTGTGCTTATGCATAATAAGCACCCTATAGCCTATGTAAGCAGTAAAATCAGAGATGTGGAGAGACATTACATATGACAAGGAGAAGCTCACAAACATGCATGCTTTGGCCAAACTCAGACAATATCTAGTTGGAGGGAAGTTTGTGGTGAGAGATCACAATAGTCAAAAATAATTTTTTGGACAAATGGACTTGAATGAATGGAAAAAAATAGGATGAGAAAATTACAAGTTTGTGATTTTGTTGTTGAGTATGTTGAAGGGAAGAAAAATTTGGTAGCAAATGCTTTATCTAGGAAACCCACTATGTGTGCTACATTAAAGATTTTTTGCAGATAGGAAATCTCATCTTTTAGTTGAGTACTCCAAGAGCAGTTTTGCATGTGAAATTATGGATGGAAAGATTTAGGATGATCATTGCAAGGTAATAGATGATACTATATGTTTTAAGGACATAATCTATTTAGTTCTTGAATAAAAAATGAATGAAAAGATTCTCAAGGTTGTTTGTGGTACACCACTAGCAGGCCATTAGGGATACTTGAAATTTATTGACAACTGAGAGGTTTTCTTAGAAGGGATTGAAGGATGACATTCTTATTCATATTTGGGAATGTGTAGTTTTTCAACAAAATAAATTTTAACATCTTTGATCAAAAGTGGGAGTATATTGATGGGCTTCATCACAGGGCTATCTAAGGTTTAGGGAAAAGATTGCATTTATGCTGTAGTGGATAGGTTGGCTCTTTGCAATACACTCCAAATATAATGCATTGCAGGTGGAAGATTTGTTCTTCATAAAGGTGTTTAGGCTTTGTGGATTGCCTAGAAACATTGTCAATGATTGAGACAACAAATTCCTCAGTGTGTTTTGGCAGGAGCTCTTTAGACTAGTAGTTACAAAGTTGACACTGAGCAAAAGTTATCATCCACAGACAGAAATAGTAAACAAATGAGTTGAAAGGTACTTAAGGAATTATGTGGATGGTCATCAGAAGGATTGGGTCAAATAATTGTACATAGGTGAGCAATGTTGTAACACCACTTATCATATGACTATAGGTATGCTACCTCGTAAGGCTTTGTATGGGCATAATGCCACCTCTCTTGTAGAGTTGGTTATTGTGGATAGTAGAGAACCTCAAGCGAGAGATTGGATCCAATAATATCAGAATATCCAATAAGCTCAAAACCAACAAAAGGTGTATGCAATTAGGTGCAATATAGAGAGGGCATTTTAAGTTGGTGATATGGTATACTTATGATTGAAGTCTTATAGGTAGCCCTCAATCAAGAGGAGTGGTGCAGAAAAGTTAAAACCCAAGTTTGATGGACCCTACAAGATTATATAATGGATTGAAGAAGTTGCCTATGAGCTGGAGCTGCTGAAGCATAGTAAAACTCATAATGTATTGTGTGTTTCTTGTCTTAGCAAGGTGTTGGGGTAGCACATTACACCCTCTACAAAGTTACTACCGTTGGATGAGTGCAAACTAGTCTTGATTTTGAAAGCCATTATTGATGTCAAGGAGAAACTCAAAAACAAGAGTATTTTAGAGAACTTGGTTCGTTGGAAGAATTTGCTTGAAAGATGTGACATGGGAAGGAGACCAGATTCTTCAACACCCAAATTTGCAATTGCTTGAGGACAACCAATTTTGGGGATAGAGGACTATAATTTCTCCTTCAATATAGGTGTTTGGGTTGGACTCCTCGGCCTATTTTATTTCCCATAGGCTAATTTTGAGGTTTGGAGAGGGAATATGGACCATGTAACATCCCTATCTCCTTAGCATTCGCATTCAGCATAAGCTCGACAAGGAGTGGCAAACCTTGCCTCATGTAAATAGAATATATGTTTAGACTGTAAGGGAACTATAGATGGTTTCCTTGAATAATAAATGATTGATGCACTTGGGCAATTACCATGGCATCAATGCTCCATGTAGCCAGTGATGATATGATACAATCTACTAGTGATCATTCCCAGCAATCACTCTTAAATTGTACCATAGCATATCTAGCTCCACATGGAACCAATGACATGATGCTTGGCTTAGTCCATCCATCATCATGACTGAACTTAAGCTCTGCATTCAGATTAATCATCTTCACACAATGGTGCGCATAATAAATGTCATCGACTGTAATCACTAAGTTGATCAAGTAAAAGAAGGTTAAGCATTAACAAAGCCTTAACCGATGATGCATTAATAATAAAGATGAGATGCATCCCAATCCTGCATCTAGTAATTTGGCAAGGAAGGATATATGAAGGCATTTGAATACAATCTCAGGAGACATTGATCATTATACTTATTTTCTTATCCGTATTGGATCTGCTCATATATTGTTTATATAAGAAACAGCATTATATATATATATATATATATATAGAGAGAGAGAGAGAGAGAGAGAGAGAGCATGTGTGGAAGGGTAATATTCAGAAACAACAATTCTATCGCTGGAAGTGATAATCATATTAATCACTGCATACTGTTAAGGATTACATCAGACAGTGTGCAGTTATATATATATATATATAGCATGTGTGGAAGGGTAGTATTCAGAAACAGCAATTCTATCACTGGAAGTGATAATCATATTAATCACTGCATACTGTTAAGGATTACATCGGACAGCATACCTGACACTAGAAGTGATTGTATATTGATCCTCTTGCTCACCCAAATTGTTGTATTAGAGATCGCAGGAATCTCCTTGAAAACACATCCATCATATTTGCATAATGCTACTGCCATATCAGATACAGCAAGGATTGTGTTGTAAAGCCTTATTGCATATTTCAATCGCCATATCTGAAACAGAAAAGATCATTCTATAAATACTTTACATTATTTTGCATTTTCAAACAACTGTATCAAATACCAGAGTGCATTATAATCAAGTCACTTTTTTTTATGTATAATTGTGCATTTCAGTCGTAAGGGTATTGATATTGATTAACTACTCTTGAATTAAGCCATCAGATCCTTTACTAGCTTACATTATCAATGATATCAAAGGTGTAATTTTAAGGATTCTAGCTAATCGTCCCATAATCCCAAATAGCCAAAACGGGGAAATTACAATTGGTATTAGATCCAATGAACTTGCTAGCTAGTGGAGGAATATATTTCAGAATTAATAAAGATGGCAATTGAGGAACTAGTATAACAAGGAGCTTCAAATATGGGAGAAGATGAAGAACTCAACAAGCGCATGCATCAATGCATAGTATAGAAAAGAAATACAGAGAAGAAATTGGCTCAATTGTTGGTAATGCTAAAACAATCCATGATAAACAATGGAGACAATATCAAGGGAGCTCACTCCATTATCACTCAAAATCCAACCCAACATATGCCTACACCTAGCTCAAGATTGACATTCCCATCTAAAGATGAACAACAAGAAAGAAGTTAGCTAACACCGGTGGATCTACATGAGCAATGGTGACTAGATTGGTTAAAAGGAGTTCTTCAATAAGATATGTCCCTAGAGGACTACATAGAGCTAAGAGTAAAATACTTGCCTAAAGGTCATCACCTTGACCTTAGGAGACAAATTTAAAGACATGATTACAAATTGTCATCAATAAACTCAAAAACTACATCATTAGAAGCTTCAAACGTTATCACATCAAAGGAGGAAGGAGTAAAGTATAAAGACTTAGTAGAAAAAATTAATATAATTCATCTTGTACAACAAGAAGAAAAGAATCAAACATAACCAATAAGGACTTAAAGGAATTTAAGGTACTCGAAGAGGAGTTAGTTTTTGACACCTTTAAGGGGATAGGAGAGGTTAACTATTCAGGCATCACAAGAGAGTTAAGTACATGGTTTCACAATGATAGCGAGTTTGACCTCACATCATCTCAAGGATCATACCTAGAAGATAACATAATAGAGTGAAGCAAGAAATTACAATTCAGATTATTTAAAGTTGTTCAAAGATGTCAAACAAAATCCTCTTTCACCTTCCAAAGAAGACTTGTCATCTATGGTCATAGATGAGAGGAGTAATGCTTCTAGTACAAGAGAACCTAGAGTCACTACTTGTATCCAATCTAATCATTTTGAGATAGATGAACAAGAAATTGTAACATTAAAAGTATGGGAAGATAAGATACAAAAGCTAGTGGACAAGGACGACCAATCCAATCAAACATATGATCATATCAAAAGATCACAAGATAGAGGGAGAAACAATGTATTGGAAGGACTAGAAAAGGAAGCAAATGATGGAAGTTCAGGTTGAGACAAGCTTGATTTTGGAAACAAGGACACGCTTCAGCTTATTCATAACCCCTTATTTGAGATTGAAGTGAATAAAACCTATGACAACCCACTCTTTGAAATAAATGAAGAGGTTATTTGAAATCACACAAAGGCGAAGATGAAAACAAATTTTGGGATCCCGGTGCATCTTCAATCAAGGGAGTAGTGAGAACCATTTGGAACAATATGACAAGCCTTTATAATGCCATCACTACACATTCTATATCCAAACTATAAAGGGATGAAGTTCGACGCCGATTCCTTCCATAGAGCAAAGATCAAAAAGTAAATGCTTGAGTCGAATAGCAAGGAGCAGTTACCCTCCCTGCATATATCTTATGCTAAACAAGATTACAACAATGGAAGATCAACTAGACTTAATGACATCTTCAAATCAATGGAAGCTAATGGTTTCTACCTCCATCACAGGAGATAGTAACATCTACTGTAATGTCCCGTGTATGATCGAAACTACCTGTATGGAATGTGTGCCTTTGGAATTAGTCTTTGTGCCTCAAAAAGCCTTGCGTATGGTTCAAGAGTCAACATATAGTCACTTTAGAGAGCGTACAACCTTCTAAGAATCCCGTACGGACTTGTGTGGTCTCCTCCATCAACCACGTACAGTCAAGGATTCATGCCCGGTGGAATTGGTTCTCCCCACACCATACGATGGTTACGTAGGAACTTGGGCACCGTACGGTAATGTTGGGCCAACCGTATTGAGGTTTTAGGCTGTACGGCTTGTATCCTACATACGACAGCAAGGTAGCCTCCCTTTGCCTTGACACTTTGTCGCCGTGCCGTACTAGTTGGGAATAGCACAATGAGATGGAAGATCACGAAATATGTTGTGCCCGGTAAATCGCCAAAAACAGGAAAAATACATATTCTTGACAACAGATAATCTTCAAGAGGAAAATAATGATAGCACTTAAGATTTTATTGAATAGATCTTCAATACAAACAATTTCGGACCAAGAGCCAAATACAAATTTGTCTTTGAATGAAGACTTTCACAAACTTGACACACAATGTGAAATATCCGAATGATATTTCCAACGACAGAGTAGGGTGGCTGCTAACCACCGAAAGTGCAATCACAGAATACAGAGGATCTTCCATCTCCGAAACTACGCACACATCACCTTGAGCCTCCAGCCTTCGGAAATACAAAGAAGAGTCAAATACAATCCATGATGATTTACAATGCCCAACCATCTCCTTAGAAAGGCCTCCAAGAAGTGTCTATAGATTTACAACAGGTTGACATTATTAATTTATTTTATTATTTTATTAATGGGGCCCCTTTATTAAATAATTAATTAAAGGTCCTTTATAATATTATTTTGATTCTGAGACCACTTAAAATTTAATTAAGTCGCTTATGAAAACTGGGAACATTACAAATCCTCACAACCCAAAGATTGCTTTCCCTCAAACAATCCGTCATCAAATAGGTAGTTGATGAAGCTCCAGGATCCCAAACAAAACGCAGAAGATGGTAACAGTGTCCGTTGAAATCCCCATTGCTGCTTCAGCATCACATGCATGAGTAAACCGCCATCAAAGATTCCGCTGCACCACTCTAATAGAAATATTGTCATGTTCAAAATCCCCGGGATCACAAAGAAGCCAATCATAAAACACATCAATGCTCCCATCCAAAGCCTTCATGCGATCATGCTCAACAATCTCTTGAGGAATCTCATAGCTCAGGTAGATCTTGTTGTTTCCATGAGGAAGGCCCTTACATGGAGAGATTGCAATCATGCACGCCTCAGGCACAACTAAAGGATAAACTCCATATTCAACCAATTGTAGTTGCTCTTGCAAGATATCATTGATAGTATCTCCATGAAGCTAATTAACCACTGGTAGAGCCTGCTCATTCGAAGGATCACCCGTAGAGCCCGCATTTCCATCAAATTGATCATCGAGTGCTAGTCCAACGAAATTTGTGCAAGCATCTTCTTCACCTTTTTGGTTGTCTTGAAAATTTAGATGTATTACATTTGAAGGGACAATTGTTGACTCTTTCTTGTCCAAATCCTCCTGTGTCTACATCGGCATAACTTCATCCTTCGTAGGGCTCACAGTGCTAGGTACCTCATTGTCGATCTCCCAACTGAGATTGATGTTGTAGATTCTCTTTGGAGGATGGGTACCTCAACCTCGGATCTATGTAGTCCTTGAGAGATATGTTTGTCTACCATCCACCATCAACCCAATCCTGCTTGATTTGCTTCAATGACTCAACCCGATCTTGCTTGATTTTCTTCAATGACTCTGCCAGGGTGAGCGGATGCATCTCCACCTGCTTGATCCTCAGAGGGAAAATTGGCATCATCAGTCTTGTATTGGTCCGAGGTGTGCGTAACATGTTGCCCTTCATGCTTCCATTTTCCATGCACTTGAGTGTCTCGCCAATCTACTTATGTCCTCTTGCTAGGGTCTTGTGGAGCTTCTTCTGACTTCTTCTTAGCTCCCTCAACGCATCTTCCAATCTATCACTCGGTGCCGTACCTTTCAACTCATTTGTTTACTATTTCTGTTGTATATTTTGCATGTTTTACATACCTAATGGACTGTCTTATCTACCCAACAAATTAGAATCGTTCATGACAATTTAAGTTCACCTCTAGTTCTTTCTTCACTCTCCCTAAAATTTTAGAAATCTGCTGTATATTTTGCATGTTTTACATCCCTAACGGACTGACTTGTCTACATTACTGGAGCTTGAGTTGAGGCATTGCCTGTTTGGGGGCTTTGGGGGTGACATTCAAGAAATAAACATGGGCCCTTTTTCATTGCAGTTAGTTAGCCCATGGTTTTATGTCCGTTGGTTTGTAATACCAGTTAGTGGTTCTCTATTGAAATTTACCTGAATAAATGCACATGGATTAGATTGTTATAGGTGAGGATCATCTTATTGTATAGTGAGTTTTGAACAAGGTTAATTTCTATTGACTTCAAAGAGAGTAAGAAAAATCGCATGTATCTTTTGTTGAGAGCACTGGAACTTTGCATTGTATTGTAACTTGTTATTGAGATTAATACATTGAGTGTGCTTTGGAGGCTAGGCCTTTCTCAAGGCATATCTTGTGTTACCTCTTGGTTGTCATTCTGCTGAAATTTGTATAGATACGTTCTTGCATTGTTTCCCTCACAGGATTAGTGTGGATCTATTCTGGTTTTCTTTGATAAATAACCTAGCCATTTTAGCTTTTTCTTCTAGAATTATTTTGTCACAAATCCTGATTCCCTACACCTTTCTAGGAAGGCTTAGTAAATAGTAAAAAACCCTATGTGTCTCCCTTTGACATCTATGTTGCATCTATGGCACAACCAATGATTTTTCTCTCAGATTTTGGAGTTAGTCCAAAACAATCACATACTGTAATATGGTTTTTGTGGTTGTAAATGAGTCTTTTAGATAAGATATGACAATCGTGGGGCACTCAACGATTTTGGTTTACCATTACACTTCATCCAGCTCTTGCACACCTAGAACAATCCCCAACACCTGTTTTATCCACTTATTTCACCTCATAGGCATCATATGGAGAATGCGTACTACTGCTTATTTTGATTTGCTAAGAATATTGCAACATAAAACTTCTAGAAAAAAAAGGTGCCCTAACATCGTTGACAAAATCAAGAGAATTAAAAAAACTGTCTTCAACAAAATTGATTTCACATTGAAATGCTAGAGTGTAACTTTCCCAGTAACAAATGTCTGACGACAAATGCCGATGTAGATTTTTTTATTTCTTTCTCTTCTTTACTCTTTACAGTGGCTGTAATGTGAACCATTTAACTGACAGATTGCAAATGAGAGTGCCCTTAATTTAAATGCAAAAATTAGGATTTGCAAGGGGCTTAGGCGACCTTGTGGATCTCCCACGCCTCTGTTTTCCTGTCCTTTTCTCCATTTTTTAAACTGACATCCATGGGGACATCTAGTCATCCCCAGGACCGATGAGGGATGTCTCTGAGATGTTTCTTATTCTAGCCCCCTCTCTTAGGGCTGTTTCCAAAAGTGTTGAAATTTTGGTGATGCAGGGGATCCTTCATGGCTGTTCCCATGAATCCAAAATGTTATGAGAAAAGGATATTCAGGAAAAAAAGGCGCAGGATGCATCCCTGTGTGTTGTTGTACAATACCATTTAACAACATCAAACTGTTTTATAGTTTTACTATTATAGCTCAAGAAACTTGGTAAGTTTATAATTCTATGCCAAATATACGTATGTATGTTGGAAGAGCTTTCAGATCATATATAAAAAGTCCATCTAAGTTATCCTATGGACATAGTAAACCATCTTGCAGCATCATAGTCTTATCATTCTCCATATAATAGAATCAAAGTACATTAATAAATAAGACTAATAAGTTCCATAGATTTTAAAAGGTTAAGACCCATTTTTGTTGTAAGTAGTCTTTCTTAGAATAGTTGAAATAAAGGAAAGAAAGATATGTAGTATATCTTTGGGTTAAAATACTTGTGTTATATTGTTTGTTGGATCCTCTTCTCTCTTGCGTCTTACTTCATGTTCTGTTTCCTTCTCGAGTATTGGTAAATCTACATTTTCTGGGGGACTATTTGACTCTCCCTCAATAAATCTTATTATCAATTAGGTATATGCTTGGGTCTTTTCACAAGTTGGATTTTCTTCTCAAGTATTGAATATCCTACATTGTTGTATATTTTTCTCAAGTATCAAGTAACTACATTTCCTAAATTACTGTCATTTAGTTGGATCTCCCTCAAAAGTTACATTTATTCTCACATGTATTTGCACTCAAAATCGCATGCTTACACTTGGGTTTTGCTTAAAATTGATTATTTTAACATGCTTCATGCAAAAATTTGAATTTTTTACCTAGGTGCTAAGAAATATGAATGCTATACAAAGGGATCTTGAGCCCTACAGCCTATAGGGTAATGTTCCATATAAACAGGTTTCTAGTAACCGTCCATCCTACGTATCCTTTTCATCTAACATAGTATGCACTTTAGCCCCAAACGCTTGAAAATTAATAAATCTGGCATTCGAACTCAATATCTACAGTTAGAAGAGATAAAAATGTAAAATCTCTTGATCTTTGTGCTATTAAGAAAATCTATGATAAGGTTTTATAGTTATCCATGTGGAGTTAAAGAATCTATCAAGGAGATGTAAAAATGATTCTTACTGTAAGATTTGTACTATTAATTAAGTTTGATTATCTTCTAGATGTAGACTTATAATGTATTTTCATAATATTTTTTTACATCAGGGCGAGGATGTGCTACGTGATAGTGGTATTCCATATGCAATAATACGTCCTTGTGCTCTCACTGAGGAACCTGCTGGTGCTGAACTTATTTTTGACCAAGGGGACAATATAACGGTATGTATATAACTCTTGTGCTTGTAGCAGAATCCATCTTATATGGACAATAAGTTAGGTGTGAATTTTCTGTCCACATTGCAACCATAAATGAGTATAGGATGACATTATCAATAACAAAGAAACAATCGCCAATCTTTTCTTTGGTCCCAAATAGAATATTATATCAAAATATAGGTTCTGACACCTGACATCAAGATTTCAAATGAGAGATGAATGATAAAAAAGACAGTACAATAACAAATTAGGAAATGTGAAGAATACGTTGTCAATACTAGAAATCTGTGACCCATTATTGTGTATAGCAAACCTGCATTGGAATCACGTCTTAAAATCTGCATTGATCAGCATCTTGAGAAAATAAGAATGGTAGTTAAGGATACGTTGGTGACTTTCTAAATCAAGACAACCATACAATTATGGATAATAATAATTTAGTTCTGATTAATATATATCAGGGAAAAATTTCAAGGGAAGAGGTTGCTCGAATATGTGTTGCTGCATTGGAAAGTCCAGATGCATGTGATACTACATTTGAGGTTTGCATAGAAAATCCCTTTCATCCTAGACATAGTTTTTAATGGATGTTAACTATGAATTTGACTTATTTACTTCATAATTGACATGTGTTTTTCAGGTGAAGAGTGTTGTGCCATTTAGTGAACCCTTCACAGTTGACCCAAACAATCCTCCCCCAGAGAAGGATTATAAAATCTATTTCCAATCTCTAAAGAAAGGCATCACTGGAAAAGAAGCATTAGATAGAAGCCCAGTGGCTGCATAGGATTTTAAACATTTTATTTTAGTTATCTTTTATTTTAATTTATCTAAATAGCAACAATATGAATCATGGACTTAGTCCAATTGCCTTTCCTGATTCTGAACTTATCCAAGCAAAAAGTGAATCAGTTCCAATATTAAAGCAATCTCCAGTTGATGTGAAAGGTGATTCAGGTTAGATCTTTCAATGTGTAAAAGAAGTATTGTACTATAAGCTTTTGTTGTATTATAATTTTAAGATTCAGTTGTGTAGTAATAGATTTTTTGTATTGATCACAATTTCACGAGTAATGGTTACAATAATCCACATTTCATGAGTATGGACGGTCCATTTGATACATATGGCATCCAAGTGATCTGGACAAGAGTGGGGCATGGCGACCTATTCAAGATGTCAAGCACCCTGTGTCAAGCTTTGATTAATTATTTATACATTAACAATTTACATTATAATTTAGATGATCTCTGATTGTCCCACCAATACCTTAACAAACATTTAGAATTACCCAAAGAACTTGACCTTATATTCTAAATATATTTATACGAGAAATAATCTGTGCCATTTGTCTTTTCAGGTTTGCATGTATGCAACTGACTAATATCCATGCTAATAAAGTTTATATGATTATATTCTCTTCTAGTTATCAAATGCTTTTCTTACTTTTTAATAAAAACTGTGTATGTTCAATTTTGATGAAAACCATGAGCATATCAATTGCACAATAACAACATAGGATGCAGCAATTGTACAACACAGGTATACCACAATTTACGTGGAAACCCTTATGGGACAAAACCATGGAAATTACTTGCTAATATATAATAATCTCTTACAATAAGTTTGTAGGCGCCAACCTGCAGGGGACATTTATCTCCTCCACTCTTCATAGGCACCAACCTAATGGAAACACCAATCCCCAACCAAAAGTTTGTAGGCACCAACCTACTAGAGACACCGATCCCCACACCTGAACACCAACTCAGTAAGAGACATCAATCTCTTTCAATGAGAGGCACCAATGCCCTGATCTCTTAAGAATAGAAGACTTCAGCCTTTGAAGTACAATATAATAAATATGTGCAAACTTCCTCATCAAATTTTCTCGACAAATCTGCACATAACCTAGTTGAAGTCTTTATAGCATATCTTCAATTTCCGCCCTTGAATTTGCTCTTATAAACTTCCATGATTCTGCTCACATACTCTTGTATATCTGCGCAGAATCTTCCATAGATCTGCTCACATGCTCTCGTAGATCTGCTCATATAATCTTCATCTCTCATTTTCGAAACATATGAAGTGTGGATTGAACAAAGAGCAATATCAGACCCAAACCCTAGTTACCGGGTTCATACCCACAAGCCCCATACTAGGTTGGGTACGCACCTGGTATGGGTACGTCTATGGGTACCTGCTGGGTACATATATGCTTATTCAAATATTTTTCCATAATCAATTGGCATTTAATATTTATCTTTGGCATTTGGGATTGATCTTGATCAAGTATCATACTATCAAATGTTTTAGTTTTAGAATTTTGTATATTTCTCTTGTTTTTTTGTATATAGAATGCAGATATATATATACACACACATGTACCCATACGTACCCAAACCCCTAAAAAAAATTTCACATACCCACGTACCGGGTTCTTGTACCCACACCCGTCCCTGAACCTGAACCCGAACTGGTAACTTAGACCCAAACATATGTAGAGCAGACTTTTAAGAAGTATGTATGCAGACTATGAAGGATTTATGTGCAATATTATAGAAGATTTTATAAGCAGAAACTGCAAGAAATTTTTTGAGATCCAACTATTGTCGAATGCTTTAGGCATGAATATCATTAAATTGAAAGCATGTTAGCATTAATTGTGCATTAATCCAGAAGGTTGTCCGTCCTCTTCTCTGGTTGTGCACTTTTGTTTTGACATATTGCAAAGAGGGCGTTGAACTGTGGAGACCTTTTGGCTAGGGTTCCTGCATCTTCCGCTTTGTGTGAGCATTGGCTGTTATTTGCAAGGGTTTATTTACCTGTCTTCCATTAGTGCTGGAAGGTTTGTTTTGTGTTACTGTTTGTTAGTGCCGGAAGATTTGTTTTGTGTTGCCGTTTCTAAGATCTTTTACTTGGAAGGTTAAAAATATGAACATTATCTAATACTGAGAGCTGATATTGTCTTTTTTTTTGTGCATTTGTACCTAGGGAACTTAAAAATTTTGAAATCTTTTTGTTTGATGTGAAATTGTGTTTGTTAGAGTATGGAGTTGGCAGGGGTTTTGAAAAAAAATATGGGAAGTCGTTTGTGAGAGGTATTGGCTACAAGCTTTGATAATGACATTTTCAGCTACATTTGGCAGAGATAGTTTTAAGTTCTATGTCATGAAAAGCTAAAATGGCTCTGATTTTTCATTCTCTGTTATTCTAGGTAGAATTTTTTTTTTAAAGAGCGACAGTTTTAAGTTCTATGCCATGAAAAGCTAAAATGGTTCTGATTTTTCATTCTCTATGATTCATATGTAGAATTTTGATTTAGAGGTCATTGCTAATGTCTTTTTTTTAAATGTTAAGGTATTGTTTTTAAAAAGTTTTAAGCTTTCAACAATTTTTTTATGGTGTATTTTGAAGAAATAGGTTTAAGATCTATGTTATTGAAAGCTAAAATAGTAAAGCTTTTGCAGAATTTCTTTGGTTTTCCACAAGAAAAGCTACATTTGGGAATTATAGTTTAAGTTGTGGAGTTGTGAGGTTTTCTTTTTTGAAGCCGTGGCTAATGTGTTTAAATTTTTTTAAGGTACTTTTTTTCCCTTTCTCTTGTGCATTTGTAAGTAGAAAGCTCGAAATTTGTGAAAATATAACCACCATGTTTTAAGTTGCATTTGGAAGGAATAGGTTTGAGATCTATGTCATGGAAAGTTAAGATGGAAAAGCTTTTGCAAAACTTGTGTGGTTTATTTCAAGTGGTCGTACTTAACGTGATTTTAAAATAAATTTTAAGTTAGTGTGTTTTTAAAATCTTAAGCTTTCAATGAAATAGATGTTTGTGCATTAATGGAGTGTGGGTAATGTTTTTCAAAAATTTGAAGGTATTGTTTGTTAAAAATTTTAAGTTTTGAACATTTTTTTGTCCTTCCTCTTGTGCATATTAACTAGGGAACAAAGTTTAATGTCATTAAAAGCTGAAATGGCTGTGGTGTTTTCATTCATCTTATTCACAAGTAAAATTGGTGTTGCTTTGTACATTTCGAAATGGGGAAGTCTGATTTTCTCAAAAAATTTGGCTAGTGTGTTATTTCTCCTTTCTCTTGTGCATTTATAACTAGGAAAACTTATACTATTACATTTTAAGTCTCATTTGGAAGGAATAGGTTTAAGATCTATGTCATTGAAAGTTAAAATGCAAAAACTTTTACAGAACTTCTTTAGTTTTTCAAATCTTTAAATTTGTCAATATCTCTTGTTCTGCAAGGATTTGTTTACCTGTATCTTTCATTAGCGTTGCAAGGTTTGTTTTGTGTTGTCATTTTCGAGATATTATTGTGTTGTTAAAATGCATTTTCTATTAAAGTTATATTAGAGAAATGTGCAAATCTCCTTCTGTGGGTTTGTTTTGAGATGTTTGCCAGTTGTGAGACCTTACAAACTTAAATTATGATGTTTACAGCTACATTTGGAAAGAATAGTTTTAAGTTCTATGTCATCCAAAGCTAAAATGCTTGTGGTTTTTTCAGTCCTATTATTGACAGCTAAAATTGTTATTGCTTTGTTCATTTCAAAATGAAGAAGTCTAAATTTGATTAGGGAACTTATATTTGTAAAAAAATATTGAGGACTTCTCTAGCTTTTTTTTTCCAAAAGGTTTTGCTATTTTTTTTTTTTAAATCGAGATATTGTTTGTAAAAAAAATTAAGCTTGGAATGGTTCTTTGTCCTTTGCCTTGTGCATTATGAACTTGTAGTCTCTATCTACTTTCAGGCATAACAATATCTATCATTTTAAATGGAAAAGTACAAAACAAAATTCCTTTAATATCTAAATTCAATTATTTTTGAGAACTTGATCAACAAAAGTTTAATTTGTTCATGGATCATTAATGTTGTTTACATATAATTATAATATTATTATTGGTTGTTAGAGCTTTTGAAAAAAACCTAAGAAGTTGTAGGTCCTATCATCAAAAACTAAATTTGCATGAAAGTTTTAAAAATCTACTCTTGTGAATTGCTTTTGCCACCGATATCATTGAATGCAAAGTCTATTTGCATTAAATGCACATTAATTGAATAGTTGTTTATAAGTTATATGTTAAATTATTGTTTTTTAATTGCATATTATGAAAACACAACATATTGTATAGTAAAAGCTTCAACATGTGGATATGTGTTTTGTAAGGGCATTTAGTGTTCAATCATGGCATACTATGCCAATTCAAAGTGATCTATAACTGTGAAACATGATTCAACACTAAAAATATCTTTGTATTCATGTCTTCCCATTGATTAAATTACATGAGAATCAATTGTTAATTAGGACATGGTAATTTAAGCATATAAGTAGGGAGGACACTTTAGGTTTTCTTCTTTTCAATTTATGGTATTGAATGGATTCATAAAATAGTGCAAACATTTGCATCATTCAAAGCTTAAAATGTTGTGCTTTTTTGCTTTTGCAATTGAATGGGAGACATGTATACTATTGCATTCATTGGATGCAATGAAAGCCAATATAACTTTCTATTGACTAATAGGATTTAAGAATATTTTAACATGCTAAATTCATTATATGGTTTGAGTTTTTTTCACATATCTTTAAAATTGGAAAAATGCCATTTATTTGAGATCCTATTGGCTGTGACGAAAAAGAACAAGGAGAAAAAACAATTTTCAGTATCGAAATTGCAAATAAATTCACACAATCTTACTATTGCCAAGTTCTGTTGCCATGAATAACATTCATACTATGTACCCTCCTTTGGTTCAGTACTTTTGTTTTGACATATTGCAAAGAGGGTGTTGAAGTCCCCAAATGTCTTAGCCAAGGTTGCTATATCTTTGGCACAAATATCATTGAATTGAAAGCCTATTTGCATTAATTGTGCATTCATGCAATAGGCTGTCCATCCTCTTGCTATGTGCTTCATTAAAGTCTTTAGACATCTTTGTCAGGGTTCCTACATCGTTCGCTTTGTATGAACAATTTGTATTATCTGCAAAGCTTTCTTTACCTCTTTTATCAGTGCTACAATTGTGTAGTTCAATTCACAATATTGAATGGATTCATGAAAAAGTACAACCATTAGTGTCATTGAAATCTTAAAATGTTGGTTTTTTTTTTGCATTTCTAATTGGTCAGATTATAATTTTTCAAGTTTTTCTATCTTGTAAGGTTTGATAGCATGAATGTAGCACTTCATGTTTATCACTTGTTTCCATTGGCAAGTGTTGAAAGCTAATAAAGCTTTTACATTGAGCAATAAATTTTTTGAATTTGTTAAGGTGGTAAATTTGGTATAATTTGAATTTTTTTCCCCTACATGTAATGTACCATTATTGTATGGCTTCCCTATTCTCCCCCACCATAGGATCACGTAGGACTGTAGCACTGTAGGATCTCATAGGCCCATAGCACCGTAGGCACGAGTTGTTCTCACTCTAGGACCAAGTGATATTTGTGTTTGGAATTTGAAGATGATGTAAACTAATGAAATGTGTAGAAATGGATGAATTTTATATTTTTTTTAAAAAAAAATTGAAAGAAATTGAGTTTTGTTTTAATTTTGATTGTCCATTTTTGAATTGCTAAAAAATAGTACAAATCATGGGGTCTAGTTCCTAGCACAAAACTATATGTAAATAAAGGTTTTTTCATCCAATTTAAAAATATGTTTTAGATGACACATATAACTAGTGTAGGAAAAAAAAAGATTGGTTTGCGATCTATATTTTGTTTGTCATAAGTATTCAAAGTCGGACTTGTCTGAAATTGATTGTTTCCATCTCCCACCACATTTCACCTATCAAATCTATGTCAATCAAAGAAAAAATTAAATATTCTTGAAGAGGACTCTCTCCTCTAGTGCAGTATATAATTTTTCAATTTTTTTGATATCATCTAGTTTTGTTTTTTTTTATTTTCTGAATGAGCATATTCTCGAATGTTAAAATACCTACTTGCAATATCTTGTAATTATAATATATTAGATCTAGTTGAAACTCAATAAAATTTATATGAGCACAATCCTCACTCCGAACTCTACAAAAGGGTATTTTAAATTTTTTCATAAACTTGATTCTTGATGTTGAAATTGGTTGTAGAAGTTTGAGGTTCTGCAATTCTACAAAATTTGATGATTTGGTTGCCACATAGGATACCAAATAAATATTTTTAGTCGAACCTAATTTGGTCGAATCTAGTTCGGCCGAACTTGATTTGGCTGAAATACGAGCCGACTTGACAAGTCGTGTTGGCAACTAAACCCTTTGAGGCTCATATATATGAGTGTTTTTTTGGTTTTATAATTAAAACAAATAAAGAATTGCGAATTATAAATTGGTTTCTTATTTAAATCAATTTTTGGGATTTGTTAATTTGTTTTTTTTGCGGTCAAGGGAGAAGTTATTAGCGAGGAGGTACGATTTTCTTAGTTAGTTTATTTTATGCTTGGTTTTTAATTAAGAATATTGTTCAATTAGTTACGTTTATGAATTTATAAATTTTTTTATGATTTTTTGTTATGTTTTATATTATATCTAGTTTTTTGTATGCAGGTGAATTGAAACTCTCAATTTTAGTTTTATGTGCAATGGGGAATCAAAGAAATAGATCAAAATGATATGATAAAAAAAGGGATGACAACATGAAAGGATGGACAAAATGTATTCAAGAGCAATTGATTGAAGATGAAGAAGAACCTGTTGATGTTGAGGAACAACTTGTTGAAGTTTCAGAAGGTGGTAGTCGATCTAGAGATATTGATTTTGGCTTGAAAATTTTGATGGAGATGGATGAAGAATCTCTATTTAGTCAAATTTCATCTGAACACATGGTACCTGAATGCACAATTAAACTACATCTCAAAAACATGGAGGAATATTTTGAAAATAAAACTCTTCTTGGAAGAGCACAATTATTTGTTAGGTTATTCAAGAAAAGAGAAATGACTCATGTTTTGGAGTCGTTAGCTATCGATAATAAGAAAAGCTAAAGAGGTCATGTAAAAGAAAAAATAGTTCAGAATTTGACGGATGCATTGAACACTATTAAGCCCACAAGTCAAGGAGCTAATTTAAGTGTTGGGCGTAGATCATTGATGACTATGATTTCTAGTAAGAACTTGTCACGAAGAAAGCAAGTTCGAGCAATTTTTGAATTACTCAATGTATCTAGAAGAATTGTTCAAATATATATCATAAGGAGAAATATGATGGATGAAAACATTGAAAAGAATTGGGTAAATATTTGTAGGCTTCCTCAACAAAATAAATTTTTTGAAGATGAAAGAAGACAAGTTGGTGAATATTGGATCAACCTCTCTCTTGTTTCTCCCAATAGAAGCTCACTATAAAGATGTTCGATGAAGAGATCCATATGAAAATTGTACATCCTAACACTTTGTAGATACAACACAAAGTGAAATGTTTGAACCTTTCAAGCAAGAATTTCCAAATGTGAGAATTTGTCAGAGGATGTTTGAGAGGTTGCGCCCATGTTTTGTACACATAAATAAGGTACATGAAACATGTTGGTGAAATCATGTTGAGTTTCATCTATACTTGCAATCATATAAAAAAGTTATAGCAACACTTAAGCCAAATATGCTCATCACTGAAAGTATGACATAATTTATGAAGTCTATTTTATGTGATAAATTAGAAGATTCAGATGAATTCAATGTGCAATGCATAAAAAGTGCATGCATTGATTGTGGAGATTTGTAGAAATTTTCATATCAAATGGAGAATATTGATATTTTAACACCAATTTTGTGGAAGAGATTTGAGTATGAGACATACCGAACTAAGATTGGAGATCAATCTAAAAAAATTGCATTGAAGGAGAGTGAATTGTCATACCTTGAGTTTATGAATAGATTTTGTACTATGATTTATCCACATATCGAACATTGTCATGGTGCAAGATGGCAAACTAAACAGTTTTGTGATTCAAAAAATTGTTTTCTACCTGAATGTATTATTTCAATTGTAGATTTCTCTGAGAACTATACATTTTTCCCTCAATCATAGCTTCAAGGTCAATATTATCATTATGATCAAGTTGCAATATTTGTACAAGTTACCTATAGACATGCTCAATTTGATTTGGATGGGGTAGAAAGTACTGATCCAGATGAATGCATTATCATCAAGGAGGTTTGTTTTTATATTAGCGATGATAGGGTTCACGCTAGGAGCTATGTAGCTCATTGTTTTGCAATATTTTGTGAAGATCTTATGAATCACAAGATAAATGCTTCACAACACTGGATTTGGTCTGATGGTTGTGCAAGTAACTGTACATGTTCTTTACTTAATTTCTAGTACATGTACATATAATAAATAAATAGTATTTGATTTGAATTTGATAAATTTTGTTAAATGCTCATGTACATGTGGATTTGTACTTGAATTTATCCCAGGACAATTTACGTCCGCAAAAATGTTTAATTGGTTATCCATGCAACATGCTAGACGTAATGTTAAGTTTATTTGAAACTTCTTCGAAAGTGGACATGGAAAAGGAGAGCACAATGAATTAGGAGCATGTGTGAAGTGTGCACTTCCCTAACATGAACTTGCAGGTACAAATGGTGTAAATAGTGTTATTGATCTATGTAAGTACATTCTTCAATTACTATTTGTTTTAAACTGATAACTTTATTTTGAAAGTAGGCAATAGCATAGAGAATGCAAAGAAAAATGTTGAATGGTGCCAAACTCATTTTGCTAGTAGGGAAACAACATACAACAAACACTATTTTTGGGAAGTGAAAGGTAAAATATTTTGTACTTGATTCAATTTTTTTAAAAAAAATTCATTATGTGCATTTCACTTTTATCATATACATATAATTCTTGATCTAAAAATGTGCAAATTTCATGTACCATATTTGTAATAGATATTGATCATTCTAATCCTTACAATTGTTAATCAATTATTGGTATTAGAAGTTTACATCAAGTGATGACTACATGACACCATAAGTGTAATGCCTCGCTAGGGAACCCAAAAGAACTTAACCTAAACATGCATCTAAGTTTGCAGAATAATTTTTTTTAAAAGTTAACATACATGATAAACATCAATGCGGAAGCAATTACCATTAACTCACATAACATAAACAACCAACATAGGTTACAACTCTCAAGGGTTCCTTGACAATGATTGCTTTAACATTAATTAATTAATTTAGATTAGGTACAATTACGAAACTCATATAATCCAATGAAATATAAAAGCATCATCACACATAAGTTAGCATAAATACAACTAGTACCATAAGGTATCCATAAACCTACATCCATTGCACATGTCGCAGGGTATGTAATACAATAACCGACAATAAGTACAACATGATATCATTGAACAACTGATACAAGATCACATGGAAGAAGAAGAAGAAGAAGATAGGAACACAACTCTATCAAGGAAGATCAAGAAGGAACAGCTGCTACAAGGATCATCCAGCATTGGTGCACGAATGTCAGAATCTCAAATGGTAAAAGAACCACTACCACCTGACCTCATGAACCTAAATGGTCCACTCCCACCATGTTGAGGAGATAACAACAGATCCCACTCAGATAACAAACATCAAACAGATCAAGCTAAGGAAAGGATCCTGAAAGCTCTGTAACTCAAGGTAATAAGTAATGATGTCATGAAAGACTCACTATTCCAAAGGCAACCAACACATGTAGGATAACTAGACTATGCATAGGAAGGTGTCATCATGTACGTCTAACCCTTGAGTCTCGTCCTAGTAATCTTGCTGGATCCCGGCACTCAAGTGACCATACACGGTATCAATGACCTCTCGTACTGACGAAGTCATCAACTATGCCAACTCATCCCTTAAAAGGGGGCTAGTCATCTTCTCAACACCATCTTAGTCTGTACTAGCACTAACACCTGGGTGAGGACCATACCTTATTAGGTTCATTTTAATAAAACTCTCAATGTTATATTTAGTTATCACTTGATTAAGATACTTAACAATAAGTGATCCTGGTAGCCACTTGTGGGCCCCGACGCTTATTGCAAGCCACCTCCTACTACATATCCAGGTAAACTACCCTAGGCTCACAGATCTCTCCTAGATCTAACAGGTACACAACTACGTAACCTCATATCCATATACACACAAAAGAACTAGATATGGTTACAGAGATGCCACAAACAAGTACAATATATCATGAGCCCAATGGTCAAACAGGAGTGATAATCAGATAAAGTACATTCACATCAAACCTAATACTGAGAACAATAACAACTGACACAAACCCTAACCTCTGTCTTTCCTTTAGGTATTCTAGTGCCCCAAAACACATTAAGCAAAAGAAAAACACTCCAGGCACGAAGAAGACAAAATGCATCATAGAAAACTGAAAACTAATCCATAAGTATTTAAAATTCTATTTTGAACATAACTAATTCTAAGTACTCAATTACATAAATCAGCCAAGAGAACCTAATCACAAGCATAGCATCAATGTCTTAATGGAGGAACAATCCATATTTACGCTCTAAGATTTCAATAGAACAAAAATGCCCAATTTCAGTATAAAACTAATCACTTGTGAAAATTCATGTTATCAATTAGAATACTTCGAACAACTTCCAAGGTTAACACATAAGCATCAAGACATATTATCATTCCACAATAATATTGAGTGTATATATATATATATATATATATATAATCTAAACACATACTTTTCTATATCTTTTCCAAAAATAAACTTACATTTAACCAATATTCTTTAAGTAATATATATATATATAAATTCACTTTACACTCAAAGACATCATTAATTAATTCAGTTTACTATAGATATCACCATTCACCAAAAGAAAAAACTAAAACTTTATACTAAAATAAATTATTGCTAAATAAAAAGAGATAAGATTAAATTAACAAATTATATATATTAAACTAGATTAATAATTAAATATTAAATTAAATTAAAAATCATATATACATCAACTCAACTAAACTAAACTACATATTTATTAAATACCAATTATATAATAAAATGCAATACTTACCAAAGTTAATTTAAAATAAAAATTTAAATTTAAATAACAAAAAAACGAAGCAAGAAAATGTTTTAAATAACTTACAACACAATGGGGGCTGTGGGTCCCGCGCACGGTACCCACAGTACCCCCTGCCGCACGCAGGCCCCCTAAGTAGGGTACTGTCACGGCAGTACCACTGCCTAGGCAGTGAGTACTGTCGTGGCAGTACCTTATACTGCTGCGGCGGTACTAAAGGTAGGGGGTTGGGGGATGTGATGACCCCTGCCCCCAAATATATATATTTTTAATTTTATTTTTTAAAAAATTCATTTAATATTCTTAAATAATCATGCCATGATAAATATTTTTTTTAATTTTTTTTTTTATTAGAATTTATTTATTTTATTTTTATAAACTAACACTTTTTTTTTGTCTTGTATTTTTAACAGAATAGTATATTTTCGAAAACGGAAATAAAAGTACAGTAAAGAATGTTTTAAAAATGGAACATTTTTCTTTGCTTTTTATAATGCAATAGCTTTTTTTTTCAAATCTGATAGGCCTTTATCTTTTTGTCTTTTTCTTAGGCTAATGTAATTTTTGTCTTTTAGTGGTGTAATTTATTTTTACACAGACAAGATTTAATTGACATTTACACCCAAATTGAGTTTTTTTTTCCAAACAAATTATTTTCTTCCACAAGGGGATTAATTTCCTACCAACACTATAGTTCTACTATAGTCCAAGATCAATTTTCCGTTTTACAAGCAAACTATAAGCAACCTTAAGATGAAATTTTGTCAGCATAACAATACAGTGCCAAGTAATCATAAAAACATAAATTATCAGATCTGGGGTTTCTCTAATACCCAAAATTCAAGAAAACATACAGATCTAATGAGATAAAACTAGATCTACTCAAACACAAAATTTTACCAGATAAATAATAGAAAGCACAAAACAAGAATTCCAGATCCTACCTTGGTTCCAATGCCAGAAACTGTAATGAAACCCCTATAGAAGATCTGAGAGTGAAATTACTTCCAAATTCAATCCTGCCTGCAGATCTGAAAACTATGATGAAAACAGGACCCAGATCCAGATGCACATTCAAACTCCAAATCAACAAGCAGCCACAACAATCCACAAATCTCTAAAATTCCAAGCACAAAAGCTCTCCCAAAAATCTTCTCCAAAGACCTGTCTTATCTCCAAAGAATGCAATCCTCCCCTAATTGGAATTCAATTCCCAAATTCATGCAATCCCTAAAGACAACTCAAAATTTAACTTCCAGTTCAACTCCAAATCAGAAATGACTCATAAGAAGACTCCTGATCCAACTCTAACTCCAAAATTGAAAGTAAATATTAATTTAATTAATTAAAATATCTTTTAAATACACAACACAACTTGACATTTGAAAATTAGTTGTTCATTTTTTTGACAACTCTCTTTTCAATTTGCACATGCTAATAATTTAAAATATATTTATTAAATAAATAAAATACTTAATGCATCCTAAAATATGCAATTAAATATTTATTTATTTAATAATACTCACAAACATAATAAAATTCAATTATCAATAAAATAATCATTTAAATCCAAATAATCAATTATTTGATTTTAATTGAATTTCATCAAAATAAACTTAGAACATATTCAATATTAATTTCCAAATACTCAAATAATCAACTTTAATTTAATTTCCTCAATTAAACATAGGAGTATATTTAATCATAAAATTCAACTATGCACCTAACATTGATAATCACATAAAATAATCTATATAAACATAATTCAACTATAATCAATAAATGAATAATCACCCACATAATCACAAATCAACTGAAGCCAAACAAGACAAAATCAAACAAAACCAAAACCAAGCAACACCAGAAAGGGATCCATGAACTTTGCCAACCTAACAAATTCGGATAGGGTAGTCAACAGATACTTATCCAACAACTAGGATAAATGGGTTTGGGTTAGGGTTTTGGATCCGTGTTATCTCCCCTCTCTTACCATCTGAGATATTGCGATAGGGCATGCTCATCCTGACAATTCAGAAAAGACGATGCCCGGTACCTGCGAACCTGCATACAACACCCGCATGTACATACATATACAACTATATAATAGACAATGGCGGGGATCGGTCGATCGTGTGGATCTCACAAGCAAGTAACTACGACTCCGTCCCTTGACCACATCAAGAACATCAAATAGAAATATAAAACAAACACATCAACCATACACATGCAAGTATGGGGTCAGTAAAATCATACGCCTCAATGATTTCCTAACATGTAATCTATCATCCTAAAGTAATCTTACCATTTATAAAATTGGACTAGGGGTAGGGGTACTACAATAAGCCTCCATTGGTACAAGTAAGAGAGAAATCATGCTTTTGTGTTGACTGCATTCAAACCAATGCAATGAGTTAATGTGACAATATTGCAAATGGATATGTTTCACAATGAGATATAAAAGAGTTAATCAGAACACCTCCTTATGATGATAATGATAGTGACATAGACATTCATGATCCTATATATTCAGTTGATTATGAATGTGTTTATGATTTAGTTGTTACATGTGTGTTCGCATGTACATGTTTTATTTTAAATTTAATATTTTAATTCAAATCATGCAAGTGATGCTCAAATTTAATTTTATTTATTTTTTAATTTATGGGATTCATTTGTATCTAGGTGATATTTTTGTTGTGGTTGTGGATCCTGACAATTGGGAAGGTGGAGATTATTATCTACTAAGATGCACGAAAATGAAATACAAGTTTCCAGAAGTAACTATAGATGGTGATAACCAGTATATCCAACTAGTTCAGTTGTTATTAAAGGTATCTCGTCCCCTTAATACATCCCCTTAATTACTATATATTGTACATATTAAATTAATCATTAAAATTCTTATCTCTACATTATTAACATATTAACGACTTTAATGTCATTGTTCAAGTACCTATTATCAACAAACAAAGATTGACCAAAATGGTGTTCAATTTATTAAATACATGTGTGGCCAAAGAGTTCTACATTACAATCACTTGGTTATAGCCACAAAGCTACAATTTGAGGCATTGCCAAAAATAGGATGTGGCAACCAAAAGTGGAGGTTGCCTATTGAAGAACATGAAAAATTGTTGGAGATAATTAAAGATAAAGAGGAGCTAGATTATATATATCAGGAGCTTTAGGCTAAACTTGTTTTTGTAGAGCTCGTACTTTCATACATTTGAACTAGAGTTTGATATGAGCATATATATAATTTCAGCTATGAATGGACATATATATATCTTTAGTCTTGTTAGGTCAATTCGAACTATATTTCATTAGTTAGATACATTGCTTATATGTCTTTATTTTAGATACATTGCTACTATTTAAGTAGTTTGATACATTTCTTATTGCTTAATTAGATCTATATTGTCATTATTTTCTTGATACATTTCTTATATGTCATTAGTTTAGATACATTGCTTATATACATGTATTTATTTTAGATACATTGCTTATATTTCATCATTTTGATACATAAAGCTTATATATATGTTATATTATTTTACATGTGTACATTAGTTAAATTTTATTAGCTTGCTAATATATAAGTTTAGATACATTTATTATATAACACTAGTTTATTTCTAAAACCCCTTCCTCATCCCCTTAAGACAACCCCATCCCCTTAATACATCCCCTCAATTATATGTAATGTATTATTAATCATTAATTCTTGTTTATTATTAATGTTTGTCTATCATTAACATATATAGATCTTTAGTTTACATCAATTTTTATATATGTCATTAGTTTGATACATTCCTTATATGTATTTATTTTAGATACATTGTACAATTTCATTAGTTTGATCTACATTGATTATTTCTTAATTAGATCTATTTTGTCATTATTTTCTAAATACATTTCTTATATGACATTAGTTTAGATACATTTCTTATATTTCATTACTTTGACACATCAAGCTTATATATGTTATATTATTTTACACATGTAAATTAGTTACGTTTTACTAGCTTGATAATATATATGTTTTATTGTATAACACTAGTTTATTTCTAAGACCCCTTCCACCTCCCCTTAAGATAACTTCATCCCCTTAAGACAACCCCTTAAGACATTAATAAGTCAACCCCTTAAGAATCCCCTTATCAGTGTTTGTCTATAATCAATATATTAATTTAACCTTAATGTTGTATTATTTGTCTACATCATTAACATATTAATTAGCATATTGTATTATTAATCACTATGAACATAAATTTAACACAACACACATGAACATGAACATTTTACTTTTCCTATATTACATTAACATGAACGCATGATCATATAAATAACAAAAATGTAAATGATCATTTTACTTTAAATGTAAATTTTTACATAACATGTACACATATGAAATGTAGATAAAACATGTTTTGTAAATGTAAATGTTCAATGTCTAAAATAAAAATGTAGAACACATAAAAAAATAAGTATATGATATAAACATGTACATAATATATATGTAAAATAAGTCTAGAGAAAATGCATGCATGTGCATGTATAAATACATGTATCTCAAATAGGGACCTACCTTGATCTATGATGTGATCCAACCCCACGAGCTCCAAATCCTTATGTGCAATAAAAGAAACAAATTTTTCATGCATGCATGCAATAAATTAAATACCTATATAGTAAAAATTATCTAGACATCTAAATATACGTGTGTCTCATCCTACATGGGGTGGCCACGTGTGTCTAAATCTCTAGCCCCGTGAGCACTAGATCTCTATGTGCAATAAAAGATACAAATTTGCCATGCATGTACATACAATAAATTAAATACCTAGATTTAATAAAAATTATCTAGACATCTAAATTTACTTGTGTCTCATACTGCATGGGGTGGTCGTGTGTGTCTAAATCTTTGGCCCTGCAAGCTCCAGATCCCTGTGTGCAATAAAAGAAACAAATTTGTCATGCATGTACATATAATAAATTAAATACTTATTTAATTAAAATTATATAGACATTTAAATTTAACTGTGTCTCATCCTATATGGGGTGCTCAAGTGTGTCTAAATTTCTAGCCCCGTGAGCTCTAGATCCATGTGTGCAATAAAAAACAAAATTTTCATGCATACATATAATAAATTAAATACCTATTTAATAAAAATCAACTAGTCATATAAATTTACTCATGTCTCATCCTGCATGGGGTGGCTAGGAGTGTCTAAATCACCATATTCCAAAGTAGTAGTAAGTATATGTCTCCCAATATCACTCAACTCTAGATCATGTAAAGAAACCTCTGAGGGATGAATAATAGGATCCAAAAGAAAGTCAGTAAAAAGTGATTGTCGAGTTGTCTGATAAGGGGGATTTGAAGCTGGCTGGGTAGGGGGAGGTGCATCCTCCCCAACTGTGGTCTTTTGTGGAGTTGTAGGTGGTGCAAATGTATCCTCTTGCCCATGTCCACCTTGTGCATTTGATCCACTAGGTCTACCACTAATAAGTCTATTAACGTAATCTTCTACCCCACTAAGAGGCACCCCAGTCAACATATGTATAGCCTGATAAGTACCTAGTAGGTCACTAGATAAATAAGTTCCCATGCCCTACAAACGATCCACCACAGACTCTGTTGCAACCTTGAGTGGAGATGGTATGTCTTCCTCCTCATACAAATCTGGAGAAGAAGAAGATACACCTGGAATTGTGGATCATGATCACGTCATATATCTCCTTACTCAATCAATAGACATATGATGAACCTGAGTCACAATATTCATGATCCTATCATACACATCTCTCGGAGTGTCATCTGTGACACTCTCTCATGTAGTGGCCAACTTCAAACATTTTGGCATAACCAAAAGGTTTGGACCAACCTTTTACCGCATATTAGCGGGCATTGGGACATCATGTTCTCTAAATCTATATGTTAGTCTCCCCTTCCCTAACCAATATGGGTGGGGTAATTTGTATAGTTAACATCAAGATGTAAATGAAATTATGCAAACAATTGTTTGTAGAAATATAATGGGAGCTCATCCTTTTGGGGCCACATATGATGTGCAACCAACCAGCGAGAATATATGAAGGGCGCCACAAGATCATTAGTGCATCGGGTGACCATGTCTCCTCTCACCTTTACCTTATCTTGATAATGTGGGAACATACTCTTCACATTATCTATAGAAACCATACCATCTATCTGTATCCACTTTACAATGCCAGTAACACTGAGAGAGAGAGAGAGAGAGAGAGTAATATAATATATCAATATTGATGCTATAATACAGGTTATATGATTGCACCGTGTTAATCATATGAACAATCTTATCTCTGATAGCATTCACCCTATCCCTATTATGAAGGGTGGGTGATCACTCAATGCTTTCATCAAGAGTAGCAATAGTTGTATGTAATCGTATAATGGTGTCTGCAAATAAATTTTGTCTAACCTATATACTATCTATAGAACTATGAGATGCTCCATTAGAGGCACAATTGTGTACACTAGCCTCCCCAGAATCACTAGCACTATATGTCATGTGATTTGATATATATAGATAATCAAATTTTGATATTTGATCTAGATCTTCACATGCATATACATATATGTACAATATCTTATAAAGTAATCTAAAACATACATCTAGATCATGCAGTAAATGTTAAATTTTAAGTAAATACGTGCATTACATGTACATGTGTAGATAAAATCATGTAACAATTTTTCTAAAATATATTATAAGTACATGCAAATAAAGGGGTCCTATTAGGTCATGTTAGTCATGTTAGGTCTTAAGAGGTCATGTTAGTTCTAAAGGGGTCCTATTAGAACTTTTTAGGTATTAAGGGGTTATAATAGGTCATGTTAGTCATGTTAGGTTTTAAGGGGTCCTATTAGGTCATGTTAGGACTTAAGGGGTCCTATTAAGTCATGTTAGGCCTTAAAGGGCCCTATTAGCTCATGTTGGGTATTAAGGGGTGCTATTAGGTCATGTTAGATCTTAAGGGGTCCTATTAGGTCATGTTAGATATTCAAGGTTCTATTATGTCTTATAGGTCATGATACATCTTAAGGGATCCTAGTAGGTCATGTTAGTTCTTAAAGGGTACTAATAGGTCATGTTAGGTCTTAAGGGGTCCTATTAGGTCATGTTAGTCATGTTAGGTCTTAAGGGGTCCTATTAGGTCATTTTAGGTCTTAACGGATCCTATTAGTTCATGTTAGGTCTTAAAGGGTCCTAAAAGGTTTTATTAGTCATGTTAGGTCTTAAGGGGTCATATTAAGTCATGTTAGGTCTAAAAGGGTCTTGTTAGGTCATGTTAGGTCTTAAGGGGTCATATTAGGTCATGTTAGGTCTTAAAGGGTCCTATTAGGTCTTATTAGTCATGTTAGGTCTTAAGGGGTCCTATTAGGTCATGTTAGGTCTTAAAGGGTCCTATTAGGTCATGTTAGTCATGTTAGGTCTTAAGGGGTCCTATTAGGTCATGTTAGGGCCTGTTAGGTCTTAAGGGGTCCCAATAGGTCATGTTAGTCATGTTAAGTCTTAAGGGGCCCTATTAGGTCATATTAGGGCTCAAGGGGTCCTATTAGGTCATGTTATGGCTTAAAGGGTCCTATCAGGTCATGTTAGGGCTTAAGGGGTCCTGCTAGGTCATGTTACATCTTAAAGGGTCCTATTAGGTCTTATAGATCATGTTAGGTCTTAAGAGGTCCTATTAGGGCATGTTAGGTCTTAATGGGTCCTATTAGGTCATGTTAGGTCTTAAAGGATCCTATTAGGTCTTATTAGTCATGTTAGGTCTTAAGGGGTCCTATTAGATCATGTTAGGTCTTAAAGGGTCCTATTAGGTCATGTTAGTCATGGTAGGTCTTAAGGGGTCCTATTAGGTCATGTTACTTATGTTAGGTCTTAAGGGGTCATTTTGGGGAAAAAGGGGTCCTGTTAGGGCTTTTTGGGTACTAAGGGGTCCTAATAGGTCATGCTTAAGGGGTCTTATTAGGTCATGTTAGGGCTTAAGAGGTCATATTAGGTCATGTTAGGTCTTAAGGGGTCATATTAGGTCTTAAAAGGGTCTTTTTCATTTTGTTAGCTCTTAAGGGGTCCTATTAGATCATCTTAGGTCTTAAAGGGTCCTATTAGGTCTTAAGGTGTCCTATTAGGTCTTAAGGTGTCCTATTAGGTCAGGTTAGTTCTTAAAAGGTCCTAATAAGTCATGTTAGGTCTTAAAGGGTCATATTAGGTCATGTTAGTCATGTTAGGTCTTAAGGGGTCCTATGAGGTCATGTTAGGTCTTAAGGGGTCCTATTAGGTCATGTTAGGTCTTAAAGGGTCCTATTAGATCCTATTAGATCATGTTAGGTCTTAAAGGGTCCCACTAGGTCATATTAGCTCTTAAAGGGTTCTATTAGGTCATGTTAGTCATGTTAGGTCTTAAGGGGTCCTATTAAGTCATGTTAGGTCTTAAAGGGTCATGTTAGGGCTAAAGGAGTCGTATTAAGACTTGTTAGGTCTTAAGGGGTCCTAATATGTCATGTTAGTCATGTCGGGCTTAAGATGTCCTATTAGGTCATTTTAAGGAATAAGGGGTCCTAATATGTCATGTTAGGTCTTAAATGGTCCTATTAGGTCATGTTAGGTCCTACAGGGTCCTACTAGGTCATGTTAGGTCTTAAAGGGTCATATTAGGTCTTATAGGTCATGATAGGTATTAAGAGGTCCTATTAGGTCATGTTAGTTATTAAAGGGTCTTAATAGGTCATTTTAGGTCTTAAAGGGTCTTGTTAGGTCATGTTAGTCATGTTAGGTCTTAAGGGGTCCTATTAGGTCATGTTAGGTCTTAAAGAGTCATATTAGGTCTTATTAGTCATGTTAGGTCTTAAGGGGTCCTATTAGGTCATGTTAGGTCTTAAAGGGTCCTATTAGGTCATGTTAGTCATGTTATCTCTTAAGGGGTCATATTAGGTCATGTTAGTCATGGTAGGTCTTAAGGGGTCATGTTAGGGCTAAAGGGGTCCTATTAGGAGTTTTTAGATCTTAATGGGTCCTAATATGTCATATTATTCATGTTAGGTCTTGAGGAGTCCTATTAGGTCATGTTAGGGCTTAAGGGGTCCTATTAGGTCATGTTAGGGATTAAAGGGACCTACTAGGTCTTAAGGGGTCCTATTAGGTCATGTTAGGTCTTAAAGGGTCCTATTAGGTCTTATTAGCCATGTTAGGTCTTAAGGGATCCTATTAAGTCACGTTAGGTTATAAAGGGTCCTATTAGGTTTTATAGGTCATGTTAGGTCTTAAGGGGTCCTATTAGGTCATGTTAGTCTTAAAGGGTCCTAAAGGTCATGTTAGGTCTTAAATGATCCTATTAGGTCATGTTACTCATGTTACATCTTAAGGGGTCCTATTAGGTCATGGTAGGTCTTAAGGGGTTCCATTAGGTCATGTTAGGTCTCAAAGGGTCCTATTAGGTCTTATTAGTTATGTTAGGTCTTAAGGGGTCGTATTAGATCATGTTAGTTCTTAAAGAGTCCTATTAGGTCTTATTAGTCATGTTAGGTCTTAAGGGGTCCTATTAGGTCATGGAAGGTCTTAAAGGATCCTATTAGATCTTATAGGTAATGTTAGGTCTTAAGGGGTCTAATTAGGTCATGTTAGTTCTTAAAGGGTCCTATAAGATATTATTAGTCATGTTAGGTCTTAAGGGGTCCTATTAAGTCATGTTAGGTCGTAAAGTGTCATATTAGATCATGTTATTCATGTTAGGTCTTAAGGGGTTCTATTAGGTCATGTTAGTCATGTTAGGTCTTAAGGGGTCATGTTAGCGCTAAATGGGTCCTATTAGGGCTTGTTAGGTCTTAAGGGGTCATAATATGTCATGTTAGTTATGTTAGGTCTTAAGAGGTCCTATTAGGTCATGTTAGGGCTTAAGGGGTCTATTAGGTCATGTTAGGGCTTAAAAGATTCTATTAGGTCATGTTAGGTCCTAAGGGATCCTATTAGTCATGTTATGTCTTAAAGGGTCCTATTAGGTCTTATAGGTCATGTTAGGTATTAAGGGCTCCTACTAGGTCATGTTAGTTCTTAAAGAGTCCTAATGGGTCATGTTAGGTCTTAAAGGGCCCTATTAGGTCATGTTAGGTCTTAAGGGGTCCTATTAGGTCATGTTATGTCTTAAAGAGTCCTATTAGGTCTTATTAGTCATGTTAGGTCTTAATGGGCCCTTTCAGGCCATGTTAGGTCTTAAAGGGTCCTATTAGGTCATGTTAGTCATGTTAGGTCATAAGGGGTCCTATTAGGTCATGTTAGTCATGCTAGGTCTTAAGGGGTCATCTTAGCGCTAAAGGGGTCCTATTAGGAGTTTCTAGGTCTTAAAGGGTCCTAATAGGTCATATTAGTCATGTTAGGTCTTAAGTGGTCCTATTAGGTCATTTTAGGGGTTAAGGGGTCCTATTAGGTCATGTTAGGGCTTAAAGGATCCTATTAGGTTATGTTAGGTCTTAAGGGGTCCCATTAGGTCTTGTTAGGTCTTAAAGGCTCAGATTAGGTCTTATCGGTCATGTTAGGTCTTAAGGGGTCCTATTAGCTCATGTTAGTTCGTAAATGGTCCTAATAGGTCATGTTAGGTCTTAAAGGGTCCTATAACATCATGTTACTCATGTTAGGTCTTAAGGGGTCCTATTAGGTCATGTTAGGTCTTAAAGGGTCCTATTAGGTCTTATTAGTTATGTTAGGTCTTAAGGGGTCCTATTAGGTCATGTTAGTTCTTAAAGGGTCGTATTAGGTCATGTTAGTCATGTTAGGCCTTAAGGGGTCCTATTAGGTCGTGTTAGTCATGTTAGGTCTTAAGGGGTCACGTTAGGGCTAAAGGGGTCATATTAGGGCTTGTTAGGTCTTAAGGGGTCCTAATAGGTCATGTTAGTCATGCAAGGTCTCAAGGGGTCATATTAGGTCATGTTAGGGCTTAAAGTGTCCTATTAGGTCATGTTAGGTCTTAAGGGGACCTATTAGGTCATGTTAGGTCTTAAAGGGTCCTATTAGGTCTTATATGTCATGTTAGGTCTTAAGGGGTCATATTAGGTCTTGTTAGTTCTTAAAGGGTCTTAATAGGTCGTGTTAGGTCTTAAAGAGTCCTATTAGGTCATTTTAGTCATCTTAGGTGTTAAGGGGTCCTATTAGGTCATGTTAGTCATGTTAGTTCTTAATGGTTCATATTAGGTCATAATAGGTTTTAAAGGGTCCTATTAGGTCATGTTAGTCATGTTAGGTCTTAAGGGGTCCTATTAGGTTATGGTAGGTCTTAAAGGGTCCTATTAGGCAATGTTAGGTCTTAAAGGGTCTTGTTATGGTCCTAATTGTCACGTTAGGTCTTAAGGGTTCCTATTAGGTCATGTTAGGTATTAAACGGTCCTATTAGGTCTTATTAGTCATGTTAGGTCTTAAAGGGTCCTATTATGGTCCTATTAGTCATGTTAGGTCTTAAGGGTTCCTATTAGGTCATGTTAGGTCTTAAACAAACCTATTAGGTCTTATTAGTCATGTTAGGTCTTAAAGTGTCCTATTAGGCCTTATTAGTCATGTTAGGTCTTAAGGGGTCATGTTAGGGCTAAAGGGGTCCTAACACTTTCTAACATTTTTTCTAATGTTTTGTAACATTTTTTCAAATATTTTCTAACATTATTTGTAATGTCTTCAAATGTTTGAAAAACATTTTGTATAAAGTTTTGTAATATTTTTCAAATAATTTTCTAATATTCTTTATATAAAAAATTAATATTTTTTTTGAAAAATTCTAAAGTTTTCTAACATTATTTCTAATGTTTTCTAATGATTTGTAACATTTTTTGTCATGTTTTCTAGCTTAAGGAGTCATATTTTATTGAAAATTACTTAAAAGTACATTAAAAAAGAATATTTTTATACATTTAAAAATATTCAACAACATTTTAATACATTCAAAAAAATTAAAAAATATTATAATTGTTAAATAAACTAAAATAAAACATAAGGAAAAAAAACCTGTGGTCTGACCGAACTAGATGGATGGCCCTCAACCGCTTTGCAATTCTTGGAAGCGCTACAATAGAAATGAGCCCTTTAGAGTTTTTTTTTGTTTTTATAGATTGAGGTTGGTATGGCTAAACCTTGTTTAGTTGAATCACCTTGTTTTGGTCAAATTGGATTGGCCACATCGGCACTATGTGGCATATAGTCGATGCCACATGGGTCTGGGTGTACCCTATTCGGCTAAATCTATTCGGACAAAATTGGTTTGGTCGAAGCACCCAAGTGAGCCTAAATGATGACATAGTATTGTACTTTTACCCACATGCAAGAGACAAATTGCATTCAATAATGATAACACTTCAGATTATAATAAATAAAGCTTGAGTACAATAATCTTGGACTAAGTACAAAGCAGGATAGGATGATGAGTTACTCCCACCAAAATTGTGAATGCCAAGTAGGGAGGATCTTTCACCTCTGAAATGATAGAATACTGAACTCCAACTGGAAGTTCGCATATACAAATATAGTATCTAATTTGCCTACCTACAACAACCTACTAACTGACATCAAATATGGCTTCAAGGAAACTTCTTGAAGGATTAAAAAAAAGTGTCAACGGGCTAGCATGCTACCAAAAAAATAAAAAATGGGCCTAAGGGATTAAAATTTAATTTCAAGGTCCTACATACAAAATTATTAAATTAAATTATTTGATAATATCATAGACATTATAGTCCTCCTAGACTGATAATTTGTTTTTGTTTTTATAGATTGAGGTTGGTCTGGTTGAACCTTGTTCGGTTGAATCACCTTATTTTGGTCGAATCAGTTCGGCCACATCAGCACTATGTGGCATACAGTCGATGCCACATGGGTCTGGGCATACCCTATTCGACTAAATCTGTTTGGACAAAATTGGTTTGGTCGAAGCGCCCAAGTGAGCCTAAATGATGACATGGTATTGTACTTTTACCCACATGCAAGAGACAAATTAAAATTCAATAATGATAACAATTTAGATTATAACAAAGAAAGCTTCAGTACAATAGTCTTGGACTAAGCACGAAGCAGAATAGGATGACGAGTTACTCCCACAAAAATTGTGAATGCCAAGTAGGGGGATCTTTCACCTCTGAAATGAAAGAATACTAAACTCCAACTGGAAGTTCACATATACAAATAAAGTATCCAATTTGCATACCTACAACAACCTACTAACTTGCATCAAATATGGCTTCAAGGAAACTTCCTGAAGGATTAAAAAAAAGTGTCGATAGTCTAGCATGCTACCTAAAAAATAAAAATGGGCCCAAGGGATTAAACTTTAATTTAAAGGTCCTACATACAAAATTATTAAATTAAATTATTTGATAATATCATAGACATTACAGTCCTCCCGGACTAATAATTTATTTCCCTCAAGAAATTGTAGGCTTGGATGTTCCAAAATCTTCTCGCCTTCCCGAGTGGCATCCTCGATCGATAGATCCTTCCATCACACAAGGAATTCCTTGACTGTGTGCATCCTCAACCTCTTCTCTCTAATGTCAATGATATCTGTCGGCTCTAGAATTAGTTTCCCCTCCTCATCAATGAGTAGCAATTCCTTTAACATTGTGACATCCTTCCCGACAACCTTCTTGAGCCATGACACATGAAAAGCATTGTGAATTTGACTCCCCTCAGGCAGTTCCAACTCATAGGCAACTTCGCCCACCCTCCAAACCACTCTATAGGGTCCATAGAACCACGGCTTCAATTTATCTTTACTGCATGTCTTCAGGGAAGATTTTCTTTACCACTGAAGTTAGAGGTATACCAGATCACCACCCTCAAAACTCTTCTCAACCGAGTGTCAATCGGCATACATTTTCTGTTGATTTTAAGCCTGTTGTGGATTATCCTTGAGAGTTCTCAAGATATCCAGACTCTCCTGTAGCTATTGGCCCTTGGTGCGCGACTATCACCCAACACCAAATCCACGAATGATGAAGGTTCATAGCCATATAGTACTTTGAAGGGTGTCATACCTATCGACAAGTGATAGGTGGTTTTGTAATAGTATTCACAAAAATATAACCAACATACCCATACCTTATACTATGTTAAAACATAATTCCCGAAGTAACCCTCCAGCCACTTGTTCACAATCTTTGTTTGTCCATCCATTTGTCGGCGGTAGTGTAGACACTTAAAATCCTCCCTTAACATTATAATTATTTAATTTATTATATTTATTATATTTATTATATTCTGCTACCTATTAATTAAATTTATTTTAATTAAATTTGGTTCACTATTCTATAGTATTTAAATTTAATTTAAATACCTTCCCTTTAAGTGTATTAAATTTTATTTAATACATTTCCTCCATTTAATCCCTCTTTTAAATATATTTTATTTTATTTATTTCCCCACATTATATTATTCTCCTAAACTATGATTAGTCTAAATTTTAATTTAGGATTAATCCTAAATCTGGACCTAGATCCTACCCTACCCATATCACTCTCAACAAATAGACCTACTTTCTAATTAACTAAGTTTAATTTGGCTAATTTTTCGATTCCTGCACCCATTAGTTCTAATTTGCTTATTGGGGCCAAAGCCTCAAAATTCGTATACCATTTGAGGTTATACTCGACTCTCACCAAACATATTAGTAGAGCCATACGGTCTCAATCATGTTTACGTGACTACCTATGCTAAGGTTCTTTGTGGGGCTATAGGCCTAAATCGTGCTTGCACAGACACAAAGAATGTATTCGAATAGAGACCCTCACTAAGATCTTTAGAATAGAAGCTACCTGGTTCACCCCCGAAAGAGTGGTAATCTAATTGCAAGGAGGATAGTAACCTCCCCAAGTGTCATGTCCCCTCTCTAGTCTGACTAGTAGAGTCATGAGAGTTGGCCTATTATTGGAGTCTCGTAGGCTAGCAGTGGTGGATAGAGACTCATATTGGATACTCGGTGATGGGAGTTGGTTCTACAGTCAGTTTGAGAGCCAATCGGGGTAGTTCCTTAATTTTAGGGATTTTTCTTAAAATTTAGGAGGTTGTGGCAGTGACTAAATTTGAGGCTCCTCGAGACCAGTATGCAGTTTCAGTTTCAAGGTGATAGGATATATTCCCTAGTTTCTAGGATCATCCCTAGTTTTTAGGGATGGGACTGCCAGTTAGCCCTCATTGCCCGACATCAGTCACAAACAGGTTACAGGACCAGTTCACTGATTATTTGGTTGGTTTGGCTTTCTAGTTGAATAAAAGGAAATATTTTAATATTTCCTAAGTTTGCATTTAAATAAATTAAAATAAAGCTATTGATATAGCTAATTGGAGTAATAAGGGGTTTTTTGGCTTCATCTGGTCAGGCAGACATGTGTTATAGCTCGTTGGAAAGGTTTTGAATTATTATAAATTATTTTCATCATTCGGAGACCTTCTGGCACCTTGAGTTATGTTATTTGAGAAAAGGGGTGTTTTTCCTATACATAAAGGCCTTTTAATTGAGAAGATGTTGTTTTATAATAAAGGGAAAGGTATAGTCTCCCTTTAGGGTTCGATTGGCTTTGTGAGGGAGATAAAAGGAGATGTTGGCTCATTCTTTGATTATCTTTTACATCTTCATTCTTGATATTGGCAATTTTGCTCTGAGGATTGAATTTAGAGGACTGGGACGCAAACCCCAGAGCCTGGCTATTGGGATGCAAAACCCAATAGATGGTTTCCAGCATTCTACAGTATTGATTCAACAATTGATAGAGATTGATTAAATTTAGAATTTAGGGAGTACTTGTTTCCTGCACGTTGGAGGCATTGGGTTGTGTGTTGGGATCTCTGGCTGCCTTAGCATGACTACAACAGTCGTACGACTACCTTTCAGTTGGCACGTGATTGCTGGTTGGTTTACGTCAGCCCTTTCTTTCCTTTGGTGCACAGTTGGCCATTCCTGTAGCTAGCATCAACACTACTTGTCTGTGAACACACTTGTTGGCATATTACTTGCATATCTTGCCTGGTACGATTTGTAGCTATTTGGTTGACTGGATATTATATTATTGCTCGTTGTTTGCAGCCTATTCCATTTTTGTTGCTATTGTTATTTATTGTTTTTATTTATATCTGGAAAAATGCAAAAAGAAACAATCTTTCTGCAACTTCTATCTAGTTCTCTAAGACCACAAATAAAGCACAGGAAAATCTATTATTTTAAATTAAAATTTACAGAAGTTCAGTGAAAGGATCCATTTGGGATCTTTCAGTGGTATCAGAGCTTGAATCCTGCCAGCCTAGAGGGTTTCAATGAATTTATCAAAATGGGTTACAGGAAAGGGTTTGATAATTCATTTCAGCATTCGGCATCTATTTTTATATATCTTTTATGCATCCTGGTGGAGAAATACACAGATTCTACAAGCGCAGTGGAAACCAGTGGCAAGCAAAGACCACCAAAGACACACAGATACTAGCTATGGGTGAGGCACAGGGTGCTACTAGTGATGACATGCCTATAGAGGTAGAAGAGAGAGATTTCATGAGAACTCTGATGGCTACGCAGCCTAGGATAGTCCAGACACTTGACAGATTATAGGATACCCTAGAGCGGATGGAATTGGATAGGCGTGGAGGTAGATAGGAAAGACAGGGAAGGAGTAGGTCGGTTTGCGTTGCAGGAAGCCAGCGCAGTCATCGATCCCATGTCTCAGCAAGGAGCTCCCATCATTCCCATAGGTAGGAACGTCCACGTATTCCTACTCAGGATAGACCATTATTGCCTCAGTTTGGGCAAGTTGAGCAGTCGGCACAGGTGGAGCCACCTGAGGTTGGATTCCAGGATTCAGTCATGGCAGCTACAGCTAAGTGGAGAGCCCTACCCCCAGAGGTTAGGGATGTTTTTCCTCTTCCACAGTATTGTGCATAGCGTAGGGATAATGCCAGGTTTAGAGGAGACAAGGGCTATAGGCCACAGTAGAACAATGACCTCAGTAGAGCTACTAGGAAGATCACACTGGCTACCTATGATGGCAGGGTGATACGAGTGCATGAGCTTGGGTGCACAAGTTGGATATATATTTATCATTGAGACCTGTGCCTGAGAGAGAGGCTATACAGTTTGCGGTTTTGCATTTATATGGGGTTGCCTATGATTGGTGGCACCATGGATTGGTCACTCAGGATCACACCATGGTTCACTCCTATGTTGAGTTCACTGAGCAGCTCATCGATAGGTTTGATTGTAAAGACATGAAGCTTTACTACCAAGAGTTGGCACACATTAGGCAGATAGGGAATGTAGAGTCTTTTGTGAATGAGTTCCAGCATATTGCAGTCATGGTTCCTGACATGTCTCAGAGTCATTGTGTGATGTTGTTCATAGAGGGTTTGTAGGATAGGCTGAAGGGACTGGTATGAGCTTTCAGGCCAGCCACCCTCAAGGAGGCCATTGATGTTACATTTAGACTGGACACCCCTCCTACTTCTTATCAAGCAGATAAGAAACCTTTCAGGGACTCTCAGCCTCCCCAAAAGGCCAACACTTCCCAGGGCAGGGGAGACCACCTTCCAGACCACCTAGGATGGACTAGGAGTCAAGGAATGAGATGAGGAGGAAGAAACTATGCTTCTCTTGTAAGGAGCCATGGGAGCCTGGACATCATTTCCTTGGTAAAGGAAAGGTTCATTTGATAGAGGTGACATCTGAGATGGGCGATGAGGAGATACTTGATACTGATATTGAGGACAGTTCAGAGGAGGTTGAGTAGGGACACCCATAGTTAGAGCTAGACACTTCGGAGCCTTTGGCGTCAGCTAAAGTGACTATGGCTACTCTCTCCAGTTATCCCAGATTTCATGCCTTTCATCTGAAGGGTATATTGAGAGGCCACCAGGTTATGAGCTTAGTAGACATAGGTGCCATGCACAAATTTATTGACTAGAAGCTAGTTGAGAGGCGTGGGCTCCAGTCCAAGGAGTTTGTTGGTTTTGGAGTGAAGGTTGCAGACGGTGCCATTTTGAGCTGTACTCGAAGGATTCCTTAGCTTAGCATCTAGATGGGGGACTATACTTTGACAGATGATTTTTATGTGTTATCGCTGGAGGATTATGATGTAGTTTTGGGCATGCAGTGGTTATAGGGTATTGGGTGATACATCATTGATCACCACCGCATGTAGTTGGAGTTTCTTTCTGGAGGGAAGAAGACTATCTTGAGGGTAGCTTTAGATGGTGGTCCTAAGGAGGTAACTTCCCACAGGATGGAGACTATCATTTGTCATGATGATAGACTTTGGGCTACACATTGTTTGGTGAAGTTTGAAATACCTACACCTTGGGATGGCAGGACCTTTCATGTAGATATACAGTTAGTGATGGACCAACATGGTCGAGTCTTTGGTGACATACCTCCTGGTGTACCTCCTAATAGATGTTATGAGCATGGGATAGAGATGGAGGATAGGGCTAAGCCCGTGATTACTACCCCATATCATCATCCTAGAGCATACAAGGATGAGATTGAGAGGACCATCCATGAGTTACTGGATATGGGATTCATACACCCTAGCTCTAGTCTTTTTGCTTCATCTCTGGTGCTTGTTAAGAAGAAGGATGGGACTTTACGGATGTGTATTGATTACAGAGCCTTGAACAAAAAGACAATCAAGAATAGGTACCCCATTCCACACATTGATGAGTTGCTAGATGAGCTACATGGAGCTATCTACTTCTCTAATATTGATCTCCGTTCAGGCTATCATCAGATTCATGTACGAGATGAGGACGTGCACAAGACTGCTTTCTGTTATCACTATGGGCATTATGAGTTTTTGGTGATGCCTTTTGGCCTCACTAATGCACCTGCCACCTTCCAGTCCTTTATGAACCACATCTTCAACAAGCAGTTGAGGAAATTGGTTCTGGTGTTTTTTGATGACATATTGATTTACAGTCAGACATGGGAGGATCATCTCAAACACATTGAGGAGGTGCTTAGCATCATGGATAGTCAGTCTCTATTTGCTAAGTTGTCCAAATGTGAATTTGTACTCAGAGAGATTCTATACTTGGGACACGTGATCAGTGCAGAGGGAGTGAAAGTGCTTGAGGAGAAGATTCAGGTGATTCATGATTGGCCCTCTCCCAGGAATATTACTGAGTTGCATGGATTTCTTGGTTTATATGCTTATTACAGGAGATTCGTGAGGGGATTCTCCTAGTTAGAAGCACCTTTAACAGATCTCATGAAGAAGGGAGCCTTCAAAAGGATAGAACAGGCATAGGGAGTCTTTGAGAGACTCAAGGAGGTTATGAGCACTTGTCCAGTTTTGGCACTCCCTAATTTCTCGCAGCCATTTGTACTTGAGTGTGATGCTTCGGGTGAGGGTATAGGGGCAGTGTTGATGTAGAACTGACACCCCATTGCCTATGAGAGAAGGAAGCTGTAGGATAATGAGAGGTTGTATTCCACGTACAAAGAAATGTTGGCTATCATGCATGCATTAGACAAATTCAGATAGTATCTTGTTGGCAGCAAATTTATGGTGAGGACAAACCATAATAGTCTGAAATATTTCCTTGATCAGATAGAGCTTAATGATAGGCAACAAAAGTGGGTAAGCAAGGTGCAGGCATATGATTTTGATATAGAGTTCATCAAGGGGAAGAACAATATTGTTGCTGATGCACTTTCTCGGAAGCCATCACTTGCTGCCCTATGTTCATTGAGTGAGATTTCAGCAGATTGGAAGGCTCAACTTTTAGTTGAGTATTCCAAAAATCAGCATGCTTGTGAGATCATGGAAGGGTTGACACAAATGATAGATATAGTGTATTGGATGATGTCATCTACTACAAAGGTAGGGTCTACCTTGTTCTTGAATCACAATTGAAGGAGCATGTTTTGCATGCTTACCATGATACCCCTACAATAGGACATCCAGGTTATGGTAAGACCTATAAAGTGGTACAGGAGAGATTCTCTTGGAAGAGTCTCAAGGATGATGTTTTACGCCATGTTCATGAATGCATGACTTGTCAGCAGAACAAGTCAGAGCATACTTTTCCAGTGGGATTGTTACAGCTGCTGCCTATACCAGAGCAGAAGTGGACAGGGATATCTATGGACTTCATTACAGGTCTTCCTCGAGTTCAGGGGAAGGACTGTATTTACGCGGTGGTGGACAAGTTGACTAAGTATGCCCATTTCTTTCCTATTGCAGTGGACTTCACAGCTTCATAGGTAGCCAAGCTATTTTTCAGAGAGATATTTAGACTCCATGGTCTCCCCAAGACCATAGTGAGTGATAGGGACAGTGGGTTCATGAGTTCCTTCTGGCAGGAACTTTTCAAGCTAGCAGGCACAGAGTTGACACCCAGCACTAGCTACCATCCTCAGATGGATGGACAGACTAAGGTAGTTAATAAGTGGGTGGAGGGGTATTTGGGAAACTATGTGTCAGGACAACAGAAGGCATGGGTGTGTTGGTTGTATTTGGGCGAATATTGTTATAATACTATGCACCACATGTCCATTAACATGACTCCCTTCAGAGCCCTTTATGGCTATGAGGCATTATCTTTTGTTGATTTGGCTTTCAGTGACAGCAGAGTTCCCTTGGCACAGGATTGGTTGCAGGAGAACCAAGATATCATGAGATCTCTCAGAGAGAACTTACAGCATGCTTAGAATCAGCAGAAGATGTACGCTGATCGACATAGGACGGAGAGAGAATTTGAGGTGGGTGACATGGTTTTCCTTCATCTACAACCTTACAAATAGAGCACCCTTAAACGGGGAGGAGCTGAGAAGCTCAAGCCTCATTTTTACAGACCTTACAAAGTACTCAGGCAGGTTGGAGAGGTAGCCTACTAGATCAAGTTACCTCTAGATAGTAGGGTTCATAATGTGTTCCATGTGTCATGCCTAAAGAAGGCATTGGGGCAGCATATTACAGCATCACGTGATTTACCTCCTTTGGATGAAGAGGGTAAATTGACTTTGGTCCCTAAGGAGATTCTGGAGGTTAGGGAGAGACGATTGAAAAGTAGGTTGATTCGAGAGTACTTGGTGCACTGGAGAGGTCTACCCATAGAGGATGCCACCTAGGAGGGTGAATCCATTTTGCAGCATCCAGCATTGCAGTTGCTTGTGGGAAAGCATCTTGAGAGGGGAGGACTGTCATGTCCCCTCTCTAGTCTGACTAGTAGAGTCATGAGAGTTGGCCTATTATTGGAGTCTCGTAGGCTAGCAGTGGTGGATAGAGACTCATATTGGATACTCAGTGACTGGAGTTGGTTCTACAGTCAGTTTGAGAGCCAATCAGGGCAATTTCTTAATTTTAGGGATTTTTCCTAAAATTTAGGAGGTTGTGGTAGTGACTAAATTTGAGACTCCTCGAGACCAGTATGCAGTTTCAGTTTCAGGGTGACAGGATATATTCCCTAGTTTCTAGGATCATGCCTAGTTTTTAGGGATGGGATTGCCAGTTAGCCCTCATTGCCCGGCATCAGTCACAGACAGGTGACAGGACCAGTTCACTGATTATTTGGTTGGTTTGGCTTTCTAGTTGAATAAAAAGAAATATTTTAATATTTCCTAAGTTTGCGTTTAAATAAATTAAAATAAAGCTATTTATATAGCTAATTGGAGTAATAAGGGGTTTTTTGGCTTCATCTAGTCAGGCAGACATGTGTTATAGCTCGTTGGAAAGGTCTTGAATTATTATAAATTATTTTCATCATCCAGAGACCTTCTGGCACCTTGAGTTATGTTATTTGAGAAAAGGGGTGTTTTTCCTATACATAAAGGCCTTTTAATTGAGATGTCATTTTATAATAAAGGGAAAGGCATATTCTCCCTTTAGGGTTCGATTGGCTTTGTGAGGGAGATAAAAGGAGATGTTGGCTCATTCTTTGATTATCTTTTACATCTTCATTATTGATATTGGTGATTTTGCTCTGAGGAGTGAATCTAGAGGACTGGGACGCAAGCCCTAGAGCCTACTATTGGGATGTAAAACCCAATAGATGGTTTCTAGCATTCTACAGTATTGATTCAGCAGTTGACAAAGATTGATTAAATTTAGAATTTAGGGAGTACTTGTTTCCTGCACGTTGGAGGCATTGGGTTACGTGTTGGGATCTCTGGCTACCTTGGCATGACTATAGCAGCCGTACGGCTGCCTTTCAGTTGGCACATGATTGCTGGTTGGTTTACATCAGCCCTTTCTTTCCTTTGGTGCGCGGTTGGCCATTCCTGTAGCTGGCGTCAACACTACTTGTCTATGAACACACTTGTTGGCATATTACTTGCATATCTTGCCTGGTACGATTTGTAGCTATTTGGTTGACTGGATATTATATTATTGCTCGCTATTTGCAGCCTATTCCATTTTTGTTGCTGTTGTTATTTATTATTTTTATTTATATCTAGAAAAATATAAAAAGAAACAATCTTTTTGCAACTTCTGTCTAGTTCTCTAAGACCACAAATAAAGCACAGGAAAATCTATTATTTTAAATTAAAATTTATAGAATTTCAGTGAAAGGATCTGTTTGGGATCTTTCACCAAGACACTTGCCATATCGTACCTTCCTGAGCATTTGGAATCGGCTAATATGAAATTGTCAACCCATTGCATGGTTGATAGTGGTTGTATTCTGATTAGCTCTTGAAGTGTGCCTAAGTCAATGAGAAATGATTTTCATGGTCTACCAATTCTTTAGGGTAGGAACTATGTTTAACTGTCTACAATAAAATTGACCCAAGAACATACGCATCTCAAGGACATTATTTTATATCAGCTTCATTTTCACTACTGCTTATATCCTGCAAGGTTGCTTTGTCCCTTGATGGATTATTTTCAGACATATGACTATTATTTTTCTAGTTTTAATAATTGAAAGTTGGTTCTTTCCATTGAATAGATTGACCTCGAATCAAACTAGAAAACCTAAATGATCAAAACTCATAAAAAATGCTCTAAAATCTAAACTGTCTTCTCTGACCTGGAATGGTCGTCTCCGCAGATTGTCATTTGCATCTAATAATTATTGCCTCTGATTTAAAATAGTGAGCTATCAAACCTATCAAAACCATTAGAAATTTGGTTTTCCAAAGGCCTTTGAAATCATTTATCATGAAACAAAGATTTACCCAGTTAAAATCAACATTCTTTCTACAAGACATGATTGATTTGGGAAAGCATAAAAATAATTAGAACTAATGGGTGTAGGAATCAAAAAATTAGCCTAATTAACCTTAGTTAATTAGAAAGTAGGTATATTTGTTGAGAGTGATGTGGGTAGGGTATGATTTAGGTCCAGATTTAGGATTAATCTTAAATTTTTTATTTTATTTTTTTGCGGGGGGGCTATTTTGGGCTATTTTTTAGGCCAGCATGTTGTAACTGATTCTAACCCTAAAGCAGAAAAATAAGCTTGTATAAAATGACTTAGGGTTAGGGATTTCATTATGATGTATCTTTTAGTAGCTTCTTGTGGCGGTATTGAGTTGTAAGGGATTGTGGATTGTAACTAGGTTGTAATCACTGGATAATAATAGTATTTGAATTGTTGTTGATGGACGTAGACCAGGGATTGGGTGAACCATGCTAAATCTTTGTTTCTTGTGTTCTCTTATGTGTGGTTTATTATTTTTTTGATATTGGTTATATTTGCATGTAATTGTTAGTTCTTTCTTGTTTAATTCTAAAAAATGGTATCAGAGCAAGGTTGCTTTTAGTTATCCTCCATAGGAAGGTCTCACAGTTTAGGAGTCTCACGGTTGAGTGGGAGAAATGGAAGACGAGGGTAAGCTGAAGGTTGAGAAGTTTAATGGGTAGAACTTTTGGTTATGGAAAATGCAAATGGAGGACTATCTCTATCAGAAGGATCTATGGTGGCCCTTGGAAGGAAAATCAAGAAACTGTCAACAATGACTGATGAGGACTGGGATATCTTGACAGAAAGTCACTTGGAAGTATTCGATTGTGCCTGGCACAATCAGTGGCTTTTAATATTATGAAAGAGAAGACAACTGAAGAGTTGGTGGAAACCCTAGCAAGGTTGTATGAAAATCCCTCTACTTCAAACAAGGTATTTCTCATGAAGCATATGTTTAATATGAAGATGGCAGAAGGTAGATCTGTTACTAATCATTTAAATGATTTTAATACAGTTACTAGTTAATTATCTTCGGTAAATGTTATTTTTGATTAAGAAATTAGGGCTCTCTTGATTTTGTGTTCTTCGCCTAAAAGTTGGAATGGCTTGGTAATGGTTGTTAGTAACTTTGTTTTTGGTTCTAATACCCAAAAATTTGATGATGTTATCAGTGTGATTCTGAGTGAGGAAACTTGTAGGAAAAGATCAAGTGGATCTACATTTGGAAGTTTCTTGAACGCACAAAGAAAAGGCAAAATGAATGAGAGAGTAAATAATTCTGGAAATCATGGGAAATCAAGAGGAAAATCAAAGGGAAAGAGGTCTGAATACAAAGGACCAAATGATTGCTGGTACTATGGAAAACCAGGTCATAAGAAGAAAGATTGCTGGTCTCGGAAGAATAAAAGAGACAACCAAGAAGGTTACAAGGAGGAAAATGTGGTAAGTAATTTAAATCTGAAGATGATTCTTTTCTTCTTTCTTTAGAAAGTGTTGATGATCCATGGGTTTTAGATTTAGGGGCTTCATTTTATGCTACACCCCATAGAGGTTATTTTATTGATTATGTCCACAGGGATTTTGGGCTAGTTTATTTGGGAGATAATGAACTCCTCCAGAGTGTTGGAAAGGGGAAAATTAAGATTAAATTGTAGAATGGGAATCATTGGCTACTACAAGAGGTGAGGCATGTTCCAAGGCTGAGTAGGAATTTAATTTCAGTAGGGCAACTAGGTGATGAGGGTTGCACAGTTACTTTTTAATGGTAGAAATTGGAAGGCTTAAAAAGGTTCCTTAGTAGTAGCAAAAGGTGTGAAAGTAGGCACCTTATATCTTTGTACAAATTATATTGTTCCTTCTACTTTAGTTATTTTAGAGAAAAATGAATGTTCAAGAATAGTTGTTGCAGTTGAGCAGGAAGAACATCAAACAATTGTTGTAGATTCTGACACAACACTTTGGCACAACAGACTTGGGCACATGAGTGAAAAAGGTATGAAATCAATTCATTCAAATAAAGTTTTACCTAGTTTGAAATGTGTCAATATGGATTTTTGTGAAAGTTGTGTGTATGGAAAACAAAAGAGAGTTAGTTTTGTGAAGAGTGGGAAGGAAAAGAAAAATGAGAAATTAGAGATTGTGCATATAGATGTATGGGGACCATCTCAGGTATCTTCCCTTGGTGGCTCTCTGTATTATGTTACATTTATAGATGATGCAACAAGAAAAGTATGGATTTATTTACTTAGACGGAAATCTAATGCATTTCAAACTTTTAAGAAATAGAAATGCTTGGTTCAGAATGAGATTGGTAAAATGCTAAAATGTCTCAGATCTAATAATGGTGGTGAGTATTGCAGCATAAAATTTAAAGATTATTGTTCCTCTAATGGTATTTGTAGGTCAAAAATTGTACCAACAACTCCACAAAAAAATGGAGTGGTTGAACGTATGAGCAAGACAATAATGGAGCATGCAAGGAGTATGAGGTTGCATGTTGGGCTTCCCTTAAACATGTGGGTGGATCCTATTAATACAACTATATATTTAATTAATAGAGGTCCCTCTACTCCTTTGGGTTGTGGTATTCCATAGGAAGCATGGACTGGTAAGAAGGTGAGTTATTCTTTTCTCAAAACCTTTGGTTGTGAAGCATTTGCACATATAGATTCTGAAAATAGAACCAAGATGAAAGCTAAGTCAAAGAAATGTGTATTTTTTGGATATGGCATTGATGAATTTGGTTATAGGCTATGGGATTTTGAAAATCATAAAATTGTAAGAAGTAGGGATGTCATATTCAATGAGAAAGTGTTGTACAAAGATATGTTGCAGCAACATGAGAAGAAAGAAAATGATTATGTAGTACTGGATGATACTCCAAAAGATGATGTTCCAGTAGTTCCTTATGCTTCACAATAAAAACAACAACAACAAATACCACAAACCCCAGTGAATGTTAGAAGGTCAACTAGGCTAAGTAGACCTCTAGAGATATTTTCTCCCTCTTTGTATTTTATTTTACTAATAGATGTTGGTGAACCTGAATGTTATAATGAAGTTGTGCAGTTGGATACAAAGCTTCAGTGGGATTCTTCCATGACAGAAGAAATGGACTGCTTGCTAAAAAATTAAACTTGGGATTTATGTAAGTTACCTGCAGGTAAAAGGGCTTTACAGAATAAATGGGTTTATAGGTTGAAAGAAGAGGATGGAGGTAAGAAAAGATTTAAAGCCAGATTAGTCGTAAAAGGATTTGCATAGAAAAAGGGTATTGATTTTGATGAGATATTTTCTCCAGTTGTGAAAATGACTTCTATTCATATTGTTTTAAGTATTGTGGCTACTGAAGATTTGCATTTAGTGCAGCTTGATGTTAAAACAACTTTTCTTCATGATGATTTGGATGAATAAATATATATGTTACAACCACAAAGATTTGAGGTCAAGGGTAAGGAGAATTTAGTGTACAGATTGAAGAAAATTTTATATGGCTTGAAGCAATTAAGTACCTTGGCAATGGTATGTTAAATTTGACATTTTTATAAATGAGCATGGGTACACTTGGTGTCATTCTGACCATTGTGTTTATTTTAAGAGGTTGGGTGGTGATAGCTACATTATTTTATGTTTATATGTTGATGATATGCTTATAGTTGGGTCTAACATGGATCACATTAAGGGTTTGAAACAACAATTAGCACATTCATTTTCTATGAAAGAGTTGGGGCCTTCAAAACAAATCCTTGGTATAAAAATTTGCAAAGATGGGAAAAATAGGAAATTGACTTTATCTCAGGCTAATTATAGTGAGGTGTTGCAATGTTTCTCTATGGAGAATGCCAAAGTTGTCAACACACCTTTGCCTTGTCATTTGAAATTGACTAAGGAGATGTGTCCAAAGACACTAGAAGAGGAGGCTAAAATGTCCAAGATACCTTATGCTTTAGCTGTAGGGAGCTTAATGTATGGTATGGTATGTACTAGGATTGATATTGCACACGTAGTGGGAGTTGTTAGTAGGTATATGAGTCACCCTGGGATTGAGCATTGGAATGTAGTCAAATGGATTCTCAGATATTTGAGAGGTACATCCAATAAGTGTTTACACTTTGGGGGATCTACTACTATTGTACAAGGCTATGTTGACTCAGATTTGGCAAGAGATATAGATAGCAGGTGGAGTACTACAGGCTATGTATTTACTGTTGGCGGGACAACAATGAGTTGTATTTCTCGATTGCAAAAGGTGAGTGCTTTATCCACTACAGAGG